>JAWWES010000011.1:7179430-7237089 GCA_035583135.1 Lophotriccus pileatus | reverse complement strand
AATGCAGCTTAAATCTGGTTTTGTTTTTATTCCCACTGGTTTTAGCTTTGACTGTAAAATCCTTATTCTTTCACCATATTATATGGCCTGACTCCAGAAATTATTAGTATCTACTCATTCCTCAACCTTTCAAAAACATATTTTTTACAAATGGATTCAGACATCTAACTTCATACAGGAACATTCTTGTTAATGCTCAGCCAACTCCAAAAACAACAGCTTCCATAATGGACCATTACACTGGCTATTCCAGTTTCTGCTTTATTGGCATGAAGCTGATTGTGGCCCATTCCACACCACCTGGAAAACAGATGAGTTCACTTGGTAAGCATTTATACTGCATTGCATGGCAGAATACATGGTTTGTAACTGGAAGTAAAATTATTAGAGAAATGAATAAATAATAGCACTAATATGAAAGTACAAGGCTCAGTCTAGAGACTGCTGTACTCTCACAGCCATATAGATGAATTTTGTTCTCCTGTCACTTAGCAATCCCATTTCAGTGAAAGATGTGGGAATTACACCCTCTTGAAAACCAAGCCATTAACTCTTGCCTCAGTTTACCCAGTTGCAGTGTCTTATGGTAAAATACAGATGTATTTTATAACAAGAGGGCATTGAAGAATTCCCCCTTTTTCTTTTATTGTTCTCTTTTAGTATTACGAAAAAAGCTTTTGTAGAGTACTCAAACATACTCTAGGAACAGATAAAGGACTCCCTAAATTGGTCTAGACAAACTTATTGCTTCCAGCTTATTGACTCTTCTCAAGTGGCTTCAATTTCCTGTGCCATTTCAGGAGTAACCTAGAGAAGGAATGATGAATTGGTCGAACCATATCCCTGGCACACCTATGTCATTCAAGATTTGATACCGGGGGTCCCTAAACTGTTCAGATGAAGTATCTTCAGAATGCTAACGACAGGTCAGCTTATATTTACTCATTAATGTAACTGGGTATTTCCTGATATCACAAACACCATCAAATAAGTTAATTATACTAAAACTCAGTGGGAATTGCCAGTTATCCATTTACTGGTCTGCACAAAGATCATTAGGACATGCTACCAAGGGATGAAGGTCAGTGGACAGATTTGCATTTACCCACCCTTCTAGAACCATTAGATGAAAACTTGCTACACATAAACAACTTCACTGTCCAAGAGGAAAATCTTTTGCACTTCCATTCCACTCACAACAGAAACATAAGAATCTTTGACATAAGAATCTTCATTTCTAGCACAGTCCCTCTTGATCCACTGAGCTAAAACAGATTGCAGGACACAATCATCACACGCCCCTTTTTCCAACAGGTTGCCATGAAGGCCAATTAATGGCACATTATTGCAGGCCCAATATTCCACTTAGCAAACAGCTGCATTCTGATTAGAATACAGTTATGATACTAATATAATTACATGTTCTATATATAATAGGCATTGTAGAACATATAATAACATAATAGTGCCACAAAACCCAGCCTGGAGTAAAAGTCCTAAACGTCTGCACAGCTATTCCTTAATTTATTTTCTGAGCCTGATTTTCTCACTGTTCTGGCTCCCTTCATAACATTGAGGTAAAAAGCAACACTCACCCAGGCAAGGTCACAAGAGTCCTCTATGAGAAAATAGTGCACCCCAATCTGAATCACACCTGGCGAGCTGGATGCAGTCCTCCATCGGAACCGGACAACTCTCCACCAGCTCAAGGGCAGGAAGCAGCAGAGAGGTGCCTCCAGACTCCTCAAACATGAGCATGCTATCTCTGCAACACTGTCAGCCTGACTACATTAGAAACAAGAGAACAACTCCACGAAATAAACTCTCATGTAATTCACCACATCATTACTGATGGACTAACCAAGTCATCTAAAAGAATTTCCCCCCATTCATTGAGCTTTGCATAAAATATTCAGCCCTCACGGTGCAAGAACAATACAAATGGATAATCAGGGGTATTGATTTCATAATGATTAATGGATACTGTACAGTATCTTTTTGCACTCTGCTTTCCTTACACAACCCAGGCTTCCACTAACGTCACGGGGAGTTTCTCGAGTGAAGAATGCTGGACTAGGTAATTGTTTTTGCACTTAAGGGCATCTTGCTCCGTTTGTTTTGTGCATAATAAAAGCTCATACTTGTACAGTAATTTAGCATTTCTGAATAAACAGAAATTGTGATTCATAATTCTCTATCTTCTTGTCCTCGTTTCTTAAAAAAAAAATAAAAAAAATTCAGTCACTGTTGTTTAATCCGATAATTATGCAAACACTAAATCTTACACTGGAGGAGAAAATGTTAACACATATTGAAAAACCGAAATGCGTAGAACTATAATCTGTATGATAAAATGCATTACTCTGTTTAAAAGGATTGTTTTACAGAAGCAATTAACAATCAGCAATCATACAGTTCAGCCCGGTGTTTTGATGCCATCTGTTGGAGCAAGTCTTCACATTCCCTCGAATGAAGCTATAATTTTCCGTTTATGATTTCATTAGATGCATAGAGTGTAACAGCTACAAAGAGAAAGAGGATTTCACCAAACACTTTCATTTCAGAAAGAGCTGCTCTAAACATTTCTGTTTGACACAAATCTTTTCCTAAGAGGACAGGAAGTTGGTAAATTTGCAGTCATTCCCAGAACTCAGTAACATATTCTAGTGTTTCAAGAAATATTTTGGAAGCTGTATTTCCTATTAGCAAATTTATGAAAAATTTATTTTATAAACATGACACGTTTCATTTCACTGGAAAAACTGCAGTAAAAAGCACTCAGAGGGGAAAAAAAAAAAGGTATTTTTATTCCTTTCCAAAAACCAGTGACTTTTTTTTCCAAAGTTGTAATTTTACATGTCTCCAAAAATACGTTTGCCCATTTTATTAATCCATTAAATACTTGATTAAATCTTTGGGGGATTTTTTAATACACTAGGGGGAGCTCGATCACTACATTGTACACAAACAATTAGCTCAAACAAAGTTTAACTCTCTGAAAAGATCTTCTAAAAATAGCCTTATAAACAGCTCTAGCTGATAAACACACATATTTCTATATGACAGGACTGAAACAAAAGTCTCACAATATAGCAGAGAATATTAAGCAAATAATAAAAGTCATACAAATAAATTAAAATTACTCTTAGTAATTTTTCTTATTGTATTGTTATTATTACATAGATAGCTCTAGTGTATCCAAGGAGAAAAAAAAAAAAAAAGAAACTATCAGAAAACCTCAACACCTCAAAAACAACCTAAAATAATCCTGTTTTTCCTCCTAGTACCACACATCATGCTGATTCACCTCTGTAATGCTGGCCCTTATACTATTTATTCAACCATAGCATAAGCAATGCTGCTACTCCAAATATTTAACTATTACATTTTTCTCCTGTATTACTACTCACCAGTTATAACAGAATATTTTAATAAGAGCAGAAGGAATACATTCTGATTTTACTTATCACGTGCCTACAAGTTTTAGCCTTCTAAATTGAACCAATTAGTAATTATTTTTTTTTTTAAAAGACTTTAATCAGTTTACTCTGATAGCAGGAAAATTTCATTCATAAAAAGAAAAAAGACTTGACCTGGTAAATCATGATTTTAATTTATGATTCCTTTCAAGTATTGTGGTGAAAATTGCCCACTCAGCTGGAGCTTTCAAAATCAAGAACAGACTACATGGCTGTACAGTCTTCAAGAAACCTACTAGTCCAACCACCCCTGTTTAGGTGTCAACTAAATGTCCACACTACAATTGTTTTTTCAAGAATACATTTTCCAAGAACTGAGTATTTGACAAAAGTGCATTCTTTAAAATAAAGGAAGGCATTTTAGTATTAAAAACAGTGGTAAAGGTAAGCCACAGTATTGATCTTAATAACCACCATTTAATTTTACTCTTTTACTATTACTTTTGCATCCCCTACTCTCTATTCATCATCTTTTTTTTTTTTCTTTTACTCCACCGCTCACCAGGAGATCACATCATCACTATTTCCAGCTAAACCTCCAGTTGAAACTCCTAGACACTGCTTTTAAAGTTTATTATTAAAATTATTATTTAAAGACACTAGAAGGGAAAGGGTGAAAAGGCCACACAGTCTGAGGTCCATTCAGTCTGGCCTGGCTTGGCCATCCCAGGGCTCTAATGACAGAACCATGAGTGGAAAGAGAATTATGAAGTGGCTGTGCAGCAGGTGCTGCCTCCAGCTTAGACACAAGGTTTTACCTGCTTGATTTCTTTACAAACCAAGATTCAACTCCAACATGAATAATAAAACATATCTCAAAGTATCACCCTTAAAATCTAATCAAAATTAGATTTGATCTCATCTGTGTCATCCAGAAACAAATCTGATGTGACAGAGCGAGATGTTGGGAATATTCAAGAAATAATACAGCATTTTACCAATGAATATGAATCAACACCTATGAAAGAAGGAAACTTTGGAACTCTTTAGAATTTTCCTGGATAACATTTCTCCGTTGCCCCCATGGTGTATTAGGTTGATAGTTGCAGAAATATTTGCATTAGGAAGTACTTTGAATTCTTTTGGAAACTTATTAAAAAATATAATAATGTTACCACCAGTACTTTTCCCAACCTGCAAATACTCTACATGCATATATACAGCAAAAAAGATCAAACTTTTAAAAATCTCATATCGTGAGCCAAGTTTTAAAAATCCCCAAAACCACAAAACACAACTGTATAATGCATTTCAATAAAATTCTTGCTAAGATCATTAAATAAATGCCTTAATAATTCCTTACACTGTTTGCTGATATATCTAAAGATTGTTCTCGATGCCTTTTCCTCAACATTACACCAGGAGATCATGTTTTGCTGCTTATTTAATATTAATTTTAAGTACTTCATGGCAGAAAATGCTTCCAGGGATACAGCCCTACAGTTTCATTCCTATCCCAGAGAAACTACTATTTTGAGATAAAAGTGGTATCTATCTCACAGTGATTCCCTGCACAAGATGAAAACTTTTGTCCCAGTTTACAAACTTCTACTGAAATGCTTTAATTTCCAGATTTTCCTCTGGATTTCTTGGCTAGCAATGAGATGAACAGGAATAGCTGCTCACTGGGAAGAGCACTACAAATGCCTTCCCAAACATCCTGCATTTAATGGCAGCTCATGTCAAATTAAACACACTATTACATGGTGCATTGCTCCAATGCAATAGCCGTAGTTTCTAAGTTCGTGTTCATAGTTTACAAGTTCTTGTAAACAGAGAGATGGTAACAACAGGCAGAGACAATCAAAGCTTCTCACAAGTGCTATAAAGGTAAGGAAGGTAGGAAAAATACCCTACACACTAAATGGCATTTCACTGAGATGTGAAGGAGGAAAGTACAAACTTCAGGCAAGCAGCAGCAGGTGCATTCTCCTCCCTTCCCAAGTTCTGTTTGAGAAGTGGAAAAAGCAGAGAAAGCTGATATGCTCTGGCGTTAGACCCTACATACAGAAACATTTAAGCCTAAAAAGAAATCTCCTGCGTGTAATGAAAAACAAAAATTAACTTAACTTGAGCTACCTCTAGGCTACATGTGTGGACCATAAGAAGCACATTTACTGGGTACCAGTAGCACTTTTGGCTACCAAAGGAGGAAGAAAAAGTGTGTAACTACTGACACAACAGGTGTCATGTAATCAATACATTCTGAGTAGAGGCCCATTATCTTCAAAGGCAATGCTTGATGATCAAAAAACTGTAGGTTCATTTGAATTAAACTCCAATGAAAATCACAGGTGTGGCACTTGCTCCCCTTCCTATTGCTCTCATCCTGGGCAGTTCCTAAACTGCTTAAGAAGTTTTACAAATTTTAACACCAAATCATACTACAGCATCTTGAAGTTTCAACATGACTAGTCACTTGATCTTTTCTTAAAACTGTAACAACTCATTACTACTTAGCAATTGGCTGAGTTCAATAACTATTATGATAATAGACAGTCTTTTGCACCCATTAGAGCATGTGCTGGATCAGGTGGAGTGGACAAGTGAGTTCTTCCCACAATCTACATCATAAATATCTACAGGAACACCTCCTACTAATTGTGACATAATGGTCTCTAATTTTAGTTGAAAGCAAAAATCCCAATTTCACTTCCAAAATGTTTTAGTATTCACTTTAAACAGTTCTTATTACCCTGTCCCACAACTTCTTTTGCCAGATTAAGCCTGTTATACTGGAGCTGAGGGAAGACAATGGAGTTTTATTCCTTAGGTGAACTTCGTGTAGCATTACAGTGTAACAATCCAAACCCACCACAGAGCTCATTGTTGGCTACCAAATATTCCTGTCTGGCAGAGTGAGTCCATCAGTGGGGCCTTAGATATATAAATACATGACCAAGTCTTATATCTGGCTTTAATTTATCTAGGGAATCTCTTATTTATAGTATATGAACAACTTTAAGCAGATAGAAAGGATAGATTGTATTTCAAAAATTGTTTTAAAAAATGACTCTGACAGTTAGAAGAATAAGTTCTATTGATTTGGATATTAGTGTGATTCTACCACTGAGTGGCTTCTACCATTAGCATCATCTACTATTAATCATCTTAAATATCACCTAACGTCTACATCAGCTGAGAATAAAATAATTCAGATGTCTAAATCTAGTCCATGGCAGATACTCATCAGCATAAAGGAACCTGCTCCATGACTGCATGTTAATGACATTCTATGTTCATGAATGAATTCAAACTCAGCAAGATACAAGTCAAGGTGCAATTTTCAGAAGTCAGCTTTTCTACTGTTTTTACTTTATCTCTTTTGAGGTTTTTGTTGGTTTGTTTTATTTTTTTAAGACATACCCTCTCAAGTATATTACATAGGTAAATCTGCATGAGAAATTGTATTTTATACACTCAACTCTAGTAGACTCAATGTCTCCTATCAGTGCAGAATTCATCTAAAATTGTTACAAAAGAAAAACGCATTTCTGATCTACTGAAAATGTAAGAGGTCAGTTTTAATGGTGACTCCTCTAGACTAAAAAAGGAACCTTGAAAACAAACCTCTAAATTTCATTTAAGGACTTCTAAGATTATAACCACTCACATGTGCAGTCTTGAAAAAAAAAATCAAGCAAATACACAGTGAAATAATGAGGAAAATATTGCCAAAAGTGAAATTTTAACCAAAGGCATGTGTAATAGCTTTATCTTTTGACTCTTTGCTGAAACACCTCAGAAATATGAGCGATCAGTTATTCCACATACAGAAAATAACAACAGGTTAGGTACCTGTTGAACCAAAAAAATATAATCTGCCTTGTGTGTTCTTAGTTTATTGATAAAAAAAGGTAACAAACATGGTCATAGAATACCTAAATTTCACATATCAGTAAATATCTCTACCAAGCAATTTCAGTTCCATTCAGTATTTCAAGTGATTTTAAATTCTGCTTGTTGACAAGATGACTCACCTCCACAAAGAACAGAAGAATGCTATTTACCTTCACTTTCTTTTCTACTGGCAGAAACAAAATCTGATCTAACTTACTTTCCTTAGTCACTTTGAACAGTCAATCTTTTCCTTAAAAACTTTATGTAAAACAAACAGCCTCATTTAGCAGCTACAATAAAGGAATATGTCAGTAAACATAAAATCTTCCACACTCTGAGAAGAACTAATGCAGACAAGGTGCAGGCATTGCAATTAAAACAAACAAAAAAATTAATCTTAAGGCACTTGGTATTCAGGCTACAGGGGACAAAGTCTTCTCTCAGTTACACACAGCATTTGCTTAAAACAGCATTTATTTAAGGGAACAAGACTCACATTTGGTGATCACTGGTCTAAGTAATGCCAGAATATGGCACTGAAATTACATCCTTGCTTTTGGAATACAAGCAAGTCATAATACGCTTTTCAGCTGGACTTGCAGCTCAAGCATCATCTGGCTCCCTCTCCCAAGGTTTCCAGGAAAAAAGGCAGACCAAATAGAAGTCTCATAAAATACGTCATATCCATTCATTAAAAGGCTCAACTTAGACCTTTCTCAAGCTTTTAATTTTGATAAGAACATAACTGAGTTTAAAATACAAGTCTCTTAATTGCCCAATGTTCAGGAGGCTGAATAATGAATGGATGTTGTCCCTTCCTCAAATGCACACAGAATTCAAGCTGCAAGACAGTATGGCGACCACAGTATATCAACATTTTATTCCCTCTTTAAAACATGAATATTTAAACAGAAGACATTTTTCCCCATGCAGAAGCCTAAATAGAAGCTCTTATCAGAAATAGTAAAAGCTGTTATTTTTTTTTTCAAGAGGTTTTAGACTGTATAGAGATAGTTACATACACAGGCATCTCAAATGAGAGGGCACCATACATACATGTAATTGGTTGCCTTTTCTTTTTCCTCGGCAGTCTGTACAAAACGTGAAAATGTGCCTGCTTCTGACTAGCCATTAAAAGGCAGTGGTTGCACCATACTGTGATTTGGGGAGCTGAAGAAAATAGCCAGAACTGACTGATATCTGATAAACAGTAACAGGAGTCAGTTTATTGCACCAATCGTTAAATAATGGTGCTGATTATAAGGCTGCTAACTGCAGATGCTGTAATTGTCTGTCATAAATCTTAGTCATTTGTGACAGGAGCACAATGAAAGAGAGCATCTGCTTGAGGGCAAATGACTTCTGATAAATATCAGCTCTGCTAAAATGTACTTGGATGTGTCTCAATATTTTGGAGAGCCATTCATGTTGCTTCCACAAATGTGAAGTTATTATTGGTTTGTATTGATTTTGCCACCTTGGGTTTGTTTTTTTTTTTCCTTTTTAAAGAGACAGAGTCAGAGAGTGACTCAAGGTTGAGTTGAATTGAATCTCAGCTCTTTATCTGATCTACTCATTCCTCTCAAATGCATGTTTGAGTGGAAAAAAAAAATAATTGCACTTTTTCAGAAGATTGCTGTGCAGAAACACAGCCTGGAAAATTCAATATGTAGTTCAGGTTTTTATTTTCTCTCTTAAAGCAACTTCTTACTGAAGGGAAAGAAATACTTTTAAAGATTTTTTATTTTTTTACCATAGTATTTTAAAAGGATTTAAAGTTGTTGAAGTAAGAGTCAATTAAGCTATTTCTGGAGAATAATAAAATACAAATTAAAAAAGCTATCTGAAATTAATTTGTTTTCAGAATAATTAGCATCATTTTAGTTTCCTGTCCAACCTATAACAATACTACAAAGCCATCTAAGTTCTTCCACCCTGTCCCTTACTGAACAGTTCTTTAGTTCTTAATCTTATAAATGCTTATCATTCAGCAGGCTATTGCAGTCTAATTCTACCATCACTGAAAGTGGTGCATGCACCTATTAATACTTAAATATGTATTTCTTGGTAGTATTTGTAACACATCACCAAATATTTTCACAAGTATAGGCAGTAAATCTGAAATTTAAAAATGAAAATTTTACTGGTAACTGACTGCTAGAATAGATAATGGCTTTCTCTTCCAGCAATCCCTTGTTTAATTCAATGATTGGTGCTTAAACTTTGCAACAAATTAATTGGATTCTATTGGCAGTCATTTCCTTCACTGCACAAATTGCACATGTTGACAAATCAGGTAAAACTCACATGTTACATCTGCAAAACCTGCTGGAGTAAATCAGTTGCAACCACCTGAAAGGAGCCCAACCTGCATCATTTATAGGCCAGGGCATCACCTTGAGGTTACACAGAGCTTGGTGTAAAGAGTAAAGCTGAAAAACACAAACGCAATGAAAACTACTATTTTCTACTCTTTGAATAACTTTAATGGGGGTTAAAGACAACTATAGCATAGAACCCTGTCTGATCACTCAACCTGTGTCATTGGTGAGGTTCAGACTTGGAGGTTTGCAGCAGAACCCCCATCTCTTGAGCCAATCAAGTGGCAAAAAGGGCATCACCACCTCCTCTCACGTGGCCCAGCAACTGCAAACTAGTTAAAGGACACCAAGGGCAGTGGACCCCAGATGATACCTCTTACCCAGAGATAAATGGGAAATTTCCCACCTGCATAATAAATAAGTTAAAAAAAAATTAAAAAAACCCCAAACAACAAAATAAAGGAAATAAGGGGTAATGAGTAGGCAAACAATTTTCATAGCAGTCTGATGTGAGCAGTAGCAGGTCATGACGATATGTGATACGGTTCACACTATTTGTAGTATCCAAAGAAAAAAGGTTACTAGAATTAGTGGGGCAAAAATCCCTAATTGGAGTGTCATGAAAGACTGTTACAGTACCAAGTCAATGAGCAATAAAATGGCCAGTGAAAGTAATTGTTGATAAAAGTTAAGATATAGTTGTGAAGACCAAACACCCTCCTTTTATCTGTGCACACAGAGGCTCCCAGGTGGCTACTGCCATTTGGTTGTGGAAGAAATGCTTTTATGAAAACACCAGCTCAGTACTCACTTGCAGCCAAAAAATTCAGCTAAACATAGTGAATATTTCAAGAAAGAGAACAAATAAGAAATCACATGATGTTTCTGTATCTTCACTAATTAACGCTGTTCTTTGCTTTCCCTCCCCAAGTTATGTAACAGTAAAGAACTGAAGACGACAAAGACTGTCAAGTCTGGACTGGAGTCTAGAGACGAGGGATATAAAAAAGACCCTACAAAAGTCAAGATAATTTTTACAAAATATGTGATACATCAGCATAAAAATCCATTGAAGGAAGGTTATAGAAAAAAAACCTTGGAAGCCAAGGAAGTAGTTTGAAGAAGTATTATGGTGTGAGTGCCTTGTTCGTACATTCTATCTTGGGTCACTATCAGAAATAGGATACTGAGTCAAAAGGACTTTGGTCCATATTTTGTCCTCAAGGAACATTTTCATCCTCTAACTCATACTGGATAGGTAACTAGGGAATATATCCAGTTAAGTCAAAGAAGGAAACACAATCCATCCTTTCAGTGGAACAAACTCCCAAAGAATCAATAAGAACAAAGAGTGAACCAAAAACCAGCACCCAACTCATTTTCAAGTTCAAATGTGCAGGGATTAGTCCACATTCAACATCTAAATACTTAAACCCACCTTTTATAGATACAGTATTTATTGAAGTTGAGGAAAGGATTATCTTGTCATTGCTCTTGATTAAAAATCTCTCTTCCAACCTGTTGGCAACAGGTTGTGAAGCTTCAAAAGTATGAGATTTTTTTTTAAAAGCTAAGTTGCCTTTCTTTGTCACCTCCTCAGTAATAAAGAATACAGTGATTTTATTTCAAATACAATAATTATAGTACTTGTTTTGATCCTTTAACACTCACTTTTTGCTCTGTAGTCAAGGCATAAGTGCCAGGGAGCCTATTTCCTCCCACCTGAAGTTAAAGACTGAAAGGAAACAACTGGGCTTTCTTGGTATTCACTAACTTTCAACCACTGTCAACGGCACACAGAAGCTCCATTCCAACAGCACCAAGTCATGGCAAAAGCAGCAAACCAGAGAGGTTGCAATTCCAGAGGCTGGAGGTCCAGGCTAGAGGTCAAGTAATTTAGGACATCAAAAGATACCCAAAGAAGCCAGGTTCAAAGCAAGAAGTTTACCGGAAGGGCTTGTGGTTTCAAAACCCCCTTTTCAGTCTACATTTCCCCTAAGCCCATGCCCCTGTAGGTAGGAGTTAGCCACTACTTTTACTATTTTACTACTCTTTTCCCAGAACTTCAGCTTTTGCAGTACAGCACGTCCATCAGCAGTCATCTTCTGACTGTAACTCAACCTCAGCAGCAGAGCTTTGCAGCACAAATCTTGTTCAAATGTACTCAAGAAAACCACAACAAATAGAGAGAACTAGAGTAAATCACACTGCTCAGTTAGCCTTGGGGAAGGGGGAGGGTGGTAAAGCAGTAACTTAAAGTGTAAGTTTATTTCAGTTTAAAAATAAAACACTTAACCTCTTAATCAGTTCTAAAAAAATTACTCCATTAAAAATTACTGTCTAGAAGCTAAGGAAAGCAGCAAACTATACATTGTTCCCCCAAAATGCTCTGAAAGCTTTCACAAAGCCCACAGAGATCATCCAAATGACTTTTCTGTGAAAAATTGGTTGAACCAGATGCTTTTACTCCCCCTCTCCCCCAACATTTAATTATCAGTTTAGTGGACATCTACAGCTTTTCCTCAGGTTTTACCCACAGCACATGACTTGTTAAAGGTACAACCAAACACTTTGAGGCCTACAGACAGCTGGATTCTTACACCATTTTTAAATAAAAAGATGGCTGTAAATGTTTTGCTTTAAGTTGACAACAAAATTTGGGGTTGGGAGAAAATAAATTTTTTTGGTTTTTGCTTTCAGAAGAGACCAAAAGAAGTTACTGTTTATGTGACCAGAAACTCACATTTGTGATGTGTGCACCACGTCACCTCAAATAACTTCTACTAGAGGATGATTGCATCCATATTAATGGATTTTTTTCAGAAAAATCTGCACTCAAACTAATGTCTTAAAGAGTAGCGTAGCTTAATTTCAATTAAAAAAAATAATAATTCTTAATTTTAAATTGCCACTCTTCTTCTCAAACCCACCTATTTTTTTATCAGGTCCACAAGAAGAAGTTGTAGCCCCAAAGTTTCTTTAGAACAAGCTCTAAATGAATGTCTGTGCAACAGTCATTTCAAGGCCAATCCACCACTGTCAGTGGAATGCCAGTGGATCAGCAGGGTGTGCAGGCTGTGCCTGTGAGGACACATGGGCATTCTTGCTGTGAGAGCACAGAGCCTTTCCTGGGGGCACTCAACGGGTTAAAACCACTGCAATATGCATTAAGCACATGATTCAAGTCAGCAGGGTGCCAGTCTAAGATGTCCTCAAAGCCTAATTTGATAGATATTATGCCATATGCTGCTGCAAGTAGTTAGTAATAAAGAAAGTAAAAATTTTATGGATGAGCAAAACAGGAGCTCTTGTGGATGGAGTGTTTTTAAATCAGGTGTATAATTTACGTACCGTCAGACCACATGTAGAGTGCATTACTCAATTGAACTTACGAGCAGATAGGAAGGCAGTTTCTTTTAATAAGCACTTCTTCAACTTATTGGCTCTACAATTACTTGCACCAATTACCAGCAGCTGCTGCCTGTTTGGTGTTTTATCTTAGACAAGGAGTTACATTAGTTTCTAATCAACAAACCCTTCAAGGACTCTTTAAAAATATTTAAATTTAATTTCCCCATTTATTTTGAATTAACTGAAACACTAGATATTTTCATTGTAGTACTTTGATTCTTCTTAGGTTCTTCTCCAACCATAGATTTACTGTTGTAACATTAAATTTAAAAATTTCTATAAATCCAAGAATAAACACTATAAAATATTTGATGTAGGAATGTATATGTAGCACCAGTATTGACTTTATTAATGATATATGGCAGTAAATATACAGGTGGTTTCTACTGTTTTTATAAAACATTAGTCTTGCCATAGAATTCATTATACTCCAACAGACCTTTATGACTTTTTCAAGTCTTTCACTTTTTTTTATTATTTACCTGAGTCACATTTAATAGAGCAGCAGCTAATGTAGCAACATAGCTATTACCACAGAAAGCAATTTTTAAAAATTAAATGAAGACAGTCTTTATAATGAGCAGGAAGTATGTTTTTTTTCCTTTATCTCTAGATTTTTAAAATTATAGTTCTGGAAATTTCCAAGCAACTTAATGACTCTTGAAAAACACCTTCCTGCAACATGAGAACCAGTATTTCTCTTGTAATTTTTCTTTCCAAATATCTCAATAGGAGAAAGAGAATAAAATAAATAATTTAAAACTGTAAGTAACAGAATAGCTTAAAACTGAGATATACTGTAATACCAGACTCCATTTTTTTCAAATAGAAGTAATAAATAAAACCCAGGGTGTCTGTGAAGTTATTCCAACTGAGGCCTTGTCTGAAATGCAGAACTGCCACCTCTGCTGTTACACAGAGGATTCTACCAATGTAGAGTACAATAAACTCTCAAGAGAGTTCCTGGTGCTCTATACCTGCTCCTACCTATGCCACCTCCCCCCCTACAAAAACAAATGTTAGGGACAGGAAACTTATTTATCTCTGGTGTAATTTCAGAGGCTGCAGAGTACAGCTGTTGTCCTAGAAACAGCCCTCCTCATGGCAAATTCCTGGGAGACAGCTGCCTTTCCAGGCAGAAAACTCTGTTTGCTACAAGGAGAATTGTCAGAAAAGAATAAATAAATAAATAAAAACCTCACAGCAAAACCAATCAAACCACAACTGCATCACACTTTGTATCTAAGTTCTTATACTGATCATCTTACTCTTTGGGTTTATCTTCTTAGGTACAGGGACATCCTTCGTGCTGTACATGAGCAGCATGCCAGGAAGGTTGAAATCTGAACACTATCGGTGCACAATTCACTTTAGAGAACACATCAATCACCATGGGGGAGAAATCTTGCAACACAGGCCATCTTCGGGGCAATTACCACAATTCCAGGTTCAGCACTCAAGAAAGGGGAGATGGTAATTCAGTGAGGTGCCTCAAATCCATTGGTACAAAGTGATAAATGTCCAAACTCGGTAAAATACTTCAGTTTACCATTCATGGGGAGTTTGTTATAGTCATACATTGCAGTTGTTTGGAGAAAATGAAGAAACTCCCTCTTTGTTCCTGGTTTTGTGAAAGGACACATCAGCACATGCAAATCCCACACCTTCGTAAAATAATTAAATCTAAATAGAGCAGTCTAATTGTTTCTTCTGATTAACTGTTAAAAAATAAATCATCAAGACTGCTAAAAAGCCACAGAAAATTCATTGAAAGGGGCCTCAGCATCAATGTCTCATATAATAAAGGAGTTCTCTGTAAATATTAGAATACTACAGCCATTTTCAGAACCCAGTGCCAGAGGTGCCTTCTAGTATACTGGCCCCAAACACAGACTTAAAACTGTAATCATAGAATAAATTAGGTTGCAGGAAACCGTTGCAAGTCATCTGGCCCAACCCTTACTCTCCCCAAAGCAAGGTCAATTTCAGACTTGGTCTTGAATTGAATTACACTGAAAATTATTCTGCAAATGAAAAAAATTATTCAGAAACTTCCTAGTGAGCAGCACTTGAAAACAGGTGATTAATCAATCTTACATGTCTCAGAAGTTACTACCTATATACCATTTCTTCTCATTCTTCTCCAAAATATGCTGAAGCAAAAGCTGTGAATTTTCTAGGATTTTACTGAACACAGATAAAGAGTGAGATCTTCTTCATTCTTCTAAAGACAAAAGTCAGTATTTCCCACAGAAGAGGAAGGTCCTGCCCTCCCTCCACCATAGACTTAGTTTATTTTCTCCATTACACGACTAGTGTATTAAAGCCACTCAAGATCATAAAAGATTTTGCTATTAAAGTTTAGAAATACATTCATATTTTTATTGCAAATTCCTTTAACTCATGCAGTTAACGTACCAATTATCCATCTTTTAATGTCATCTCTCTCACAGCTGGAAAAAATCTAACCCTCTCAGGACTCAATCAGATATTCACATCAATTTGTGTAATTAACACTAAGCTTACTATCTCTCTTAATTATGACTGCAAACACTTTCTTAAAATAAATCAAACTCGCTGACTTACAAAAACAAAACAAAGAAATCTAACACCATTTAAAAATTACTCATATAAATCTTTGAGAAGATTAATTCAAAGCCTCTTAGGCATTTTGAACAGAGAATTTAAAAAAAAAAATCCATAAAACCTGAGGTTCACACACCAGAAGGGTCTGCTCAAGTCAGTTGCTTGTGTTCCTTCAAGGTGTGAGGGGTACACCAGCTCACTACGTGTCCCTAATTTATAAGAGATCTTCTTCCTGTTTTTCCATGGATATTCCCTACACCCACCCCAATGCAAGTGGGGGATTGTACAGTATTCTTGGGCAAATACACACAGTTTTCAAATGTTTCTTGAAAGAAAGGTGGTCCATCCCACTAGCAAAACTAAGGTTACCACACATATATTTTGCTACTCAGAATTTACATTCCACCCACTCTTCCGACGACATCTTGAAAAATGACATTATTTAAGCACACACACGTAGTATCCTGCAGAACACAGGCCAGGAATGTAATTGCTGGTGTCTCCAGCTGACACATTAGGGTGCTCAGAAAATTGCAGGAGCATCTTATCCTCTCTCTGGATCAAATCTATAGAATGCCAAGCACTCCTCATAGCAGAAACAGGATGGTCATTTCTTGCATGACAAGCATAAATGGTAGATCTACAGCAGTTGTTCATGTAAGCCCAGCAAGGCTTTAGCTGCCCTAAGGTGGGCACCACAGGGTTCATTAACCTCCAATTATGGGAGTAATGGCCGCTCACAATTTATTTTCAGTCTTTGCACTAATCAATACCCAGGGCAGTTCAGGGCTACTTTGTAAACATAAGGAAATTAAATTAACCCGAATTTACAGACTTCAGCACTTGGTTAAATTCAAGGTGATGCTTCTTGCCACTGACTTTTATTTTCCCCTATAACAACACACCTCTTCTTTTTAAGCACACATCTGTGATTCTTCTCATTGCCAGAGTCAACGGTGCACTGCATATAATATGTTGTAAAACAGGCAAGCACATCATTATCACCTCCTACTCAGAGCCATTTTAACCATAATCTCAGTATTTTGGTAGCTCAGCTAATTAACAAACTACTATCACTGCAAAAATGAAATTGTCATGTTATTTCAAGTGGGTTTTAACAGTCTTTGAACAATAACTACTAAATTTGTTAACAGTTCGCACTATTTTTAAGAAGAAAAAATGACATTTCTTTTTAGAAGTCCAAAAGCTGAGAAGATACATAATTTGATTAAAAGCTGCATTTACTTTTCTGTAAGGTTGGTTTAAATTATTTGGTTTGCCTTTTTTTTGGTCATCTCCATAGACTGTTTGCAATCATTGATTCTGGGTTACACCACCAGCATTTCTGGTATTTCCTCTCCTTACCCTTCCAAGTTGTGGCCTATTTTAACTACTGTTAAAAACATAAAAGAAATGGCAGATTCTGTTATCATATTATATGTACACTGAACAATAAATCCAGAGTTAGCCATGCAAAAAGGTTCAAAGCCCCTACTTGAGAAGTCATCTAAAAAGCAACCATTAGAAGAAAGCCTGAGGCAGTTGAGCTGCAACTCTTTTCATACCCTCCCAGACAAACCATGTCATCATTTCCTCACTGCTCCATGACTCCCATGTTTTCAGACATGAAGAGCGGGTGTAATTCCAATGACAAGCTGTTCAGAACAATTAAGTCACAATTATGCATTCAGACAGTGCAGTGTTTTTTGGCAAGGGGCAAAGGAAGAAGGTGGCATTGGAAAGTACTTTCATAAGTGTCCCTTAGAACCAGCAGAAACATGACCTCTTGTATCAAAACTTACACAACTGATTTAAAGCACCTGTGCCTCCTGTCACCATATTTGCTTAAGTAGTCTGAAGTAGAAAAAAAGATCCAAATGTTAAAGAAAACTGAGTATCAGGAATGCAACTGAAAACCTTTGCCTGTGAAGTACAAAATATCCTCCAGTTAATATATTTTTAACACAAACTAGGATTCCATTCCTAATACTGTGTAAAAAAATTGCTACATGAAGTGATAGCATCAATTGAGCACTGTACTGGGCAGGAAATTTATGGTATTTAACCTTTCCAAACATTCACATGTGCAAACCAATGAAAAGTAAATTATACGTTAAAAAGCTGGATGTGAAAGAGAATCTTGAGTAGCTACCAAAGAGGTACAGAAGGGACAGCAGGTCATCAAGTCACCCAGAATACTGATGCTATGGGCAAGAGAGGTGATGAAAGAACCACACTTACTTTTGCAAAGCAAAAATTAAATGGAAGTGGTTTTGCAATCAGTCTTGGAAACAGAACTCCAGGGTCTGCTAAAATAAACACAGAGTCTGGACAATCCAATGGAATATTAGGCTGTTTATAGAATAAACAGTGTAACAGGTATAATTTATGAATTACTCAGCAATTTCCTTCATAAGAACTGCTTAGAGTAACTGGAAGAAATATTCCATGCAACCAAATATACAACTTCTAGTCAGTAACCAATTCTTTCAAATGTTTACATCAGACTTTCATAAAAGTGGGTCTAAAAAAAGGACAAAGAAAGTACAGTTGACCCAACTCTTCACTGGAGTTGTACTCTATACATGTATACCGGGACTAACTGGATATAAAATTGGACTGATGGAAGTGAACTATTGTTACACACAATGCTTTTTCTGTCAATATTATAGTCTATTGATAAAAGTCCATATACGTGAGCTACTTATTGATGAAATGTACAGAGGATGACAATACTGAGAATTCTTCCAAATTAAAATCAAAAAGTAGTTTAATATGGAGCTAAGCATGAAAGGCCTATCCATTTATCACTTTACTTTGTGAATTGTGGTAGAAATTAGAAGCTTTTAAAAAGAGTTTAAAATGTGTCCTAAACTTCTAATGGGGGTAAATAAACAAAAATCTAGTCTTTAGGAAGCAGACAAAACAAAACACACACACAAAAAGAAAGTACTGCTTCCCCATGTAAACAGCACATGTATCCAAATTTGTCTAGGATTAGATCCTGCAAGGATTAGGAGAATCAGTCTCATTATGATGTGTGCAAGTAAAATTTTACTGAGTCATAAAACTCACTAAAATTAAGTAAGTTAATACGGATCATTTGTAGAATCCAAGAAACTGCACTTTTTTAGATGCAATTTGCAGGTTCCTTCAAGTGCACTTATTACAAATGAAAAATTTTGTGGGATTAATTTCTTTTACACTGTGGTATCATAACCCATCTGAGGGTGGGTTGTGTCAAAACCACCTTATAGGAAAAAACTTAGCACTGTGTGAACCAATTGTTAAAGTTCAACATATACTTAGCCACAGGTATTACAGCAACTATGACATACACAACTGCTCATGACTTTAGAAGATAGAAAGCTATATCATACCTTGTCTATTTCAATTTATCTGTTTTTTTTTTTTTAAAAAAAATCTTTCTGTTAACCTGAAGTTATGAGAATATCAGATTCTGGAACATCTTAATTTTTTTCCTGACAGTCTATAACCATACAAATATTTAGTCATGTTATTGTGCACCACTACTGAGTTCACAAGTACTAAGATATTAATTTGGGCTACAAATGAACTGCTGTTATGGGAAACATTTCCACAACAGCCACTCTTTAATGGAGCCTCTGTCTTTCAGCCTTAAAGTTACCTTAAGAAGCTCATTGGTGTTATAGGTATAAAAAAAAAAGAAGAAAGCATCAGCTACTTTACCCAGATGCTGCTACTGGAGGCGTAGCAACCAGGAAAACCACACTTTGCATAGGACAGAGGCAGAACTTTCCTCCAGCACAGCCAAGCTGCTGTTCCCAAAGGGCAGGGGGACGTCACCCCACAGACACTCCACTGAGAGCAGCCAGCACGAGCAGCTCCCTCACCTCAGCTCCTGAGGTTTGTAACTCCCTTCAGAGACAAAACACAGCTCCTTCTCCCATTCCTCCTTGTCGGAACACTTTCGACTAACTTAGCTGAAAAGCTTCAGGATGCATTTTCACATCTTTTGACAGTTTACCTGTGAAGGCTGCTCTCTTTTAAAATGTATTCTTCCCTGCCGAGGTTTGCTGATCACTGCTGGCTGAACAATACCCAGCTGACACCTGGGTCTCTGATGCAATTTACCTGTGTAGTCAGGTGCTGCAATCAGGAATGCTGCCTTCCCCTCCCATCTGACAGCTGGAGCTCTTTCATTTACATCACCTGTTCACAAAAACAGGAACAGGAAAGTTTTCCTTCAAAGACACACAGGAATACAGACTAATTCTTAATGTAACTACCCCTAGTGTCATATATTTATATCAGGGATATAACTAACTATCTTGTTGTGATTGGATTTCAGTCTTCCCAGTAGGACTTTCAGAAAAGTAGTGAGATACTATCCAGTATAAAACAATGGAAAAAATAAAAGTAAAGAAAAGTAATCTGACTTTGTCCTAGGTGCCATCATTCTCACTAAGAACCTGGTCCATCATATATAAAAAATCCTTTGGGAACTCCATAATCAGGACACATAATTTCATATTTTATGCTCCTTAGAAGTGGAAAGACAAAAGTCAATGCACTCGTTGAAAAACTGGACAAATTGCTTTCACCTGTGCCATTCATGCACCACCCTCTCCAAATAAACAAAAGTGTTATAAGTAAAAATATGTTTCTGATATAAACCACAAGCGATTTTTATTCTGCCCATCAAAAAGAAAGGAATTTTGGAGAGGTTTCTTACACTCTGGAATGCTTGTTAAAGCCTACTTAAAGCTGCATTCCTAGAGCAACTCTTAATTTTCCAGTACGTGCAGGATGGGATAAGGGTTGCAAGATTAATGTTGTTCACATAAAAATAAAGGAAAAAACCTATATTCTACAATTTTATGTCTCTAGTGGCAAATTATTAACTCATCCTGAACACAAAAAGCAGATATTCTTAATACTGAAATACGTTCAACTCTGATCTCTCTTCTCAGAGGGCCCCTCAGTCTGAGAGAGGTCTCATTAGAGAAACTGATACCAATTCCTGAGCTGAGGTACTAGAACTTGTCTTTTTGTAGGCAGATGAAACCTTGCACAGCCACACATACTCAAAACTCTCTCCTTAACTTGCTACCTACATCCAGGTTTCCTCTTTTCTGATTAAAACAAACAAACAAACAAACAAAAACATGCTGCAGGCCACTTCTTGCCTGCATCAGCAAAATCAAGTTCATCTTCTCCTTCACCCACTTCAAAACCACAGAAATAGCAAAATAATTAAACTGGCTGTGCCACAGTCAGCCTTTAAAATAATGCTGCAAATCTGGGTGCCAGAAAGCAAAGACTAAAGTAGGCCATCAACATTTCAGACATTCTCTGAGCAATAAGATCATTTTGTTGTAACGCAGTCACATCCATTTGAGCCTCCCTAAGGTAAGCGACATATATTAAACAGTTTAACAAAACAAACACCTGTGTATTACAAGGAGGAGATTAAAGAAGTACATTCCCTCCTCCAAAATATTTTAACTCTCCCCGAGCTGCGCCGAACGTGGTTTAACTTTGCTCTTGCCAACAGCGACACTTGGTGGCAGCCACTGGAGACACCTCTCAGTTCCAAGGTAAATCTTGGTTCTGTTTATACTCCAAGTCGGCTGAAATTAAAAATTTCATGCAGAAAGTTGGGAGATAAGCTCAGCGCAAAATTTACGCAACGATACATAATTATTTTGTTCAACTACACTCCATGTAAAAAGCAATCGTCCACAGCAATAAAAATACAGTTATTTTGGTTTCCAATCATTGGATGTAAATATTGTTGCCATTTTTAAAAAATAAAACATATAATATCAAAATATTCTTTTCCCACTAGTATTTATCCACTAAAGAAGTTAAGGTGTATTATGTTCCTTTCATACTGTTTCTAACACACAGAGTTCCACGCTATGTATGGATCTTATGCAAATGCTCTTTGATTTCAAATGAGACTTTGCATACTAAGGAGTCTATTTTCCCATCAATGCAGAAGAGATTTACGCACATAAGTCCCATTACCATTAATGGGACTCACCCACATAAATCCCCTGCACATTGATAGACCCTTAGGATTTACATTGAAATGGGTCCTTTAGAGCCATTACAATGTCAACCTTTTGCCAGGATTTTGAGTATTAACAATACTAAGCAATACGTGGCAATCCTAATGTGCAAAATCCCAGCAAAAGGCACAACACAGAATGATGTGAACAGAGCAAAAAATTTTTAGTCCTGTGCCATTTAAAGATGATCTCTAATTATTCTCTACCTGTCCATATTCCTATTGGTTGTTTTCCATCATTAAAAATCCTACCTTCTATTTTACATGACTGTCCTCTTTCCTTAACAAGCACTGCTCGAAATCTGCTCCCAAGCATCGGGGGAAAAGAAAAAGCAGCTTCTATTTTTCAGCTGAACAACTTTCCTCCCACTAACTTTCCTTTTAGCTTGTTACAACATCTTGGTTTCCTTTTTTTTTTTTTTAAGTGGTAAGCCTACATTATAAATGCAGTATAAACCAATATTTTAACTGCAGTAAGCAAGAAATCAGGGAAGAGTAATTCCCAAAATACACCACAGAATCAGCCTGTCCCTCAAGGCTATAGTCAAGAAAAGCAAGGTCACCCACAATCCCACGTGTTAAGAACAACCACATATCACCAAACTAAGCTCAGATGCCACTAGAAAAGCAGCATTTATCACCCACACCCTCAGAAATGCTTGAAACAGCTCTATTTTCCATATACACAAAGGCAGTTCAGCTCTTAATTTGGTGCCTAACTTTCCACAGATTCATGTGAGTGCTTTTGGTGTTTAAAAACAGAAATTAGAAACCGAAATATTACTTGACCTACCAGTAACTTAATTGCAGAGCAATCTCCTCTACATAATGACAAGCTCACATGGCTGTTTGCCCACCTCTCATTGCTGCTGTGACATGATCAAGAAACAGGAGGATATACATGATGAACAAAAATATTTGTTCTACTTGGAAAAAAACCTTGGCCTTTATTCTTTAATGTTTAGTCTTAAAGTTGTATATATAAATGTTTGTGGAGTTGGATTGCACTGCTAATACTTTACCATTCAGCAGCACTGAAAGCACTGAATTGCTAAGTGACAGACACCAGGACAAGTGGCTCATAAATAGGACTAACAAATCATTCCTGAAAGACTTTCTCCTCAAGTACTAAATAGCAACTCCTACCTGCAGTTACGCAAAACTTAACTTCTGAGAGCTGCCACTGCTGTAGCAAATGTACAATCCCATAAGAGGACTGAAATGGTGATGCAGACTATAACTATTTTATATTAACAAAGCAAACGATTCTCATTTGACAAGCAGGGATGTTCAGGTCAGGATCCACACTCCTGGTGACCAGCAGCAGTTCCAGCACACAGCATCAGCCACGGCTCCCTGGCACAGATGGACACATCACTGCTGCAAAGCAACAAACATTCAAAAGGCTCCTGCTACTGTTTCACAAAGGAAATTTGTTTTACACTGTAGGTTTAGGATCGGCTTTCTGTGTAATATAAAAGTGTAAATAAATAAATAAATAAATAGAAAGAAAAAGAGAGCGAGCACAAGAGAGCGCACGCCAAATACCGGATAAGTAACCATGGTGATTCCTGATCTCACATACAGGACAGACTATCTACATTGTGTGTGACCTTATTCTGCTCCACACATGAAGACTACACTGGCTTCAGCATCAGAGCTAAAATATGTCATGATTCTTACAGGATCAGGCTCTTAGGACCAGATCTACAAAGTTAATTATATATTTATGAAAATTAGAGTTAAATGTGCAAATATTTTTGTGAATCTAAGTCTTGGTGAACAAAACCAAGCAACAACAACAACGAAACCTCAAACAAAACCACCACAGCCAAGTACTATGGTCCAGATCCACAAAAGGACCAAATCTCAGAGAGGGACTACATGTAATTTAAATGTCATACAACTAAAACATGCAGAAGAGTCACCAGCATTTTTTCCCTGAGCTCCACAAATCATCCCTTATTCCTCACAAACCAAAACAGGGCAGGAGATCTTTACTTATGCCACAGTAGGATCCTGCCTAAATAACTTTCTGCTTAAATCCCCACGCTAGTCAATGGCATGTTCAGAGAGTGACTAACCTACAGCACCGTCTCTGTACTTTGTGATGGAGTTCAAGACCCTTCTCCACTTTCATTTTAAGGGAAAACACAAGATGGTGCTAGAGGTGGTAATGCTCCTTTTTGCAGTATTTCCACCATTAGAGCCCCTCAAGATTTTGTAGAAGTACTCACTATTTGCTTGAGGAGATTTACACTCTAATATGCCAGATGAAGGGTCTATAATCACCTCGTAATATTCTAGTTGTCAGTGCAACCCTTTTAAATTTAAATTGCCCTATTTTGCAAACACATCATGATTCAGCAAATGGGATTCTTTCCATGCAAGGGGAAAGCCCTGGTCTGGGAGGAGAAGATTAGTTCCTGAACCTCACGTGAGAGTTTATTCCCTGACTGAATACTAACAGGAACAGGACAGGCCAAAACTGACTTCAAGGACGTGACTCAGTTGTTCTATATTGTGGCTCAACTAGCCCACAAATTAAAAAACAAACAAACAAAAAACCAAACAAACAATTAAAATAAAAATCCAGGTTATAATGGGTTATTCTTGCTTTTGCCAAACAGCAATGCTATTGTAAGAAAATGCATAACTCACACTGTCCAGTTCTCCTGCTTGAATTGAGCTCTGCACAAGATCCTAAGTGACCTGCACTTGCAGACTATTTGGGGTTTGGAGTCCAAAAAACCATTCTAAATCCCATATTCAATAATGTCTGTCATTCTTTCTGCCCAGAAACAGCTCAATTTCTCCCTTTCCCTATTGCTCACCTTCACCCAGCCCCCAGAATTATATCATTTCTCCCACAGTTGTATTTGTCCCTCCTGGAGCTGTATGGAAACTGTGGTTTCAGTCCTGAAGACTCTTCCTCCTCCTGATACTCAAAGGGAGAGAGAGAGGACAGAAAGGACAAAAACCCAGCATAGACCTGAAGAATGGAGCAGCCATCCTGAACTACTACATTTTTTCTGCTCTCTCCTTCCTTTGCAAATGCATTCAGTTCCTAAATCCTTAGGGGGAAGAATAGAAGTCTTGTCAACAGGCCTGAAGAGCTGCTACAGTCAAGGAAGGAGTCGCCAAAAGCACTCTTTTGGCTAGTTAAGATTAGAGTGTGCATTGGTCTCACAGTCTGAAATCTCACAGCTTGCTCCAACCTCAGTTAAAATGAGATTAATGAGAAGAATTTGATGGTTAACTAAACAGGTCCCACTGGTTGAAATGACATTGCTCAGGTTCAATTGTTTTTACTCATGATAGGATCTCCTGTAATCAGTTGTTTCTGTAGCCATCTTCATTTATCTGTAATGACTGTGTAACAGCAGTAATGTCTATCTCTGCTGTTTTATTTTATGCTTTTTTGCCAAAAAGCAACCTTGCTGTGATGACACAGTGACTATATTTAGTTCCTGCTCTGCACTAAAGTATAATGCTCAGCTAAAAGTTTTTCCCTCTCTATCATTGTGTAATCTATATATAAAACTTAAAATATAGTTTCTTGCCAAAAGGCAGGAGGTGGTGATATTTCTGTAGCTATAGATAGTAGTTGCCATGTACTCAGAATTATACTTGTATTAAAAAAATGACACATTACTATTGCACAGTGAACTTCTATGATTTACGTGTCATCTTCTTAATTTTACTAGTCAAAATACATTTTTAGCTATTGTTCCTCAACAAAAAAAATGTATATTACTAATGCTAAGGTTGTGACGTGAAGTGACAGAAGCCAGGAAAATTCAAAGTTACATCTGACACTGTATCCTTTACTCACACTGCTGGGTTAAGACAAGACAATGGCTGTCTACACTTCCAAGTTCCCAGGCTTTGTTAAATATATATCATAACCTTCACATTCTTTTAAAAAAGCATCTCTCTTCTTCTTTTCTTAAAAAAAAAAAAAAAAAAAAAAAAGAATTTTTAAAGCAGGTTTTTCCCTTGATACAGTTTGTAAAACAGTGAAGAGATGGAAGAACAAGCAGGAGATACTGCTTTAAAATTCAGATATGTTTTTCAATGCATATTGCACCACCTTAATGATACATCAGGAAATCCAGGCTTCCTGTTTCTTCCCAGTTCTTTACTTTGTGACATACAACAGATGGGACTTACCAACCCCAAACTGTACTGTCAGCAAAGACTTTCCAATACCTCAGTGGGAGCCTGAGATGGGCTCTCCATGGAAGGCAAAGGAAGACTGGATCAGAATTTAGTGCTAGGAGGCTGAGTTCACTTCATTACTCCCCTCAGATGTTTCATGATACCCTAAGGAAAAAAAACCAAACTAGTTTCTACATCCAAGGACCCCACAATGAAATGGGAAGCAGGGCACTGCAAGTATGGGTACAGATAGTGAGGCACCCAGATAAAACAGTGTGGGGAACAAGGTAGTTACAAACATATCTAGAACAAAATACCTGGCTGTGAAAAAGTATTATACAGTTTTATATTCTGCTGTATCAAAAAATCTTGATAATTTATACAATTCACTTATCCATAGCGTTTAAGTACTTTTTAAATATTTTATTTATTATCAAAATACTACATAAGTATCAGTGGAAAACAGGTAGGTGACGTGAGTTGCCCATGGCCATTAAGATGTCTGTGACAGAACAAAAGAAACTGATCCAATTTTTCCATCTTTTGGCCTACTCATATGAGGAGTGCAGCTGCCAAGTACATAAAATATGAAAGCATTTATGACCTTTCTTATGGACTTTGATTATATTACAAATTTCAATCAAAATTCAATTCAAAATTCAAATTTCAATTACAAAAATCAATCCATTACAGGAGACACCCAAAGAAATTGCAAAGCACACACACAGAGGGAGTTGATGGAATCAAAGTTTTCTAATACACTGTAATCTTTCACAAGCAATCCAGTACACACAGCAAGTATTTGCTACCTACAGTTATTATGTAAGTATAATATGCATAACCAACCGTAAGTTTGGAATCCATCAATGTATTTTACTGCATTAATATCTCCCAACTTTTACACAATATCCCTTTAAAATTACTATGTCTAACTCTTTCTTTTAATGGTATGATGTGACAGGTCTTAAGGAATCTGTTCCAACCCAATAACTCCTACTTTCACTCCCACCCAAACATTCAATCTGTGTATTACAGCTACTTTTCATTTCATAACTTCTCTCTTTCATTTATCTGTAATAGGCTGGATTTACAGGCAAGTTGCTGAAATGAAGAAAAAAAAAAAAGCTGTTGTATATTCTGTTTTAAATCAAACGCATTTTAACTTCACTCTCTGCTACAAGTCCATTCAGGGTTTACACTGACTCAACAATATACAGAACCAAAATGAGACCTCAGTCCCTTGCCATGTGCATTTCACAGGGGAAGAATTTCCAGATTACAGTTTCTGTTACTTAATTTTCCCCTGCTCTCAAACATCACAACACTTTTTATGTATTGTGTAATCTTCATACCTGTTCTACAAAACAGTTTCCAAATTTCCCTCTTGTTCATATTTGCTGCTCCTAACTGATTTGCACTGAAAGCAGGATGCATAAGAAAAGTCACACCTACCTGCTGGTTCTGATGGACACCAGAGGAGCTCCACTGCAAAGCTTTTACAAGAGAAGCCTCACAGGGATGTTCAAGCAGAGGAACAGGAGGTGTTACAGCACAAGAGCTGATGGAACAGACAGAGCTCTCACAAGGATTCACTCCCTTAAACTGTACAAGAGCATTTTTTGTACAAGGACATTTCTGTTTTCTGAATGCAGATATCAGTAAAATTCAACCCCATTCATGTTTCTAACTCAAGAAATACCACCATACCCTGTCAGATCTATCAACAATGCAACCATGATGGAACTCAGTCTAGTATTCTTAGCCCATTAACTTTTATTTTTGAAACAAAGAATAATAAGAATTCTTAACAGGCATCTTGCTAACCACAAAATGAGCAGCGATGATCTTAATCACTTCACACAGCAAACATAAGTTCTAGAAGTGGACAAATATTTCAAGAGCTCTTCACACAGCTGCACCACCTCCCACTAGATTCAAAAGTATTTTACTGACAGTACAAGATTAAGGTCATGGATCTGCAAAGTTAGGTTAGGGAAATAGTGCCATATTATAATTAGCACATTTCCACAACACACAGAAGGCTTGTATAAAAAGCCGTGATCTAAAAAGGCCAGACAAAAGTCTTCAGTTTGTTACTGCCCATGAAGCTCTCCTTCCTTAATCTTCTACACTGAAATAGGAGCCTTGATTTCAAGGCTGTCAGTCAGATATTACATTACTGATACAATTATTTCTATACACATATGCAAAGCTAAAATAATGATATTGTTCTGCTTTCACAAATAAAAAAAGTACAGAAGCAACTAGAATCCCCAGTCAAGAACTGGGTCTTTACTGCTTATATAAACTGGGTCTTTACTGCATATATAAACAGATGTCTAAGTCATCAATCAGTGGCCTAGAAATCTCTCAGATGTACACAGCTGGAAAGAAAGAGAAAACAGTGTAGGAAAGGATATAAAAAAATCAACAAAGTTAAAAAAATCTAAGAGAGACAGTCCTGGTACATCATAACATTCTTCAGTTCAAAATAAAAGAAACATCCCTGTAAATTCCTAGTCTAGAACTTTGATGACTTCAATCCAATTCCACCCACAAATACTTACATAAAGATTATTGCAAACAGGAATTTAAGATGTAGTAATGTACATAAAGTATATAATGTGCATAAAATACATCCTGTACATGGCAAACTATGAGCTCAAATCTAGTTGTGCTTTTTGTCTAATGAGGCTTATCTGACATAGAAACAGAGAAAGGACTTTACACCACCAGAGCTTGTGCTTGCTTTAGCAGATATCCTTTGCCTCAGGCTCCAAAAATACCTTTTATATAATTAGCTGTAACTAACTGTAGAATTAGCAGAATCCAGCCATAGCTGTCCTGAGCATTAAGGCAGCAATTCAGCACCAAGTGCACTTTCTTTCACAGAGGAGCTCCACTGTCTCATGCACAGTTAGGGAGTTTATTTGTCTGGGAGGCTACTGGAGCTCCTGCCACTTGGATGGGCTTTCCCTGCTGCCTCTCTTAAGCCTGGCTCCTCTCACACAGGACTAAGAAACAATGGCTACAAGTCGTTTATATCACAAAAAACTCCTTGACCAGGCACAGATATTGCAGTCTACCACAGGCTGTCCTTGTGACATGGATGTGATAAAGCAATAGCATGTTGGGTCTTCCAGCATATAACTCACCCCCACCCAAAATTAACCATAGCTCAAGTCAAGATAATTGATTTAAACCACTTTCTTTCAAAACAAGGAGTCAGCATTTGGAAATGTTTGTTCAGAATACTTCAGAGAGCAGACCCTGGACTGCTCAGAAGACAGCAGGGGCAGAGGTGTCATTATGGCTTGCCTGCACATCATGGCAGAGGGAATGAGATTGCTCTGTCTGGAGCACTAAGTATCCCTGTCAGCAGGATACCCACTGGAAGAATGAAGAATGAATGATATCCAGTGAAGCACACAGTGCTCTGTGTGGCTGTTCTAAATATTCCACCTTTTACAGACTGACCACAACAAAACTATTTTACACGGGGTAATGTTTTAAAGACAGAAGGGATGCCCTACAGTTAAAATAAGAAATACCACCTTAAGGGCTATAACCACTTGATGATGAAAAGAAACACCCCTCAACACTAATATACTGTAAATGAATGCACAGCTTCCACTTCTTGAGTCAGTCAGAAGGGATCCCAGTGGAGGTCTCAGGTAAAAAGCAGCCTAGCTGTGTCAAAGCAAGGAGCTTTGCAGCAAACAGTAATTTTACCTCTGAACTCTACTTCAGATCAAGTTTTTTCAGAGAGTGTTACGAGACGTCTTTCTCTTGTAGTTCTGCCTTTACCTGACAGCTTTCTAAGTCTAAGGACAAATTGCCAGAAGAGGACAATTTCATGTTGCTGTTAGAATGCCAGAAGTCCTTGAAGAAGTTGAAGTTACAAATATGCCTGTGAATGTCTCCCAGGTCTGCTTTATTAACCTGGAAAATAAAAAGACTACAACTTGTAGCCCCAGTCGTGCCACAGATTTTGTGCTCTTTGAATAATAAACAAAATAACAGGTAAATAACAAATCACCAATTTAAAAATATCTTCCTCATCCAACAAAACTACAAATATAACATTGGAACCTTTTTTCCCCCAGTTGGGCAGGGAAGACAAAATATTATTCATGGACTAAAAAGCAACACTATGTATGTTACTTCACTTTTCAAAGTAATGCTACAACACTCCCAGCTCACCAGCTTGATGTCACTAAACACTGGCACCAGAAAGGACCAAAACAGGATAGTACAGCACTACTGCAGAATATCCTGGTCTGCTGATCAGTGCCTAAGTGGGAACTCTCATTTTATTAGTATGTCAGAAGACAAGCTCACATTTCTTTTAAGATCACCACACTGAATGGTAACAACATAGTGAGAAAAAAATCAACTTTAAAAAATCATTATAATTTTTAAGGTAATGTGAACACAGACATCACTTTCAACTGAATCCAGCAATCAGCCCTGGGACAGTCAGTATAAATAGTGGTTAAGGACCCTGAGGAACAGATTCCATCAGGAACCAGGGGAACCAGGGACAACGAAGTGTTAATGCCCTTTCCTTATCTCAACAACACCCACTTATCTCTTTTTTAACACTCTGTACTCATTCTAACTCTGACATATTTCTGTAGCCTATTTCACCTTTTGCTTTCCTTTAAGGGATTTCTGCCAGTTGTGAGACTTCCAGGATCTGCATTTTCTTACTATCTTTGTGAGAACCCAGTTCCATCACAATCTGCTATGTATATTCACTAAGGCTGAGTACTCCTTCAGTGTTGAGTGACAGAAATTTATCCGGAAAGAAAGGTGTTTCTCATAGGCAATGCAGAACCCTAGAGAGCACATGAGACCCAGAAATTATTGTCCTTTGTCCCCACCTCCTGCTGTTTAAGACAATAAAAGAAAAGGCCACTGAAAATTCCATTGAAAACCTTTTCCCATCCCAATCCAACTCAGTCTGATTAAACACCCAAACCAACTGATTAAACGTCTTAACCTTGGACACTAGAATTGTTGATTTATGTTCAGCGGTAGCTTGAAGAGATACAGCAGCTCACCCATGGTGTTGCTAACCTGTCATAGTGAACATTTACTTGTTCAGTTTATGCTTCACTGGATTACAGAGGAAAAACTTGTTAACTTATTAGACAACTTCAGTTTCCCATTTTATTGTGTCACTGCTGTAAACTCTTCTCAACGGTTCAAATCAAAGACTAACATAATTATGCATATAAATTATGTATACATTTATATATATTCTAAAAAAAAAAAAAAGTAGCAGAATTTTGTTGCTATGAGTGCCTCCTGCAAAAAGGCCTTCCCAACAGGTGATTGAAATGATGGAGGACATTTATTTTAAAAAATACTGCTAGTAATTTATTATGCTAATTCATCATAGTTTAATGCAAAACGTGCTTGAGCTTGAAAGTTTCAAGCATAAAACTCGGCAGCTTGAAATCAGGCACAGCTGATAAGATCAGCAGCACAGCACTCCTGTAAGATCCAAACCACGTTTCAGAGCCTGACAGTGGTTTACAAACATTCTGCCCCAAAGGGAGTGCAGTCAGTGAGCGCAGCTCAGTCGAGGGAAAAGTTTAGAGACTATCCACAAATACACGTAAACAGTAGGGGGCAAAGTCAGAATTCCACTCAACACTCTCATCCCAGTTCAAGCCATTTGTACTGCTTACAAGGTCCCATGAGAGGGGGAGGATTACACAGACAAAACCTACAATGTCTACATCCAATATAATAAATAATATTTATATTTTGCTGGGTCCCAAAATTTTTTGAGCAAGCTTGCGCTGCACTGTAGTGAGAACAGCACATAGTGAGATGACAAGTCCTGATACAAGAATAAGACCATGAGGGATGTTGTCTTGCTTTGTTATTGTTTATTTGTTAAATAGTTTGTTAAAATAATCTATTAAAATCCATTAGACTTGACAAAGTCATTAATGACTACTATATCTTAAAGTTTAAGAAGGTATACAGGAGGAAGGACAGAAAACAAAATAAAGTTAATTACAATTTTTAAACAGGGGAGGGGAAGGACAAAATTATTTAACCAAAATAAGCACCATATGACATTGGTATGCAAGCCCATGAAAGCACAGATTCTTATGTTATCTAAATGACACGATCCAAACAAAGTCAGCTACTTGAGTCTTTCTTTCCATTCTCAGGGCTACAAGAGTTTCCCATTAAGGCACTGTTTACTGTATTTCTCAAGGTAGAAAATTTGATGTTCTGCTAAAAATACCACAGAGCACAGTCATAAAAGATTCACAAATTTCTCGTCAGTGACAAACATATGAAAAACGGTAGATCATCACAAAATATGCAGCAGTGACTGTTCCAAAAAAGTTTTTTGGAAATTTTCCATGTTTGCTGTTTTATAAGTCAGTCATTAGGAGGCAGCAAATGGCTCAAAACCATGTGAGAAAACAAATCCTGGGGGAAATTCAGAGTGAATAGGATGGTAAGAACTAGAAGTGGAAAATTAACTCAGATACAAAAGTAACTTTTTGACATTCTCCACTTCAATCAGATGTTAGGTTACATCAAAGAAAATGTTTTGTAAGCTATTTGGTAAATAATCATTAAGGAAAACCACACTCAAACTCCATAAGGTTGACTTGGGAGTTTTGGTAATGTTAAAAAGCAAAAGACTTATCCCAGCCTGTTTTGCTACGGTGTGGTTTCTAAGAGGATATCATGACACTGTCCACACACATGCATAAGGAACACAAAACAAATCATGTCTCATACCATTTCACTTGAACAGCTCATAACTAAAAGTTGATGGTTCTACATTATTTCCGAGCTTCCTCTTTCAAATAAAAATTTAAAAGCCAACGTGGTTTTAGTGGTGTTTCATTAGCAACAACAACAAGATCTCAGCCAGTAACATGCAGCCCTCTCTACCAGAACACAGCACAAGCCAAGGTAAAAATAGCACAAGAAGATTCCTTAAAAATGAAAATAAACCCCAGAGTTTCTGCTCTGAGTGCCCACATTTTTGTGAAATTGCTGGTAATATTTCATATTGCGCAACCAGAGAGCTGCTTTTCAAAAGCATTTATATCCTGAATCAAAACAGAAGTGGAAAGGGAGAAACATTTTATGTTCTAAGCCAGCCTGTAAATATGAAAGATTAAAATATGGGCTATGCTTGCTCACATCTCTGCATATGACATGTAAATTAGTATTTATTTCAAAAGCTGTATTATCTTCCACACAGGACAATGCACTTATCTCTATCTCACTAGTTATAGTAAGTAACAGAGATGATAAGCATGAGAACACATCAATTTTTCTCATTAATAGATTCATACAGATGTATAATATTCTTAAAATACTGAATTTGCAATTAATCAAACATTCTCAGCTTTTCTACGTTAATCATAAAATACAAATAACAGAAACAAGGCATAAACTTACTATTTGTTAGGTCCTCACACTGTCCTTTGGTCTTAGTCAGTGGGAAATAATTACCCTTAGGAAATCTGGTAAGCAGAAATACAATAAAAATAAACATTAGCATGCCAAAAAGAACAAATTCAGCTTTCCTGCAAGTATTTTTCCCCATAATACTTCACAGGCAAGGTTAAAAAAAAAAAAGAACCACAAAAAGCAAAGTTGAAAAAATATATATACAGATTTAAAACATAGTCCAGCAGTGTTCAAGGATCCTTGCCTCTCAAACTTTAAAGCAGCACAGACAAATGTTGAGATGCTTATAATAGAACAAAAATCCAAGTTCTCAATCACTAGTTACGCAGTATGTGTCAGTAAGGAAGACAATTTCCAAAATAATGATTAATGTATTATCCAGATTTTTTCCTCTCTCTCTCTCTCTCTTTTCCCCTTCCCATTCAGGTTTTTCTTCTTATAAAATGCACATAGGTTTTTTCTTCCCTGTACCCTGACTCAGGCCTGGCTTTGAAATGCATTTCAATCTCTCAACACAGACTGCTTTCACTGCATTTAGAGTCCCACCAAGGCCCAGCTTTAAAAGCTACTGATTCTTTTTTTCTTTAGCCTTCCTCACAAAGGAAGGGTATTTTGTAAATTACCAGCTCGTTCAGATCAACAAAAGGTACTTTCATAGAAAGCCCCATTTGATTTTGCTCAAATTTGATTACAAGGATGGAGAAAAGGAAAGGAAGTCAAAAAGAAAAACCCCAGATGGCTTTTTCATTCATCTCAGTGAATGAGCTTTATCTGTGCCTTTTGAAACTGTAGCAGTGGAAAAGCATTTCTGTTGGCTTAAAAAACTTGACAAAAATTATTGGTTTGCCATTTCTCATGTAACTGCCATTGGGAACTGGATGAAAAGACTTTTTCATGGGATCGCCTGCTTGGATCAAAATAATGGAGATTAGGTATTTCATTATAAATTACAGTGGGAGATAGAGCAGGCTGTCATATTAATAGCAACCTGCTCATGGCCTTCAATGGTAGCTATTCTCCTAGACAAAGGACCAAGGGGGTTGTCTATTGAACTTGTACTTTAGGCCTGATCAATTTTCTATCATCAAGGCAAAAGGTGAGGTGACTAACAAAAGAATTCACACATGACTGACCTCATAAGCCTATAGATAAAACAGCTTAAAGAAACAAAACACATCCTGAAATTATGGGTGATAAACTGTATAAAGGAAAAAGAAGAAGAGAAGTGATAGAAAAAGGGAGAGAAAGAGCACGTGGTCTGTAATTCTCCCTCCCTTCTTAGGTGAATGGACATATTAAAAGCTACTTGTTTTCAGCTGCAGATAATTGCAGCCTTTGCTTTGCCATGTTCTGCCTTAAATCCTTCCATGTACTTTTTCGTCCAAGACTGTTCCAATAATTTCATTCACCAGTAACCACAGCACTGAGGTTAATACAGAACTTCCAAGAGCTGTAGCTGCACACAGGATTACACATAACATCATATACAGAAAGGTGTCACACAGGCATTACAGTTCTAATCAAATTATAACAGTAGCTGTGATCCTTTGGGTCAGTACCCTTTTATACAAAGCTGTGCTAATTAAGGGAAAGTTCGATATCTGAGTTATATAAGAAGAACATCTCCCAGAGCTTGAGAGTCTTGATGCTTTTTTCTTTCACTAAGATGTCACACAGCTTTATACAGTGTGCAAAACTGCATGTAAAATGCTCATAATATATTTAGGTACCCTTACACTTGTATTATCTGCATTTCCTTTCCTGCTTCCTTGGAAATGAAGACCCTTCTACAGCATCAGAGATACAGAGGGTGAAATCTTCACTCTCCTGAAGCCAAATACATAACAGCAAGATGTTCATTCAGCTGTCAGGATCAACGTTTCCTCCAGTTTGCTGCACAGATAAAAACTGAACTAGCCAGAACACTTTTATACACAGAACTATGGTTTCAGATACATCTGAACTCTGTGGAAATTTCGTGTGTTAAAGTATTCCTATCTTCTCCCATGACATTCACTAAGGCTTGCAAATATTTGTATTTGAAGGCCAAAAATCAAGGTAAAGCAGCTGTGAATTCCCCTTTCAAACAGCTAACAGCAGCTCAAGTGTAAATTCACACCAGGGGAGAGAACAACAGTCTAGATTTTGGGTTCAAGTCCCACCTACACCACCACCATGAAGTCAGGATGTTCCAAGTTTTCTGAGATCTTTAGGAATTTCTCCTTTTAGCTCTACCACTGCAGTGATACTGCAGTTACACAAACGAAGCCAGCCACCGATGCATGGCACTTTGCCACCTGTCAGTATAACAGTATTTATGTAAAGACATTGAAATAATCCAGGCTAAAAACAAGCACTTTTTAGTGATGTAAGACTCAGGAACAGCGAGACAGAACGACACATGGGAGGCTGCAAACTGGGTGCAGGGCAGGAACTTCTGAGCCACAACTTTGCCACAGAAGGCAATGTATTGTTGAATTACAGAGTCCTGCTGAAAATAAACATACATTTTTTTATCACACAGGAATGTTAAATAACTCATTGTAAACACTTCCTGGAAATAGAGACAAGATGAAGACAGGCCAAACAGCAGCAGTATGTGTGAAGTTTTGGCTGCCAGCACAAAAAACCTGAGAATCAGTGACAGAGCACATACCCCCACAGAGCTCAGATAGATGGAGCCCCAGTGTAATGGTATCTTCCCATTATCCCACAGATGAACTGATAATTACTAAATGATTAGCGATTAATCCCTATTTTACATCCTTTATGAGGGGCTCTACAGAGCATTTACAGAGGAAAGAGCTCTTGTAATCATTGTAGATAGCTCTCTGAAAGTATTGTCTCTGTGCTCAGTAGCAGCGAGAAAGACAAATTGAGTATTAAGAGCCATTTGAAAAAAAAAAAATACAGACCAAGCAGGAAAATACATTTTGTTATTTTTTTTAATATGGAGTATTAAAAGGCAGGAGCAAGGCAATATACCAAAAAAGGCACATAGGTATGTGTTATTTCCAAAGAAATAATTAAGCAAGCACTGACTACCATGAAGACATAGACAGATTTGACCCTCAGAACACAACTCAAGAGCACATAAGCAATTAGTAATCTCATAATGCACACTGGACAATTATTCAAAAAACAAAGACCGGGGTTTTTTTTCTGGTTTGCTTTGCTTATTTAAGCAGGAATCTGCTCTCTCTCTCACCTCCTCCTGCCCCATTAAGGTGGGAAACCTTAAAGATCTATGACCTTATATTCCACTACCTATGCTCACAGACCTGCCTACAAGGGACTCTGCCATCCTACTGCTGCTGATGTTGCTCCTGGAAGCCAGAAGGAATAAGAATCCAGCTCCAAATTCAGCTCTGATGTTCAAACAACAGCACTATTTATCTATAAGTACTGCTGTATTTCCCACTCTGGACTTTTCCATATTGACCAAGTATTGCTGCCCAAACAGTTATTCTTTATGCTAAAGGGCTATTTTTGTATGGCAAGTCTGGATACTCCTCAACACCTGCTTCTGGGTAAAAGCTCCAGTAACTGGCACAAGGAGACAGAACTAGTAATATTTGAGATTATTTTCAGACTGCAAAACATGGTTGATACAAAGTCTGGCTTAATATTTGATAATTGTCAAATAGTAATCCCCTGTAATAACCAGAACTGATATCTCTCAAAGCAGTTTTAATGAGAATTTGTGAATAGCTATTTAATTTTTGAATTATAACATATGTTAATCAAAATTAAATTTCTCAGGTAAATGAACAAGGCTCTTCCTAAGCTTAACCTCTGCAGTCTGTGCTCCTGTAAGACTCAGTCTGTTTGGACATCCTGATTCCAGGGTAAGGATGTCATTGCAAAGCTACTGAAAATAATTTGGAGAGAGCACTCTGACTAAGAAATGTCCACCCCGGTAATGTAATTATAAAATATGTGTCCACACAGTGGGCCAAGACAATCAAAACCTTGAGAACAATTCCCCTTGCAGAAAAACCATAAAAGCTATTTCCATTGGCTTTTGATGATTTTTGTTTGAGATGGGTTTGGTTTGTTCTCAAGTTCCACATCACAAACTCATTGCCATGTTTTTCTCTCACTCGTCATCTCAGTGCAAGAAACCTGCAGAACAAACAAGGTCTGTTACCCCAATGTCTATCAACTTCCCTAGTTTGCATAGACAGACCCTCTGAACAACATGTCAGCTAACTGCTTATCCCCGTCCCATCAATTCTGGGGGAATTATCTGGAACTAAAAGGTAATTTGGGGTTTCAAAGTGCATATCAAGTTGTGGTTTTGGTGGTGGTGGTGTTTTTGCTGTTGTTATTTTCTTTCCAAAATTCTTCTTAAATGTACTTTCTGAATAATCTTTGAACATAATTCTTAGAGTGGACTTCAAAGAAGTACAGCAGACTTCAAAGAAGTACAGCAGACACGGGCAGTCAGGCTGATCACAAGACATTATGCTGAATGAAACATCTTGTTTTCTGATGGAAAAAAATGGATTGCACATATTCTTACATGTTTCTCTGAACTGGGACCTGCATGAGTAACACTCAGAAATGTCAATTTTCACAATCTCCAGCTAGAACATTGTTTGCCATTAAAATTCAACATGCATTCTTGGCAATGAACAACAACAAAAGGAGAACTTTTTTTCCCTGTCAACAGGGGAACACATTTACAAGACACTTTTTCCAGAGAAGGAAGATGGTAACACTAATAATTCCTAGTCCAGCTTAGGGCTGTAGAAAGTTCATTATCAGGCAGGCAGAGAGCTAATATGTGTAAAGAGTCTGTCAGATACCATTAATATTTTACATCACTGATGTTGCTAAACTCAGGCAGTATTAATGGCATTTGAGGAAGCAATGCTATTGATCAGAGAAAGCAGAAACATAAGCATGCTTGTTTTGTCGCTTCTGCCCACAAAACTATCAATGTCTGCTAAATAATTTCAGGTCGAGGAGATAAATTCACGACAAACACAACCAAAGAGTGCTCTGCCAGTAACTGGCTCCCATTTGTACAATAAAAATTCTATTTAAGTGATTTGATTCATTATGATGGCTACACTATGGCGTGGAAAATGACTTGCTGGGAAGCCAGTCCCAGAGCACCCAGGATTTTAAGGTGAGCTTATGGAATGTCGCCAGGCACCCAAAGGAAGGCAGTGCAAGTCAAGGGGTGCAAGTGTGGTTTTCTCTAGACATGGAACTCTACTTCAGAAAAGGCTTCCTCCTCCACACTCACCCCTCCTCCTTCTCACATTTCATTGTATTGCTTCCGCTTTCCTGACTACATTTTTTGAACCACTGTAAATAGGGTGTTTTTGGTTCAGAGAATATGTGAAGCACCTGATGCAGATACTCCCCAAAAATATTCTGTTCTAAAAGAGTGGTTTTAATGCCTTATCTGAAAGATCAAAAAACAACCCTACTCAACCTAGTTATTCAGTAACTACAAATTAAAGTGTCTTTTTTTTTTTAAAAAAAAAAAAAAAAAGAAATTAGAACTTCAAAATACAAAAAGCTGAATCACACATTTGGATGAAAAAAACTATTTATGCCACTTGGAGAACATGTTGTACCAGTACCAACCTGTTAGGCAGTGAAAGGACTATCCAGAGCCCCATTTGCCTGTTTTGCCTCAGCTGGGGGCAAAGGTTCTGGGCGTGTTAGGACAAGTTGCTTTTTCATGCTTGATTAAGTTTCAGGAATTGATTATTTAAGACTTCCTAAATTAAGTCAGATATGCAAATATTGCATGAGAAAGTATTAACTTATTTACATTTTTTCATTGATGTATCACTTTATATAAAATATGGTGGCTTTTTAAGTAAAAAACACTGTATAAGAAGTGACTGATTAAACTGATTAATACCCAACTTGCCACCCAAACAATACACTAGACTCGCACTTGAATTTACAGGTAACCACAAAAAGGAAATCATAAAGGACAACAGCAAATAAAAGCAATGCATGCAACATTTTAATAAAGCCAGAGATCTGACAAACAAGGTTACCCAAGACAGACACATGGAAAAAAAAAAATCAATAAAAAATCAGGTGTGGGGGTTTTTTCAACAGAAAGGAAAAGAAAGAAACCAGGTGATGTCCAGTGCCCCAATACAATGGAAAGATAGAAATATGGTCGTAAATATTTTTAATTTTAGTCATCTTGGCTAGAACTTAATTTTTTTATTGCCTTCAAGTATAAGATGCAAACATCTCAAAGTGGAAACTGTGAAATAAGTATAAAAGAATAGCATGTGCATGCAAAGGCAGCACCAGAAAAGTGAATAAATTGAGGTACAATTAGCAAGAGACAAAGAACAAAAAGAAATTCTATAAATACACTTCAATGTAAGAGGAGGACCAAAGAAAACTACTGGCTTGGCAGCAGCTTGAAGGCAAAATTAAGCTACTGACACACTGTGCCAAGAAGTCTGAACTGTTTACTGCTTTATTAACAGTTGTTACCTTGAAGGTCAATTGCAATCAACTGGCTCCTGCAATTGAAATCTATTTAAAAAAAAATAAAATACAATATGTAAAAAAAAAAAAAAAAAAAAAAAGGGGAGGACACAATGCCAGCACAGGGGAAAGAAAAGATTAGGGCAAATATGTAGGTCAAATAATTCAAAATTAGCTATGACATATTACATTTGTCCAAAGTCTTGGAGAATTGGATGAATATCAGAGCCGTTACTGCTTGAAAGCTGCTATCAGAATTATTTCAGAAAGCACAAAATGGATGGATATGGGTACAAAAACCCTTAGAAGAGAAAAAATGCTGCCTGCCACAAAAGAAGGAGGTAAAAACTGTAGCCTAGTTACTTTAATTTCCTTTACTTTCTCAGTTTGTAAGTAACCTAAAAAAAACCCAAGAAAATTAATAAATGAGCATGAATTCATCAAGAACAAGGCCTAACAAGGTAACAAGCTTTGTAGTATGGAAAATAATTGATGCTGCATTTCACGATTTAAAAAAAGGCTTTTGGCTCCATTGCACAGGACTGTCTCCTGTTCTAACCAAGAAACATCATCAAAACACTATTACTACGGGGTAAATAGCTATAGAAAAAAAATGATCCTATAGCTATCAGTGACTCACTGCCTAAAAGGAAAAAGGCATCTAATGGAGCTCTTGGTCAGCCTTGAAACCAGCACTATTCTTTATTTTCATCATTAAGTCAGAAGAGAGACTGTTCCCGTAATACTTCATAGAATCATAGAATGTCCTGAGTTGGAAGGGACCTGAAAGGGTCACTGAGTCCAACTCCTGTCCCAGCACAGGACAACCCCAGCCATCACACCCTGAGAGCACTTGAAGGTAAGTATAAGATGGGAAGATCTGAAGGAACACTGGGAGGAACATTTAGAGTCCAAAAAGGTCTCGGTAAAAATGGTTTGCAAGAGATAAAGTGTGATTCAGGTACAGATACATTATTATTCCTCTCAGAAATAATAAACAGCTGAAATGTAGGTTGAGACACAGTGCAACAGTCCTGCACTAAAGCATCTGGATCTGAAGCTAAACCTGAATCTACCAAGCTATTGCAAATAAAAGCAGGCATCATACTGGAAGCTTCAGAGATCGAGTAAAACATGCAGTGAATGCCATCTGAAATTATCTTTTTGCTTTACTTGCTTTTGAGAAGGCCATAAATGGATTAATGTTTAGTTGTGGACACTGCCCGCAGATTAAAAGATGCAGTTAATTTGAAAAAGCAGCAGACTAGAAAATAATCTGCAAAAAAAGACTGAAATATTGGACCTCATTCTAGAAAAGATTTCAAAATAAACATCATTATAACACAACAGAAATATGCACTTGTATTCCAGAAATGGAGACTTGAGTTGGATAAAAAACTTTGAGTTAAAGAAACCTTTGCAGAGGTAAAGACAGGTGTGCAAGGAAAAAAAATAGTACTGGGTAGCTTTTGAAACTGGTTAGGAAATGGTCTGTCAGGAATGGTTTAGTTATAACAGATTTCATATTTAGGATAACTTCTTAAGGCTTCTTCCAGACTCTTTCCCACTTAATATTTTATCTTATAATAATGACAAATCATAAAAGTAGCTGAAAATATAATTTCATCAAATCCTATTAAAATTATTAAGTATGTCAAGATTTAAAGTAACTTTTCCTCAGAACTTCACAAAGCCAGAACTCTCTCTAAGCCAAACAGAATCAGTTTTGTCCCTGTCCCATTTTTACTCAGAGGGGTAGTAGCAGTTGTAGAGCTTTCTTCTAAACCTTCCTCTTTCCCTTCTAAAACTTCTGGTGCATCAACCAAACAGGAAACCTCATTGCCCTTGAACTTATGAAATGAGAATGAACCTGCTCATATAAGACTACAGCATCAAGTCCAAAAAAACCCCACATTTTATAAAAATCTACATCAGTAGCCTGAAGGAGATGTTCCAACACATGGAGATACAAGGCTCGGTAATCCTAATACTTGGAAAGTATTAGATAGTAATTAAACAAATCAAATAAACATCCCTCTCGTCCATGTCAACCCAACAGAGAACTTTGTGTTTGTTACCTGCATGCAAAACAAACACCCCCCTCCACCAACTGGAGTGTAGGCCTCTTAAATGTATCTTTACAGGAGTTCATAATGATCAGCAAAATAGGGAATTGAATTAATTTGAATTCAGCAAAACAGAAACTAAACAATAAGGTTACCTCAAACTTCATTTTATTCAATTCCATAAGAAAAATCTCAAAAAGTTAACAAAAAAATTTCTCTATGCAGTTCAGACTTTGAGTGAGATTTCATATAATTATAAATACTTGTTAAGTTGTTAGAGACTGATTTGTGTCAGTGGTTTCACCCAGGAATTTATTATCAAAACAAGTTGATTAGAATACTTATGAAATGGCAAGTACAAGAAGTTTAAAACCTCCTTTTTTTGTAAATATAGCTTTTCTGTATTGGCATAACAACCTTAAAGAATGATGTCTTCTATATGAAGATTTATTTTTAGGACACAATTTTAAAAAAAAATTCCCAAGTTTTCTTAAATATCATAGCCTAATCATCTCTGTTCCCAGTAACATATTTCAAAATAGTTGTGAATAATTTTAATTCCAGTCTCTGTGCCGATTTTATCCCTATGATTTCATCAACACATATTGCAGTTATCAGCTATTATCAGCTGTGATTGCTTCTGAGGTAAAAAGAAATGTCTTTAGAGGACTGAAGTCATCAGTCTCATTAGGACACTGAAGCTGGTAGCTAAGCTGGGCATTAGTTTCAGCTCTTGAGCGGGGAGCAGATGTTTATTACTGTACTTCTGAGAAATCAGTCCAATTCCTCAAGTTATGTCAGTGCAATTTCCAACATTGGCATAATTTTTTTTTTTTTTTTTTTTTTTTTATGCAGGAAAAGATATTTTAGCTGTAAAATGTCAAAGTGAAATGGAGATATAACTTCTGAACTATAGGACTGGTCATTGACTATTGTCCCTAAAGAGAGCACCCTCCTTTTCCCCGGACACAGAATCTTTCACCATCACAAGCTCTGTCTTTGTCAGCACATGGAATTTGTCCACTGCTCCCAGAATCTGGAGATCAGAAGATCCTTGTCAGTACCATGGAACTCTCACTGGTACATGGCAGCAGCTTTGATATTCCTGCTTTCCCAAACTGTTGTTCTAAAGGAGCTTGGGCAGATAACAAACTTAAACCAGAAATGGGAAATAGCACTCACCTGGCTGATTTCAGAGAGCAGCACTTACATTATTGAACGGATAAGACTATTCATATGCCTTACTTGTCCAAATGAATAGAATGCATATCTTTGAATGTCTTTCAGAACAGGATACAGAAAAGAAAATCTCACACAGGTATGAAAACATTAAACAAGCACTTCCACTAGGGGAAAAAAGAAGACAGGAGACTCTGAGTTCGTTTAAATGAATGACAGTAACTCTCCTAGACCTTTAATGGGAGCAAGATTTTATCTGAGATGAGAACCAAAGAGAGAGAGTGAGGTAGGCTAAGAAAGAGGGAAGTTATTTCTGATAGTAAAGACTAAAGACAGACTTCATCCAGTCCAGCTGTGACTAAACAAGTGTCTTTAGTGAAACAAGAGACAGTAGAAAGATTAGGAATTCACTGAGAGTGCCTCTGTGACAATGTACATCACCATGGACTAGTTAACCCACACTAAGCCTCCACAACTCCCAACAACCCAGTGGGAGATCCTGTGGAGGTTCTTCAAGGGAATCACTTCAAGCCTCCAAAGCACTCAAACCAATGGCTTCACTACCAAGGCAGGGGGTCTCTCAACGTGAAGCCTGGGATCAGCAAGAAAGCTGTGTAGACATCTGTGAACAAACTGCACTTTTCCCTTCATGTGGTAGCCAGGAAATTAGTTAATTCTGTTCTAGTTTGGCTGTATAAACCCAAATAACTCAATATGAATATGCCCCATTCACCAAATTTGGTAGGTAAGACCACTTGACCAGGCAAAATATTCAAACCACAAACCAGGTTGCTAAAGAACTAAGAAAAGAAAAAAAGAAAGGAAAAAAAAAAGAGGATTAAGAAGTTTCCAAATGTTAAAAAGGACCCAAAGTTTTGTAAGCAAAGAATCAAGTAGCAGTCAAATTTCTTAAATAAAATAAATAAATTAGCAACCAAAAAGCTGTAATATTGTTCAAACCCTCTGATAAAGTTAGGTAGATCTGTAATAACAGATAACCAGGTCTCAGTCTTAAAGAAACTGTTTCTGTCACAGGTGAGGCTGAGGCAATTAGCATGCATTTCTATTAGAATCTACTTTTAAGTGTAGTTTTTTCACCTGTATATAGTGGCTAACATTAACAAGGGTAGATATAAACAGGAATGCTTCGTTAAAAAAAAAAAAATAAAAAGAACAACAAAAATTAATTATCTGTTTCAGCTGGACTAGTGAGGCTGAGAGCAATTAACTGATCACAGGTGGCAGGAGTTGTGACAGAGGAAGAACAGGAGGGTTACTTCTTGTGCTTTTCACTGCTTCCCCCTCCCAGTAGTTCTGTAGGTTTCAGGGATAAGAAAGCTGTGTTCGTAGTGCACCAACTCAGTTTTAGCCCCAAGCTTCTGTCTTGAAATACGTCACATGCGAAAGTGCTTTTCTTCCTTTCCACTGGCATTGGTCATTTCCCACATCCTCTGTATCAAAATCCCAACCAAAGAATGGCAGTAGAGTCTGACAAAGAAATTGCAAGGTTTGCTTCCTTTCATTTTTTTTTCATAGTTTTTTTTAAAAATTATTATTATTTTTTCCATGGTAAATTATAAATTTCTATCCTTAGTATTCCTCTGAATCTTGATCATCTTCCAAATACTTTCACAGCATATGTTAAAGCAATAACATATTGGGATGGTTGTATTTATAGAAGAGCTTCAGTCATTATCATTCAGCTCTAATTTCTCCACAAAGACTGTGTTAACGTTTCTTTGAAGAGTTTCATCACATTAATGAATTCAAAAGATTTTGCTGGTTTTTAAGTGGTGACAGGAACAGCAGTTTGACATCAGAATAATGAATTTAACCAGCTTTCTGATTACCATGCCAAATTTTACATCCCCTGGGCACCTGAGGTAATGTCTATTCTTATCCCATCATCTATAAAGCTTCAGCTACTTCTGTTATTGCTTTTTTATGAGTAAGCTTTTGATCTCCAGTAGATTCCTACATAATAAAAGAGGCACAGAGGTATTTTCCCTGCATGAAGAATTCAAGGGTCAAGAATAGGCAAAGAAATGTTGGATGTGGTGACGTTACGCACAACACTGGTTTAAATTTTTTCAAGTTATTATAATTAAACTTTTAATGTTGCACGAGAAGTTGGACAAATAGCTATAATTAAAGGCAAGGTGCTTCTACCTAAAGCACTGAGACAGGGAAAACGGAATCATAGAATATCCCAAGGTGGAAGGGACCCACAAGGATCTCTGAATCCAACCCCCGGCTGTGTGTGGGACGGGCCCAGGAGTCCCACCGTGTGCCCGAGAGCGTTGTCCAAACATTTTGTGAACTCTGCCAGGCTTGGTGCTGTGACCACTTCCCTGGGGAGCCTGTCCCAGTGCCCGACCACCCTCTGGGCACAGAACCTTCTCCTAATGTCCAGCCCAAACCTTCCCTGGACGCAGCTTTGTGCCGTCCCCGTGGGTTCTGCCGCCGGTCACCACAGAGAAGGCATCAGTGTCTGCCCTCACGAGGAAGCTGCAGATCCCAGTGAGGTTTCCCCTCAGTCTCCCCTTCTCCAGGTTGAACAAAGCAAGCGACCTCAGTCACTCCTCGTGCAGTTTCCCCTCTTTCAAAGACATGGGGAATTGCCCTCTTTCCTGGTCTCCTCACAGGATCCCTGGGACAGTACCTGCTCACAGTGTCAGCGTGATCACGGCATTCCCGAGGCTGGCTCTCCTTCTTCTATATCCCGGCTTTCAGAGCAACAGCTAGGTTAGAAAAGCAATCCCTACTTTTCATTTTAGGAAACAAGAAGCAGGACCATCTGTAGGGGTTTTTAGGGCTGAGGTGTGGGCAGGGGGGCCGCGGGGGGTTTTTCGCGCCAGGCCCAACTCGGCCGCACGGCAGGGCACAGCCTGCAGAAATGTGCTGAATAACAGGCAAAACTCTGCCCAGAGGGGTTTCCCTCATAGGGCTGAGGGCAAAAAGGTCAAGAAACAGTCCTGCCAATGATAAAGGAGCGTGATAATGCTGTGGCTGCCAGAGCAGGGTCTCTCCTGCAGTCCCTGGGGACTCTGTAATAGGGCAGGTTTTCCTCTTGCCGACCACACAGGACCAGACACCTACACTGCAGACCTGGGACCTAAACACTGTTCTCAGGCAGGGTTTGGCTGTACCTTTGGACAATTTTAATGGGACAATGTATTCAGAGGTTTTTGCCGTTTTCTCTGCAGTGACAAAATCAGCAGATTGCTTGATGTCATAACAGATAATTTAACCAGCTCCTGATCAATCATTTGGAAAAGTTTATATTCACTGGGAATTTAAATTGGCTTGTCAAGAAACCTCTAGTAATTTTCTCATGCTGTCAAAAAGGTGTCTTGAATGGGAAAATGTTTAGGTAAGATTCCATTTGGCAAATGTATTAAATCAGCATTGCCAAGAAAACTTGGCACTATTGCATGTGTAGTGGGAAGGGGGGTTTATGGTCCCTTCGTGACAGCTCCACTCTGCGGCTCCTTCCTCCTCACACTTTTCCCCTACCCCAGCTTGAGTCCTTCCCACAGGCTGCAGCTCTGCAAGAACAGCTCTTTGTGGGTCCTCTGCAGGCTGCAGTTCTTTGGGATAAACCTGGTCCAGAACAGATTCTCTTGTGGGCCACAGTTCACTCAGGGAAGAGCCAACTGCTGGATATTCTCTGAATGTACCTCCCAAGTCTTAAACAGAGAAAATGAGAATGTATATCTAGATGTTGCTGAAAAGCAAGGTCCTTTATTTTATGCCATCCTTCTCCACTACTCTGAGACAGGATTTTACAACATACAGACGTAGTAGATTATGGTCTGAAGTAAATCCCACAAAAGAACAATGTGGAAGAGTATAAAGACAGTATATATATATATATATACAGTCTCCCAAAAGGCTGAAAATAGTAACAGAAAATCCCAGTGGCTTGAGCTGCTGTCTACAGATGGTGTGCTCTTGTTCTGAAAATCAGTTAGGGAAGAGAAGGGCCTTTTTGTTCACTGTGTTGGGATTCAGTTGAGACTCTTTAATAAGGAACACTGAAACAGAACTTGACTTTCTCCTGTGCACCAGGTACAGGAATTTCTGGATAAAACCACTGTACATATCATTGCCTTAAAAAAAAAGGCATCTCAGAATGGTTCAGTGCAGTAACTGAAGACAGATTAGGATAAAGAGCAGCACCATTACTGACAAATGGGAAGAAATTAGAAAAATGTGCTTCCCTACTCAAGTATGGCTCCCTATAATGTGTAGGCATAGTTTTGGCAATTGGTATTTTAAGAAAAATATGTCATAAATGAGATTATACACCTTACATCATAAATTACCTCAGCAAATACTTTTTTTTAATCTGGGCAAAAACATAACCTCAAAAGTATGCACTTCATTATGTAGCTAGAAGTTTAGGCGCTGCAGTTTGGAGATATAAAAGAACACACTGGATGAACTAGGAAAAATATTAAAATGTTATACATGTTGGATGCATGGAAAGTTTTAATAAAGCATATAAGTAATTTTTAGTCATAAAATTTAAGAAGATGCAGGTGTGCTCAATTAGCATAGTCCACTGGATACACAGAGGTTCTAGGCCTGAGCCCTATTCTCACTTTTCCATAAATCCTTTCTTGCCTCAGAGAAGGTGAAGAAGACCCATAAAACTATTTTAGGTACATAACACCTTGGTCATCATATCTGTGATCTGAAAAGACACAGAGGGATTTATCTTTAATCTAAATATATTTCTACAGAACAGTTAAGTATTTGTTACTTATATGAAGTACAAACGTGGCCTGCATCCTATTTTCTAGTTTAGCATGTCACAAAAAATAAATGGCCAGAAGTTCTTCCCTCTGCACATAGAAACCTTTTGCTGCATGTGATTCATATCAGCCCCCTCATTACAGAGAACCTTGTCAGCATAGGATTGTGAATATAAGAACAATAAAAGCAATAGAGAATTGTTGGTGTTTTCTTCAGCGAGATGATGGGCTGTAAAAGGTACTGGACCCACAGCTCTGAGAGGTGAAGTCCTCTCCTGAATTGCCACAGGAGAGAGAAGAGCGATGGAATTTCCTCCTCACCCTCCCGGGTGTGTAATTTATCCCTGACCTTGAGAAGTGCCCGTTTCATCATTAGCCTCTCCACTGAAACTGCTCCCAGGAACGGCACCTTTTCATCAGGGAGCAGACTGAGAAAGAGCATCAGCTCCTTGCAGCCCAGAGCACACGTAGGAAGAGCTCTCCTGTGCGTGGCTGATCCTCCCCTCTCTGAGCAGCACCGGCGTTGTCACTGATGTATTTGTACAGCTGCAGGCTCACATTTTCACTGGTTGAAAGGACAAAAATTAAAACCTTCTTCTAAAAGTTAAAGCAATAAAGAACCTACACCAAGAAATACCTGACCATTTAAGGACTTATATGTTCACATGAGCAATGTTCTTCCCAGATGCACATTTTTGCTATTTTTAATGCAGAAACAGGTATGGGACATTTAGTTCTGTATTCCTTATTAGAAATATATGGCACTGCACTGTTCCAATGTTTGATAGAATATCTGGGGGAAAAAATCCCTACCCCAAGCTGTCTGTGTTTTGCTGCACAATTGAAAAAGTATTAATTATGAAAGGAGGAAAAAAGAGCTAGAATGGATACAAACAAGTTACATGTAAATTTGTGGAACAGATTACTCTATTGTTCAACAACAATGAACAATTTTCATCTTAGAAAAAACAATTCCAGTATTAAGAACAGAATCTATATATACTATAAAGGGAGGTTTAACAAGATATAACAAATGGGATCCAGTCTTAAAATTCTGACTTGATGGTAACTATCACACAAGAAATAAGCAAGAAATATTTCTGTGTATCTTCAATCTTTTCATTCAGAAGAGATAATGCATGATACTTTCATGCATTAGTGATGAAAACAGAAGATGAAAGGGAAACAAAGCAAGAGGAAAGGAGGCAGAGAAGTTAGATTTTTTTAAAACCCTGTGTTAAATTTAAATTGTATCTATAATCTAGGAGACATTAGCACTGTGATATGAAATTTATCATGTGAAGTGTCTACACACTTCTAAAACCTTTACTTAAAAACTTTTGCAGTGGCATCTTTGAATTTGGATGGGCATGGACAAAACTGAAATAAAGGTTTTCTGGGTGCCATTTTACAAGTGTAGGAGAAATTCATACTCTGTGTGACTGAAAAACAAAGAGCAAGCAATGCCTGCTCTAGGAAATCTCAGAGGGATTTTTAGTCATAGTCTTGTTGTGGAAAATGTTCTGAATATTGATATTTGATATTCAGTGTCTCCTGCAAACTGTCAGTGTTGGAATTTCCTTTCCTGAAAGCATCTATTTGATATCTGGGCTTCCTCCCCCTCCTCCCTCCCCCCTCCCCTGCTCATTTATGTGTGTGTGGTTTTCCTTTTAACCCCCCACCCCTTTTTAATTTAAATAAAACTCGGGGGGAAAAAAGAGAAACAGAAGATCACAGGATCTGAAGATGCCGTTCTGGGAACTAGCAAGCAGTCTCAAGAGTAAAAGAAGCCAAGTGATCTTTCAAGTGGGCTATTACTGTAGTTGTAGGAGCAGAATAATGAAACTGAACAGAATAATTGGCCTAAATATCTGGTTAGAGGGCTGGTACTGAGAAAAGAGCATGAAAGGCTCCACTAAAACCACAGAAAGGTGGGTGTTCCTGCAATCAGCACAGGAAAAAAAGCATTGGAGAAGTCTGTAAACTAAAGAAGAGGGGGAGGGGAACCATTGGAAAGAAATACAAGCAGAAGGGGGGAAAAATGCCCACTAAATCTCTGAAAGTCTAGAGGAAAAGAAAGCAGTTGATTGTATTTGCTGACATTCCAAGGATGGCAGTTGGGAAACAGCAATCAGAGAAGCAGCATCAGGAGGTACACACTGTAAGAGAAATATGGGTGGCTCTTGAGATATATGTAGGAACATTTTTATGTATTTTTAAAATAGAGACAAAGACACAACTTGTATTTTATATATATATAAAAGAAGAACTTCAACTATCACTTCAAGGAGAAAAATAAACAACGATCCTCTCTAAACTGGTCATTTCGATCAGCTGAAGACTTATCAGATAACTTCTGAATAGATAAAGCAGTGAAGTCATCAGTATACTCAGATATTATGTTCAACCTTGTCAACACTTACATTAGAAAACACTCAAAGAAGTATGATCCAGTTTTACCTTGCTATATATCTGCATATCAGAGATTCTTGCAGTGACTGAGGTGAAAGATTAAGGTGCCAACATTTTCCACACCCTTACTGTGTACTTCCAAAAGTAACTCCATAAGCTACCATAAACAGTCCAAACCCAAACACATCCTATTTTCAGTTCTGATGTCAGAAACACACAGCACAGCTGATATTCCTGTTAATTAATGGTTATTAAAATGACAGTATCAATAGGTGATAATTAAATCAAAGCAAGGCATATTCTGGGTAAACAGCATTCCCAATTTCAAGTGACAAGGCAGAAAAGAAGTTGCTTTTCATTGTCTGGTTTGTATTAGAATTCCATGAATGATATACAGATCAAGATCCATTAGCAGGACTACTAATGCAACGGGCATGTGAGTGCTCAGGACCTCAGTACAGAGAAACACATCCCCAAAAAGGAGGAGAACTTCTGTAAGGTCCAAGCTTTTCCAAACAATCCAGCAAAACTGGTTCATTTCAACTTCAAAATGTCCAGATGATATTTTGGAACAGCTAAAGGAAAGTGACTAAAAAACAAAATTATCACAAAGACTGAGAAAAAATCTATTTCTGGGTAAATATGCAAAATGTACAAAAGGAGACAACATCTTTAGTAGACCAGCTGCTATGGTTGGGAGCAAAAGATGTTTTGTTCTGGGGCACAAAATTCTTTGTGTAAAGCACACATGTGTTCCCGAAGGCACCTCAATTTTTTTTTTTTTTAATTTTGACACTAAAAGACATCACTGCTTCACTTACATCAATAGCTGATCACAGCTACAACAGTGCTACTAGATTAAAACACGTGAGGGATCAAGCAGCTCAGAACGGACTGGTTAATACAGATTTATTCTAATGAAAACTAATTGCAAAGAGAAAGACCTTGGTGTCAGAGGTATAATGAAATTATATAGGAAAGAAGTTGAGATCTTGCATTTTCACAAATATTCTTGGATCAGATTTGTTTATTTTATTTTATTGCTATTGTATATTGCATGTAAGTCCTGCATGCGTTTGGGCAACCCTATCATCTTAGATTCATCTTTCACACTGTTATATTCACAGTATCCTGCAGAGATGCTCACTTTCCTATTTCTCTCATTCTTTATGCAGAGAAACTATGAAAGAAAAAAAAAAAAGAGAAATCCCAGAACCACTAAAATGGTAGGACTATCCCTGACTTAAATGGAACAGAAGCTCCACCTGAGAGAGTTTTTCAAAGTCATACATAAATACTGTACTATAGCAAAGAGCTGCACATCCCTTTCAGAAACCCCATTCACATCTGAGCTTATCTTCTTTTTCATAGCTAATGGCTCCCCTAAAAAGCCTTCTGGTAATGCCTTCGTCTTAGTTACTTGGCTGAGAAGAAAAACAAACAAACAAACAGAATGAGCAATAACCTGCACTATAGCTCTGTTGACCCTGCACACCCTACGTTCATGAATTCTCTTGTTAAGGGATTCTACTTCCCTCCCAGAACTGCTGAGGGTTTCAAGTGATAAAGCAGCTTAGTAAAAGTGATTTCTTGTAATAGAACTGAAGGAGCTGGGGCTTGGTACTGTTTTGCTTCACTTTTCCAATGAGGTTAATTGGTAGTCCACCTTGTAAAAGTAAGGCAAAAGCTTGGTATGAAATAACTACAAAAATTAACAAAAATTATTAATAGGTGTACATTCAGAATTCTGAGCAATGGCTCTTTGAATCACTGTTTCTTTTCTAAAGTTCAAACCTTAAAACTTACTAACTCTGAGAAAACTGAAACCTGGTGGTGCTAAGGCTGCACATCACTTTGACAGCAGATAACTTGTACTTAATCTAAAAATCTCCTGTTTATGTCTATGGGGGTTGCATTATTGGCTATTTGCCCTTAGGCAGTGGTAAAACCAGCACCATTGGAAAGGTATTCTGTGGGAAGGTGACACGATCTGGATAAGCTGATACCTCTGCAGAAAACCAAATACTATTGAAATTCCAAGCATGCATAAACAGGGAATTTTTAGAAGGATGCTTCCCACATGAGGTCATAATTTAATTTTTTGGGGGGTAGAATTTCTGGTGAAAATACAGCAAATGCCTTGCTCTTGGGTTTAGTCATGAAAGGAAACAAAATTGAGGTGTATAGTGATAAAAAGATCAGTGTTAGTTTCATTTACAACATTTCTTTGTGCTCATACACAAATAAGGGAGGAAAAAGAAATCACAGATTGAGAGTGCTATTGTGTTATTTCTTAGTTTGCAATTTACCAACTTCTTATATAAGAGCAGTCCTGGAGAGCAGTCTGGAAAAACAGGGAAGTGTGTCATAAAACTGTTATATAAAATTTCTGAATAGAAGACTGTAAATAATCCAAATAAAAGAACTGGGGAATCTTTTGGCAGGTGTTAAACATAAAAAGAACAGTGATTGGCCTCTGTCATTTTTTTTAAAAAAAAAGCAAAAACAAAAACAAAGACGCCAACAGTGACTACAGAATCTCAGAATTTTTGTAGGGCTTTTATTAATATAAATTCTAAAGATAAAATGTATTATGTGCTAAAGGTCTCTTCCAACCAAAATGATTCTATGATTCCAATACATAAAAAAGAAATTAGGAAGAGTTATGTAACTCTTGTTTAGTACCTCTCTTAAAAAGACAGTTCATTATGGTATCTCAGTTCAAGTAGTTTTCAGTTTCATCTTCAGAGATCCATATATATGTATTTGTGCCTCAAAATGAACGTTTCAATAAAAATTATCACTGTGTTTCAAGGAAAATTTTATTGAAGTTCAGTTTAAAATCAAGTTATCTCTGATAACTTACTGCAATACAATAAGCTGGAACATAATGGAGATGCTCAAATACATTTTTAAAAATTAAGAAGGTTCTACCTGGCTAAATCAAGTTATTGCATTCATCAGAAATCAGTTGTTATCCACCATCACAAAGCAGTTTTGTCTTCCTGAGCCTTCAAAAACTATGAATATTGACAATCATCCTTGTAAACAAAAATCAAGAACTTCCTCACTGGACTTTCTTTCAGGGTTAATTTAGTTTGGAATCCTTTATTGCAAAAGTCGTGTAAAACTTTTACTGGCTAAGCAAATCATGCAGAAAGTTGCTCAAAAGAGCTGTAAAGCCAAACCCATCTCTGGTCAAAACCGATCTGTTCCTATCAGATGTTACCTGAGCAGGGAATCCGGCCCACATCTCTGCTTAGCGAGGTTTCCAAAATCCCCAGCTTGACTATCACAAGCACACCTTTTCCACAGAGTACAGTTACTGAGGCAGTGATGGTCTCACCTTAAATCCAGACCCATTCCCACAGTATTTCTGCATTTCCAGGGTGGAGACAGGGGGAGATCAGTTCTTCAGCTGTAGACCAGTGTAGGTAATGTGCCTTTGTATTTACTCAGGACATAACATAAACAGCAAAAAGAGGCAAAATGTTCCCTGTAAGTTCCCAATAACTTGAAGTTATTGTAGCTTTGGAGCAGAAGTGTCTAAAGGTGTCTGAGGAACATCAGTGATAACATCCCCACCACGGCTAAAATCCTGAAATCTCCATTATTGCAAATAATTCCACAACCTTTTATACACACAGAGAACACTCTTAGAAAATAACTACAAGGATATATACATGTCAATAATATTATCTCGTCTAAATATACAAGATCATCTAGAAATCTATGGAGTGTCCTAACAATCAAGGTATATTGTACTGTACCCATCTCTAGCACAGCTCAGTTACCCTAAAAAAACCTCATTAACTTCTGTTCATTTTCAGCTAAGCCTCCTGTGCAATTCTTTCACATAACGCAATTTTTTTGTTTTCAAATCCTCTGTGGGAAACCTTAACCTTGGTTGCACCTATGTTTCTGTGTGGAGAGAGCCACGCTCCATGGATTTGGCAGCCTTGCATACACAAGAGGCTGTCAGCTCTGTAATTAATTTGATGTCCATGAAAGCATAAATACATATGGGTACACATTCTATCATCTGTTTCTTTCCTTTAATGAAGACTGTGATTCCATGAGATGAAGGAAGAAAATTCTCTTGTCTGCTGACTCACTGTAAAAGCAGTAGAGATTCAGACGAGTGGTTGAAGTGATGCCGCAGAAAAATTGGCTGCTTGTCTCTATTTTGCACAGTACTAAATATTTTATCAACATGCTCTACTCAAAATACTCAAAATTTCATCTCTGAAATAAAAAAGGTACAAGTACTTATAACCTCTGCTGTTTTTGAAGCTTTCCCTCTAAGACAATACTGATAGTGAGACTACCTGGAGTTTAAACTCATTAGTAGAGTGAAAAAAGCATATCATAGGGAAATCCTTTTCAAGAAAAGTGGCAACTGGCAACATTAAAAAAAAAAATCATCATCATCATAATCCCTAATTAGAGATAAACAACCAAGTAGGAACATGTATAGCACTTCACGGGAAAGTTTTGGCAATGCTCTACTTTCACTGTTAAGGTTTTGGACTCCACTTGCCAAACATTGTTTGATTGAGGGCTAAGGGTTGTTGATGGTCTCTTTCATTCTCCTCAGGAATTCATTCAGTCGAAATTGTTTTGCATTTCCAGCAAGGTAGAGAACCCTGCAAATAGTGAGAGTTTCTACTCAGCTCCTAACAAATGCAGCCAGTAGCAGAATGAGACACTAAACTGGAGACTGACAAATTCCAGTATTTTTTCCAGTTCCAAGTCATGCTCCAAAGCAGATTGGAGCTGATGTAAACATGCTCCTTTCAACTCAGTATTTTTTTTACAGAAATTTTTCCAATGCTGTGCATTAATGCCATGCACTAATTTTGCAGGTCTATGCTTAAAATTGTGTTTCTATCAGATCATTCTAAGCACAGTCACTCATTTTATAGTGTATACAGTTATATCTCTACAATGTATATTAGTCTATGGCAGCTAATGATGCTGCCTCTTCACTTAACTCCAAATATACTGTCAAGTTGTATTCTAAATCATTACGATATTATCAAGCACATCAAAGATAAAAATGCATTTAACTTTCCCCAATAAATTCCATCTGAAAGTAATCAGAGTTTGGCATTGAATGTAATTCTTTTGATAATGTAACCTAGAAATTTCAACACTTACTAGTCCCGAACAAAATTTTACAAGGCACCTTTCATTCATTTGCCCATCCCCTGTTTTGCACTCTAGAATTCAGTCAGATTTTGAGACACCTGTAAAAATTATCTGCAGTCTCTCTATTGTCATGAAATGGACAATCCACCAGTTTCCTTGAACTGCAGAAACAAAAGCCACTTCCCCAGTGGCTGCATTGGTGCACTGGTGGTGCTGCACACCAGTGTGCATTTTTGGATGTGTGAAAAGGCTTTCAGCAGAGTTGCAGTGAGTGGTATTTCTGCTGCCATTTGATGGACAGTCTGATCCCGGTTGGCTACTGTAAAATATAATCTGAAATAGAGGTTTAGAACCATGGCACACTTTTAACTTCCTGGCATACGCAGCACAGTCTGCTGTTGAGGAATTTTCCTTTCTCCAAAGTGATGAGCAGACAAGGCAACACGAATGACACTCAACGCTTTGCTCAGTGGGAGGTAACGCAAAATCAGCACAGGAGCAAATATCGTATTAATACTGTGGACCTCTTTTCCCCTTCCCTCTCCCATCTCAGGTTCAGAGTTGGAAAGTGCTAACATCCAGGACAGACTACATTCTCCTTCAAGCAAATGGACTGAAGAGAAATCATTTGGTAAGTGATCACTAGAACAGAATTTATTGTGTCTAAATAACTGACCGCTGTAAGCAGTGCAGTGCTGAGCAGCTACAGCCAGGGATAGAACCTGCCACAGCAACAAATTCATCTCTCAGTTGTACTGGTGTCACTGAGGGTCCTCTAAATTCACAGCTGGCGTTTCTCTAGCTCTATAGTGATGACATCAACATATCAGTTCATTGATGCTGCACTTATTATGATGCACTTACTAAGTATGGGTATATTTAGCATCAAATACAGAAACAACAAAAAGTACTCTATACTTACTGACATAAAAACACAGTAAATTATTTCCCCAAATGGAAGAGTTGCAAGTTTAAAGTATCTGTTTCTTTGAATACACTTGATAAAACAATGTTACAAAGGATGCACACATTTTAATTACTCAAAAACATATAAATGATGTGTTGCGGAGATAGATTATGTAGGTATGGGAATTGAATTACTCAGGAAATCTTTAGAGACCTCCATTCATTATATTTCATTTTTAAATAAAAAAAAATTCTTACCATATACCTATACTATATCTATATCTAACATTGTTTGTCCTTGATTCCAAAGGGTGCATTAATGACACAGCACAGATTAAAAGCAAATATAGTAAAGTATGTAGAGCTCCAGAATTCACAGTAAAATCATCCCTAATTTTATAAATGTTGTTGGTAGACTGTGATCCCTTAACAGGCAAATCCAAACTCAAACACATCATTAACAGGCTATCACAGCTCATACAGCATCAATATATGACAAACAAGCCCTTTACCATACTATGAACTGACTCTTTTTCTTGGAAATGAAGGCTGGCGTGAGGCACATAACATAACATGCTTCCCCCAGAAAAGAGACAGTGCAGGACCACAAAGTTGGAATGCAAAAATATGCCAAATGCATTTTCTGGGTACCCGACTTACAGAAATTAATGTGTCAAAGGAGTCTTACTAATTACTGAGAAAGAAACACGCAATCGGTGCATGTCCAGTTATGCAAAGGACAATGGGAAACACAGACCTGCAGAGAACAACCTCTAAACCCAACTGAGCCAGCACATTTAATGTTTTCCATCCCTTGTGGTTTGCATGTACTTTCTTTCGCTAACTTTTAGTAAAATGCCTGCTCAGTTAGCCTACCTGTAGCTGAAGCAGCTCTTACCTTCCTTGCATTTTGTACTGTACGTCAAGATAATTTTCACTTGCAAAACAATTAAAAAAAAAAATAAAAAAGCTGTCAGCACACCTGCACGTTCCCCTCACATTTATGATAAATAGGAATTAAAAACAATGCAGGAAGCAGTAGAGTATGATGATGTAATCCTAGCCAGAAGAGAAAATAGGTCATTACTGTTGTTTAACCTAATACTTCTGCCCTCCTCAATCAATCAACAAAGCAAATAAAATTCTCTTGAAATCACTCCAGCCTCAGGTGCAATTGTAAAAATATCAGTGCCCCCCAAATATGTGTATGTGTGTACTTGTGTGTGCATTGCCAAGAAACTGTTTTATCACCCATAAGCTTGAGAGATTTACAGCAATGCTGGTGGAGTAAACAGGATAAATTGTGATATGTCAAGAGGTAGATGTAGAGCATTTAAAAATCAGACTATTTCAAAACCCTCCAAGACTATGACTCTGGTTTAACT
>JAWWES010000011.1:7131930-7174430 GCA_035583135.1 Lophotriccus pileatus | reverse complement strand
CCCATTCTTGCCAAGTGAGAGAATCTCAGTTTATAATTAGTGTCATCCACACTATGCTCTAATAATTATGATTATCAGTTTAATGACAGAGTGATTCTCCCTATACCAAGGCCATTCAGCCACAGGTAAGAGAGTGTGGCATTGTATTATGGTTCAGATGTTGGACACACAACAAGAGAGAATCTGAGAAGATACAAATGAAAAGAAAAAGAGGTGGGAAAATTATAACTGGCAGGCTGACATAAGAAAAAAGGACTATGGGCAAAAAGCAGGAATAAAGTGCAGGAATCCCCAAGATATTCGACCTATGCTTAATTTTTACTATATGTATCTTAAAACATTAATAAATAATGTGTTTAAAAATTCCATACCTTGGTGGCCCAAGCAGAAAGTCAGCAAGCCTTTGACAGCTTGGCGTTCCAGTCACAGCATAGCCAAGAATAAGCAGTGTAAGGTCTGGTTGGCTGTGCATGTGACAACACAGAACTGTGATTTTTATTTAAATCAATGTTTAACAGCCTTATAGGCATTTAACAGCTACACCACAAACCTTCTGAAAGCACAAATATCTATTTCGCCTTCTGTTCAGTTTGTGGAAGAGACAGTTAAGAGAAAGTACAGCCAGATTTCTGCAGAAAAGGGTCTGTTAAGTCCAAAAGTTTACTTATGTCCTACATACCAGCTGCTTTGGATCATCCAGGGAGATAAAGCTTCCAAAAGAAATTTAATCTTCTATCATGCAGCATTTTAACCCCAGAGTGGAAACCTGAAGATAGCAGTAGGATAAAACACTTGCCAGAAGAAACTAGAAAAGCTTCAGAGTTTTTCTGGCTTATAGAAAGGGAACAGTTTAGGAACACAGTAGGCAAAATAAAAGGTTTTGTACTCCAACTGAGACTATATTTCTTAAACACTCAATAATTTTGCCTTCCTCCTGATTTCAAATACAGACCTTTTGCAGAAAGGATAAAAACTGTAGTGCACCTGTTTCACTTGAGCCCATTAGAGCTTATTAATTTTCCCCGGCGAATGACCTTCCCTCCACCAGCACAAGGCTGAGCTATAGAAGATGGAGAGGAATAAGATGTTATAAAATGAACTCATTAGGCAAATCAAACAGAACTTTGATTTTACTCTCAGTGATGTCCAAGCTGGGACACATCAAATAGGGAAGTGCAACAAACTGTGGGAAGAAACAAAGTTCAAGTTGTCTGATGGAGTAGAAAATAGATACAGTGTATTTTAAAGGAATTATGAAATTTAATCTAGAAATGCTGTCTTGTTTTACCTATTAATAAAAATCAAATTATTCCACCCCTAGGTTTACCCTTGTCCGTTTTGCTGTTATCCAACATGTACCAATAATGCAAATTCCTCCATCCCACCTCCACTCTTGCCAGGCCTTCTTCCCACTTATTTTCCTTTCTCCTCAATAAAAATGAAATCTCTCTTTAAAAAGCAAAGGCTTCCCAAGATCCCTATAAAACAAACATCTGGGGTTTTTCCATGTGCTCACTCCCCTTTCCATATTTGAACAGGTCTTACAGGCTGTCAGGAGCCTTATGCTCTGCAATGAATGGATTCAATTGCTTTATCAAATATAACAGTTTCCTTTTATTTCCATCTCATGAAACATTTGCACAACAGTACAAGTGCCTTAACCAAAACCTTTCCTCCATCTCTTTTAAAAGTCAGCAGGTTATGTTCTTGTAGTGTTACTAAAATGACAGGGAAGGAAAAAGACAGGATGTATCTCCAAACATTAGATATTAGAAGATATTAGAATTAGAAGATATTAAAGCAGGCACTTGAAATTTTAGCAAGGAAAACAATTCAAGATCAAACTGCAATTACAACACACTCAAAGTGAACTCAGTACACATAGAAAATACTCAGCAAGGAAGGAAAATTCTGTTTTCCAGTGCAAGAGAGAGCAGAATTACAGGTCTTCGCCAATGGTCAGCTCTGACACTAAACTGCTTATGTGAGGGCTTGTGAGTCCTAGGCCTCAAGCAGTTAAAAGGCAGCTGGCTTTGGTCACTGGGTTCTCCAGGAGTCCATGAGGTCAGTGACATGTTCTACAAGCACAGAGGATGACAATGAAGCCTCACTAAGTGTCAGCCAGACAGTAGAACTCTGAGCCTTGAGCTGTGACCATCTGAAGCTAAAGGCTGGCGTGGTCTCCCTGCCACGTTACTCAGGTTCCAAAACTGCACCTTCAAACCAGAGCTACCGTGTTATTAACAGGTGACACCCTGTTATTAATCATATTCAAACACAAGTGTCATGCCTGTCATTCTCCCTCGTTCCGTAGCAATCTTCAGCAATCAAGTCCCTGGGGCTGTCCATGTGGAGCCGGTGCCTGGCGTGCCTGCAGACCCTGAGCGGTCAGTGCTGCGCTCACAACAGCGGGGACGCTCCATGAGCACAGGGAAAGGAGGCGGCCAGAGCCCAGCCCAAGGAAAATGGGCAGTCACACACGGGGAGCAGATCACTGGGATAAAAGGCAAAACAAACACAAGAATCACAGAATTATCGAGGTTGGTACAGACACCTGGAGATCACCCCATCCAACCCCCTGCCAAGGCAGGGTCACCTGGCGCAGGTGACACAGGAATGCGTCCAGGTGGGTTTGGAATGTCTCCAGGGAGGAGACTCCATAACCTCCCTGGGCAGCTGTTGCAGTGTTCTGACACCCTCAATGAACAGAAGTTCTTCCTGATGTTGAGGTGGAACTTCTTTGTGGTTTAGTTTATGGCCATTGCTCCTGTCCTGTCGTTGGGCACCATGGAAAAGAGTCTGGCATCTCTTGGCACTTGTGCATTAAATGAGATCCCCTCTCAGTCTTCTCCAGACTGAACAGGCCCAGCTCCCACAGTCTCAACTCGTAAGAGAGATGTTCCAGACCCCTCATCATCGTTGTGGTCTCTGCTGAACCCCTTCCAGTAGCTCCTTCTTCGTCTTGCACTGAGGAGCCCAGACCTGGACACACCACTCCATTCCCTTCAGGAAGGACTGAAAAACGACCTTTCATAAAAACGCGAACCTGGCGTGGGAGAAGCCTCTGGATGAGGGGCGAACCCCCTTATTCACACTAAGAATAAGCTCTGTCCTATCGCTTTTACAACGCCGTAACACCGCGCTCTGTCAGAGCTCCAGAGCAGGACGCGCTGCCCCAGGGCACAGCTGCCCTCTCCGTTCCGTCCCCGCTCCCTCACCCCTGCCGGGCCGTGCCCTCCCCGTCCCGCTCGCCCCGCCCGTGTTCCCGTTCCCGGGGCGGTGTCCCGGCTCGCTCCCGCCCCGCCGCTTTACGGCAGCGGCCGCCCCGTGTTTGCGGCTCCGGGCTCGGCCGGGCGGTCGGGGCGGACATGGTGAGTGTGTCCGTGGGGCCGCCGCTGTCCGGCCCGGCGGCTCCGGGGCCCTTCCCGGCCCGGCGGCTCCGCTCGCCCTTGGCCGCGGTGCGAGGGGCCCGGCCAGGCCGCCGGCTCCGGCCTCGGCCGGGGCGAAGGCGGGGCCGCCGGGCCGGGCTGGGCTGGGCTCTTCTCGTCCCCCCAGCTCGGGGGTTCCGCGGCCCTCGCTGTGTCCCCGCGGACACCCGGGCGCGGCGTGTCGTGGCCGCCGTGCCCCGAGTCGGGCTGATGGCGGCTCGTCCGCCGATGTCCTCGCTCGTCCGACCCGCTGTTCGCGCTGCAGGGTGGCTTCTTAAATTTATCCTCTGGCAAACAACCGCTCTCTGTGTTCCCCGTGCAGGCCAGTACGATGGTGGCGGTCGGCCTGGCCGTGGCAGCGGCTGGATTCGCAGGTTTGTAGCGGTGGGAGGACACCGAACACCCGGTTCTAATTACCTGTGCTTCAGGACTGGTTTTAAGGTAGTTTAATAGCTGGTACAGGACACCGTTTGGGAGAACCTGTATTAATGGCTGTAATTAAACAGAAGGTCGAAGCTCTTATTCTTTTACATCCCAAAAAAAGTTCATTCCATGTTCTAATCCATGAGTTAGCACTGAATTGCTAAATCTTCATGGACTTAGTCTCGATCAACACTGATCTCTTTAAGGTCGCTATGCAGTAAAAGCTATGAAGCAAATGGAGCCACAGGTTAAACAAGCACTTCAGAACCTACAAACACCTGTAAGTTTTCGTTTATCAGTAGCATCTTTTTATTTAAAAGTTTACTTGGTGAAATAAATACAGAGTATTGTCTTTGTAGCACTGCTGTATTTTCCTCTAATGCTAAACGTAATGTTGTCTGTAATAACAATCTCAGTGATTCTGGTGGTGATTGGCTCATGGTGAGTTTGGTCTGGCAATTTTAATACTCGAATAATGATACGCCAAGTAAATTTCTCATTACAAGTGCAGAAGCAGCTTTGCTATTTTTACAGACTAAAAATCTCAGCAGCTTCTAAGGCAGTAATGAGTTGTTTTAACTTATAAACTTAAAAATTAGTGGTTTTTAAATTAACGTGTTTTCTCTTTTAGGCCTTCAGTGGTTATTACAGGGGTGGATTTGAACCCAAAATGACTAAACGAGAAGCAGCTTTAATACTAGGAGTGAGGTAAAGGAAATTTATTAGAAGTGAAAGGTGAAAAGGAGGCAGTGGAGTTTCCTTGCTGCTTGCCCTTGTTTGGAAGGGATGTCATCCTCAGTGCTTAAGGCCATCCTATGCCCAGCATCCCCTGGGAATGTCACTGCCAAGTCAGGACATAGGAAGTGGCCTTTCAGGATTTTCTGTGCTTACTGGGGATTCTTTGCTGCACTTGAGCGTGGTTGAAGCTAATTCCCTCTGGACTTCCAGACATCTGCAATTCCCTAGCACATGCAAAATGCAGGTTCCTTGGGGCTCAGGAAGCCTTGGGGTTCGCTCAGTATGGGGAACACGGTTGTGCTGTTTGCTCTGGTTCCTGTCACTGCTGGGGAATTTCAGATGGATGCAGTGTGTGGGTGCTGCAGACCCACTGTTTGTACCTGCATCACTTTAGAGCATTACAGGTCTGAGGATGGGGGCAATCCCTGCCAAAACACTTCAGGCCAAGGCACAAATCTTACCGAATAAGAGCCATTTCTGTTTGCAGAAAACTTCCAGCTGAGAAGTTTGTTGTTTGGGTTTTGTGTTCTTATTTTTTAATAAATCAAGAGCAAATGAATTTTTTCCTCCAGCCTTTAGGAAGTTTTCCCAATAAAAACGTTACAGCGTAGTTCTGTTTCTTTTCAACCACGTGGGTGACTCCCACCCTGTTAGATTGCTCTAACACATCTTTTTCAGGGTAATGTTTTGGAAAAACCTTAGAAACCCTCTCCAGGATTTACACACTACACATGAAGAGTAGGGAAGGAAAAACAAAGAAGTTAGCCAGAGAGTTTATGGATAAGACAGGGTACTCACTGGTTCTCAGCTTTTGAAAATCTGGGGGATCTCGTGAGCGTCCCTTAAGTCAGTTTTTCTCTCTCTTTTAAAGCCCTACAGCCAACAGAAGTAAAATTAGAGAAGCTCATAGACGGATCATGCTTCTGAATCATCCAGATAAAGGTAAGGAAATCAAGTCGTGTTGATTAATTAATACATGTTTTTAACACAGATTAATGGAACTGTGTAGGAAGAAGTGAGTGATACATGACTACCCCAGCTATTAAAACACAGAAAACCGAAAACAAATTTTAAGGTGCCTTACTTCATGTGGGTTTGGAGCATATTTTTCTATGGATGTTTTAGTAGCAAGCAGAGAGGTTTAACAGGTCATTTTTTTACTTGCTCAGTTTCCTGTGAATATCAGATTAGAATAGGATTTGTTAAAATGAGACTTAAAATTGCCTTAGTTTTAGGTGAAAGCCCAGAGTATACTTGTGCACTTCATATACCACAAGTATAAGAGTTTATGTGAGTGCCTTGGGAGTTCAGTATAAATGGCAAGTATTGAGCCTTCTGCAACTGCTGAAGACATTAAACTGTGGGATATTCCTGTTTGTGGTACTCTGAGGGCTCAGAATCGAGTTGTGCTCAAAGTTAGTAACTCCAGGCATCTCTACCTGTTCTAAATTCTGTTCAGTGAGTCAGAGTCATGTGCTGGTGCTCAGCATTTACCTTCTTAATCGTCACTTAAAAGGTAAAATGGCTTCCTTTGAAGTGACTATTGAATTCATTACTTTTATGCACCAAAATCCAAAATAATCTTTGTGATATGCCTTTCATAGATAATACTGAGCAGAAGTTAACTTCAAAATTAACTTTGCTGTGAATGTATGGAGAACCTAAAAACAGCTATCCAGAGACTGTTGAGCATTTCATGTTTTACATTACCTAAACAAGTTAAATTAAGCTTCAAGTAAATACAGTAATTACAGTATAATTAAAGAGTATATATGCTAGAAACACAGTTGTTGCATCTCATGGGCTTTACAGTTCTGGTGCATTTGCACTGTGAATTCTGTTTCAGTGTCTCCCTCAGTCATTTGATTGCCATGTTTAGGTTTGTGGTGGCCTTGAAGGAGGAGGAGGGTTATCTGCAGACGTTAGTTCAACACTTCTGCAGTCACCACAGACTGTGATAAGTCATTAGCGACCAAATCATTTATGACTGATAAAACTGGAAGAAAAAACTACTCCAGTAAACTAAAAGCAACCTAACAAGAACCATGTGATGCTGAGCTCCTGCAGTGACTGTGTGCTTCAGTCATAATCAGTCTGTTCTTTAACTGGCAGAACTCTCAGACCATCCTCACTTTTTCTTTCCGTGTACTGTGGCATTATTAACAACACAGAAAAAAATGTGGGGGCTCTTTTCATCTGATGTGAGGTTCTCTTTTTTTTTCCTAGGTGGCTCTCCATATGTAGCAGCCAAAATCAATGAAGCTAAAGATCTACTGGAAGACCAAGCTAAAAAATGAGAAAAATCTGTTACAGGGTTTGTCCCTGCAAATGACTATTTTTGATAAACGGCTTAAGAAAAGTTCTAATGTCAGTCTTTGGCTCTGTATAAATGAAGCTGGAAATATGAATCCAGGGAGCTACTTCCCTCCCTTCCCTCCCAGTCACTTTTTTTGGGAAATGTGTGAGGGAGTGAGGCTTAAAAGTTTTTCATAGCTGTTCTTTATTAAACAGCACAATCTGCCACTCAGAAATATTTTCAGTATAGTGAGCAATAACTTGCTGTGACCAGTGCATGTTACCAGGCAGACTTACATGCTCTTGCCTAATTTCTGTTAAGTTAGTTGTGTGTAAACTGCTGCTGCTCTTCCATCTGCCAAAGTTAGCACAGTGAACCGGTCTGGGGAGGGGGTGATAAAAACCAAGAGGATCTTTTGAGAAGAGCTGGGAGAGATGTGTGGTTGTCTCTGACTGAAGAAATAAAAGTTCAGGAAACAATGTACTCCCTTGTCTTTGCCTTGTGAAAAACAAGGTTGATTGAGTTTCTTAAGTGTTACTGATGAGTCTGGAATGTCTCCGATTTTTTTAGTAACTTTCAGGTTTTGATGGATTTTATAACCTTTAATAAATTCCATATTTTTAGTAGAAGTACTGTAGTTTTATACATTATCATATACTACGAAGCTAGAACTCGCACCCTAAGGTTTCCATTTATAGGGATTAGGAACCAGGAACTCTGTGTAGACCATTGAGGATACATGAGCTGGATTAGTGCTGGGTGAAGCCTCACACTGACCAGCAGTTGTCCTTGTGAAGATCTCGGCTGGGGCTTGAGCTGTGGAAAAACTGCTGCACAGCGCCTGTGGGAGTTAACATGCACCTGTTCATAACCCTGAGAGCTTCCATTTCCCAGAACCTGGACTTGGGAGTGCAGCTGGAAGCATCTCACACCCTCTGTGTGAGTGCTGCCTGCTGCGGACTAGTTCTAGGCTGTTCAGGAAGGATTACCACAAAAATTAGAAAGAGTTCTGTGCCTTCAGGAGAGAGGATCAAATAGGTAACGTTTAGAACCTACCGAAAGGGGGAATAACTTTTCTTTGCCACAGAATTTAAAGCAGGGTAAAGGACAGCTGGAACACTGCTGTGCAGTTCAGAGCCTGCACATTCCAAGCCATATGCAGAATGTTTCTGTACTTAAGTTTTTCCCTGCCAACTGCCACTTACTTTTAAGCATAGCTCTTTTTTTTTCCCCTTCCATGTTTTTTTTAATTTTCTTCAGTACTGTGCCTGCCTGATTAGCTGAGATACCTGAGCACACTTCAGAGTTACAACAGTTTAACTGTGTGTGTTCTCCAGGAGGGAACATTGTGGTTGGGTGTCCAACACTAAAGTCACATTACAGACTGCACTCACAACTGCTTTAACTTCTCAATCAAAAACTACATACGCATTAATTCCTATATATGTTAGTCAGGTTAGTGATTCTCCAAGATAAGGAGTTTGCTTTTAGACTTGTTAAGTGATGTTTGACACAGTCACCTTAAAGAAGGGAGATTAGCACATCAGAAACTCTTCCATAAGAGTTAAAGGTTCAAGCTGCCTCTCAAGTAAGTTTCAATTGTTAGTTACAGCTTGAAAACTTTAAAGTCAATAGTAATTTAAATTTCTGATAGAAACAGTCAACAGATGGAAGATCAAAGTTTATTTTCTTTTACTACCAGCATACAAAAAAAACATATTGCACATCAAACAACCAAAACAAAAATAAAAATACTCTACTAAGGACTAACATATGTAGTTTATACAGAATAAACTTTCTGGAAATTGATCTTTTCAGTAGTTCAGGTTATGTCTTAATGGACATGACTAATTCAGCTTAGTGTTAACTAAAGCTATGTTTGATTTTTAAATACTGTACAGTTTAATAAATAAACCAAACAAAGCCTCAATGTAGAACAGTCACTGCCAATGTCACCCAGTATCCCTGCAGATTATGAGAATTTAACAAATGTATTCCAGTGGTCTGCAGATTTTTCCTCTACATACAGCATTTAAAAAACATGTATTAAAACAGACCAGTTTCCAGACTAAACTAATGGAGAAATTACATTTCAGTGCAAAATATTTTAGACTGCATTTCTTTCTAGTATTCCTCAGGTGAAGAAGTGGTTGCATATTATTAAAAATGTAACAAAAGCAGCTAATGCTTTCATAAAGAGTATTATGTTAGGGATCCCCCTCACATCTTTGCCGTATTTTGAAAACAAAATAACATTTCCTATAGCCAGCAATTTTGTTTATTTAAATGTTACATATACTATCTCAAGGCACATCTGATGATATATTTATAACACAGTAGGTGTCAAAGTATGTTTAACATATGATTTCTTCAGGATCCCTCCCCTTTCTGTATTCCAAAATGGAGGAACTGAAAGTGCGGTGTCAAGACTGGCGATCCATATTCTATCTTTGGCAAGCTTATACAAGCACTATTTTAAATGTAATGTAAAAGAACTGTAAACTAGGAACTTCAGTTTATGAAACACCATTCAGCACTGCTTCTTCCTGATTATTTCCATCCTCCTGAACAGTGACTTTCTTTTCATCAGGGCTGTGCTGTAGTTTAGAAGGCTCATCCCCAGAAGTGGTGGCAGGACCATTCACTGCCTTTTCAGAAGGGCTGTTTTCGTCAATCGCGTCTTTTGCCTTGCAAAAACAAGAACAGGGTAATACAGGAATTCCATAACAATATAGAGTGTCATCTCCATTTCCCTCTGCCTCACACAGCAGCTTTGCAAGAGGAAACACCTCTTGTGCCTGTCTGTATTCTGTTATTTAGAGCATGCTATTACTTACCTTGTCATTTATAGGACACTTCTGTATCAGACACTTCCAAGGAAATCATGACAAGGTAACCCTGGGACTGCTCGCCCCCAGCACACCCAGAATGCTTTATTTATTTCTATTTGTCTAAGCCCATGAAGGAGTCAACTGAAAAGCTGAGTTTCACACCCCAGAAGTCTGTACAGCAAGATTAGATTTTGTTAATGGATCTTTCTTGTTTTGCTGATCTCAGGCATGACTTGTGGCAATATGTTCACTGTTACTTTAGAAATAAATTCTGCTTTATTCAGTTCTGATTATTTTTCTGGATATGTAATGCCACTCTGATCCCTTATGGAGAAAAGATCTTAAATACACAATCTTTGTAAAATTAACTCCTAAAATAGTTTGTATAAGTCATTAAAAATGCCACCTAATATCCTCTATCCCTAAGGGTTAGTTCTCAAGACTCACCAGGGACAGTTTTCACATTTTATTACATAATGCAACATTGCTAAGTGTAGTATTTTAAAATGTGCACAGAATTAATTTCGGCATTACCCTGATCCCTAAAGTCTGCAATGAGTCTACGAGTCACTGTCAGCTCAGTTTACTCTGGGCCATTTTTGCTTTTAATGATTTATTCTTGAACTCAAATGTACTTGTAGCCAAATGAGGGCAAGTTAACTGAAGCCATCATTCCTTTACTGTTCTGCTGCAAGGAAGGAAAAAAAGAAAATGCACATTAAAAAGTCTTACCGTTTCTTTCTTGGTTTTGGCTAGTGTCTCCTTTGGAGGGTTTCTCTGTCTACTTTGAGATTCAGCTCGTGATATATAATCAGCTACTGTTACTGTTCAAGGAAAAAAATCACAGTGATGCTCACATCAGCAGTCAATTCAGCATGAACCTTCATGTCTTTTCTGCACAAGTTACGCTCTAACTGGGAGACATCTCACAAAAGGCCTTCACACTTACAGGTTATCAACCACACAGCAAGGATCAATTTGTTTCTGTTGTTAAATATAATTTGCATTAAAATCAGTGGTAACGTGATGATCTGAAGGTGGACGCTTAATATTTTGGTCCAATTGCAAATTTGATGGAAAATAAGGTCTTTCTGTACTAGGTTTGAAGAGATCAGGCTGCAGGCTCTTTGAACTACAGACTGTGTTTGTCAGTAGCTTGAGTAGTGAAGAATTTCACAGCAATAAAATAAAGGCAAGTTAAACTGTGCCCAGAACTGGGGGAGGTTCGGAATGTGTATCACTTACGATGACGCGGAATTCAGATCTTTGCTATGCCATGAAGCGACTGGCGAGAGAACTCGCCCTCCTCGAGGTCCTGGGAACACCATCAGCACGGTTCCCTGGCTCGGGGGGGTGGGAGAGTCGTGGGGGGTGTGGACATGGGTGGTGCTGCCTGAGCCAGCCCTGCTCAGGAGCAGCACAGCGTGTCTGTGCCGGGACGGCTGCACTTACTGGGTGCCGGCCAGGGCTTCTCTGACCTCTTTTCTTCTTACCACCTCAGCACATGTTCCTGTAGCCTGGTTTTGTCTGATCCTGCCCTCTTGTAACCACACCAAGAGTCAATTCTATTTTTAGAATACAGAGTACTGCAAATTTAAAGATACACTTGTGGATCTGATGAGGTAAAGCACATTAAGGTTGGCAAGCATTACCTATTGAACTGTACAGTCAATTATATTTAGTGTATCATGCATTCAGGTGAACTATTTTTCTGGATTTAGGAATGACTGTGCATGAAACCCAAATCAGACTGGGAAGTACAACACATGAATTTCCTGTTATAGTAATTGGACGTTTTACAACTGGGTCCTTCCAGATTATGTCTAGAGTTTCTGCACAAGAATTTTTTTCTTTAAAATGAGGTTCTGTACCCAACTCCTCTAATGCAAAGAGGGAAGCATGTTTCCTGCACACATTCTTAATACTCATTTACATATAAGGACCCATAACATATAGCAATGTAAATCAAATTATACAGCTACATGAGTGAAGCACAGTGGTTGGCACTGGGGGGGCTGGAAGGGAAGAGTTGCTTCTGTCTTAACTTCACTTACTATATATTTACTAGGTATTTATGAAGAGATTAAATTAGAGCATTTCTAACAAAGAGTATAACTACCAACCAATGCTCCTAGTGTTGTACCTTATTTTAAGTATTTATTATGCAAACTAAAAACTGTATCTTGAACAAGGACATCAACGTGAAAAAACTGAGGAATCTTGTTTGGGAAGATTTGTTTTGTTCTCAGAATACTTAGATTTAAAAGAATTCCCATGGTTTTGTAGAAATGCCTAACATCTCTTTATGTCACTGGCCAAAATTAGTTTCTTAGAAGTAAAAGCTGAAATCCATTTTTAATTTTTCTGCCCCTTTTAAAAACTCGTATCACTCTTACAAAACAGGAATGTTGAGAAGTATTGGGTGGGTTTGAGTTTTGCTAAGAGGGTGTGGTGTTTGGTTTTTTCCTTCCCCCAGGTTTTCATTGGCATAATAAAACAACTTTTTTCTTCTTAATCAAGTGTTGCACGAGCACCACAGACATAAGGAAGACAAATATGGGTGAAATTTTGAACCTGTCAATCTAGAAGACCTTCTGTTACTACCTTGTGCCGTGTATGTACAAGCATTTTCTAAACAGGGCATTATAATGAAAATTAGCCAGTTCACCTTTAACATTTCAAGTGTTAGTACACACAAAAGAAATGCAACAAGCCACAACAAAAAATTGGAAACATGCAATTTCACTTAAATTCCTCCTCCTTCCCACCCTCAATTTGCAGATGACTTAAACTATTCCCAACAGCCAAGGACTGACAGCAGCAGTGTGATGCAGGTGTGGGGCTGGCAAATCCCGTGCGAGTTCCCTCACAGAGCTCTGCCAGGACCCACATCCTGCCCCTCCAACGCTGCTGCTCAGCCGGTGCTGAAAAGGTTGTGTCCCGGTCAGTGCAAGCGCACAGATGCAGGTGAGTGCAGACCATGAACCTTCATGTTTGTCTGATCCTGGACCACGGAACTCAACAGCACCTTGGCCATTGACTTCAGTGAGAGCTGGATCAGAAGCACAACTCGTATGTCCAAGCAAAAAGTTAGACATCGATTAGTTTCATTAGACAGATTTTAGAAGTTCTCCTAGTAGAAGGAATGTCTGTCATCTTTGTCTAGTAGTCTTATTAGTTATTGAGTAACCTTTTGATATTATGCAGCTCTATGTAAAACAGCAGACACAACATTCTCTCATGCTTTTGACCTGAGATTACCCACAGCTCCACTCGAATTACCTGTCTGTCTATCTTCTGCCTGACCCCTGAAGCGACGCCTGCGGCTACGATTGCGTCGCTGGGGTTTTTTGTCACTATCATCTGCAATTGCAAAGTTTATAATGAACTATTTCTGATCATAAAATAAATAAATTCTTCAGCAGTTTCAGCATGGGGCATTTAAAATGGCTTCTGTTAAAGACAGAGACTAAATAAGACAGAAAAGCTAAAAGAAAGTTTTATACTGAAAGCATACACAGTAACACAAAAGCTAGATTTTACTTTTTGTTCTTGGTTCATTAAAACATTTAGGCATGTGCTTAATGACCTCAGATTTCATTTATTAAGTAACCATACGTCAAATTTTATCAACATAACCCAGGGTTTTTGTCTACATTAAGCAACAGATTATAGTCTTGTCCCAGTGAGTATCAAGAGAATTTACTGAGGGAAAGTACTTAAGCAGAATCTGGGCAGAGACAAATTAACAGCTACTTAAGTAGCTTTCCCATACTGAGACTGAGGTTACCAAGGACAAAACAGAACGGTGATCTGACAGTACTGTTTCTATCAAAGCAGCAGTACCAATGGGAAACAACAAATCAAGTCTTTGGTGTCTCCATCAGACAGTTTTTACAAAAAAAGGCACATGAAAAGGCTAGTGGAGCTCAGTAAACAAGAGATTCCATGGCACAGCCACGGAGGAAGTCTTTCTTTAATCAGACAGCAACCTTGAACAGAACAACAATTCATCACTAACAAAAACAAACAAGGGCTTCACTACACTTAAGGGACAACACACTTTTTCTTAGCCTGCTCTGGGATGATCATCCAACCATTTACATACCTAAACCATTCTCATTAACAGAAGCTGTATCAGACTCTGTCATTCCATCCATAAGAACAGCATCTTCGTCAGTCCTTCGCCGGCGTGACCTCCTGCGGCGGTTACTGCTGTGGTGGGACTCGCTGGCGTCGGTGTCCACGGTCTGGTCTGACTCTGTGTTATCCAGCAAGCTGTAAGGGTTGCTGTCCGGATCTTTAAGCACTAAACAAACAGAAAGTTTCCGTATAAGATACTGTAGTAATGTGTAACTTCATTTCCAGGTTGGTTCACATCTGTGTCTGAAAGTTTCAAACTACAGAGCAACCTTAGGAAAAGCTGTAACACGCAGAACTGCAGTGTTTTATTCCATCGTGGCTCCTCTCTGACTCCAACCCACCAGTAACAATTTTGGGGCACTACAGTGGGCACTTGCATTCTTTGACCACAAATATTTCCAAGGTGACATCTAGAGAACTTTTACTCAAAACTGTTAAACACGTAAAACACCCTTCCCTTCATGGCAACGTGGTACTTCTGACACTATTGCAGTGTTATGTTAGCACAGCCACATGCTGACAAAACATAACTTCAGTCTATGATTTCTTCTCTCATTCTGTATCTAAATATCTAAACATAAGCTTAACTCAGAAGGCAGCCATAGGCAACATGCCAAAGATTTATCAACTTTGCTAATAACATTACTACATGTGAGCAGTAGAGGAAGGAAATAAAGATCACCATGAACAGAAAATGAGCAAAAATGTAACAACACGGTGTATGACACAAAACTGTCACACAACTGCACTGAAATCCCAAGGTATTAAGATTATAATGTAAAAATGGAGTACAGCAGTTAAGGGGTTAGTAGGAGATTACAGAAGATTGCCAGGAACAAAATCTAAACTCAAAATCCACTTGGAAGGCAGTACCAGAGCTAATGGAGGACTTGCCACCGCGAGGTCCACCACGCCCGCGGCCTCCAGACACACTGCGGCCTCGTCCCCCGGGACGTCGTCTGTTGTCACGCTGGTGCCTGCTCTCCCTATCATCTTCTCCTGCCAAGGACCAGTCACTAAGTTCATCTTTTCTCTCAGACTCTGTTTCAGAGGGATTGGAGAGCTCAGAGTTTGTACCTTGTACAAGAAGGAAAAGAAAATTGGAAAGTAATGAGTTCCTCAAAGAAGTATTACAACCATCATGGCTGGTATATAGATATTATTGTAAAAACATATAATACATAAATAGATATTTAAAAAATTAATATACAGTTACACAAGTATATAATTATAATTTTATACCTATATATACCCATATATAAAAATACATGTGCATGTAAAATATAGATAGAGCAGAAGTTACCTAAATTTCTAAGATTCTCAGTCTAAGTTTGTTTTTAATAATATGTGAAACAAGGACTGAAAGACTACCAAATCTGTGATTTCTGTACACAGATAAATCAAGGATTAAGCACTGTTTCCTCTCTTTGTCTACACACTGCAGGCATTTGGTGCAGTTTCTAGGCAACTTCTCTGAAATTCCCAAGGACAACTTTGCCACCTTATAGCCGACGGCTGTTGCTAAGCAACCCCTTCTGGCTGTTGTAATGCTGAACAATTTCCCTGTTTATATTAAATAGCATCCGTAATACCCGGCCATCTCCGAGCTAATCAAACCGACACAGCTTTTTACTACCTGAAAATTCAACACCTATTTATTTTAAGCATCCAGGAACATCCCCTACAAACCACTCTGGAATAAAGAGACTTAGACCCATATGGCTCTAACATGTGAGTCTTGCTGTTTTGTGGGGAAAAAAATAATTTAAGTTTTCAAATTAAAATCTGTGTCTATAAAGAAATGGAACAATTTTCGTTACAGTTTAGTCAGTTCATTGGGAAACAATAAAAAGTGTATTTACAAACATCATCATCAGAATCAACAGGACTAACATGGTGTGTGATCTAGAAACCCAAAGTCAGGAACAGACTGTAAAACCCAAAAGGTGTCCATTTTGTATCAAAAATGAGCTACATGTAGACACTGAGGGTAATTAACTGTATTGAATAAATAATGCTGTCCCTGTTTACTGGAGCACCCATGTTTCTTTGTGGAACATGTCTACATTGAAATGCAGTGTCTCCATTTGGGAAGCTGCTGCTGAATAAGCTGGGGATTGCACACCTCTCTGAACTGAGCAGCAGTGCTTTGTTAATTCAGAAATGCATTCAGAATACCTCACTTCATCTTAAACAAATCCAGTTAGTTCCTGACTGAATTAAAAAACGCACAGGATTTTGTGCTGCCTCCATTTTAAGTCAGTTTGGTTTACTTTTCAAAAATACACTCCTAAGATGGGCATGATCACAGACAAGTGTTTTTTCTCCTCCTCAATTCAAACAGATAATGCCAATTTCAGATTTATTCTTTTTTAATTTATGTCTCCTGAAAAGTATCTGTAGTTTCTTCTCTTTCCCAGCTTTGTATGATGTCAACTACTAACACTGAAGGACAAGGGTTTACCAGAATTCGGTTTGCTCATTTTTTCAATTTTAAACTTAACTTCCACAAAACTGTAAACCTAACGAGGTGGTTTGAGCTACTTACAAAACAAAATGGCAATCCTGAATTTTCAACCTTACCTAAATTCACTCAACTATGCTGAACACAAAGAGACAGTTTTGGTTTCAAAGTTATCCTGAGGACTTGCTCAACAGATGCTCCAAACACTCACCGTAACCAGATGTGTAATTGGGGCCTCTGCGGCCTCTCCCTCTCCCGCTGTAGGACCTGGACCCTTGCACTGAGGAGAGGGTGCTCTCATCAGTTGTGTAACCCTTTTCCTTCTCAGGAACTCGAGCAGAAGAAGGTCTGAAGCCCATACCAATCTGACGCAACTGTTCGTCGATCTGGAGCCTTTCCAGTCTTAGCTGTTCTACCTCCTACATAAGAGGAAACAAAAAACATTGCTGATAAATGTCCCTCACAAAACATTGTCACCCATCCAGTCATCTCTAAAACTAACATCACTGTAGCAAAGTTAACACCACCTTGAAGGCAATTGCAAATCCCAGAATTTAAGTACATGTTGTGCTATCTGAAGAGTTTTGGAAGAAACCTAAAATCCTTCTCCTAAATATGCCCATGCAGAAAGACTGTTTTAAGATCATCAGTACCCTCCTAAACTACACTTCACTATGTTTTCTAGTCAAAAAAAAAAAAAAAAAAAAGGGCAAACTGACAAAGTAACACAACTGAAATAATGAATTGATTTAACACCACAAAGCCACCTAATCTAAACAAATATTGTTCTAATACCACATCACTGGCATTATTATTAAAAATTCCATCCTACCCCAACAGCGCATTAAGCTCAGAACAGCAGAACACTAACAGAGACAAAAAATTGAGCATTACTTCCCAAATGCCCCTTTAAGTACTGTTCTTTACAGTCTAGTCCTTTTTATCCCAACAGCACTAAGTAACCTGACAGGGTGTTTGAACACTCACATGGTACCCATGGGCAAAGGGGTGGATTCGAGGCACCAAACCTTAAAATCCCAATACAGAGGTACAGTGTATATTTAGATACAAACCCAAGAATTTTTGTTGCTTAAAAATTCTGTTACTCCAACCCAAGTTTCCTCTACAGATCCTTTCTCCCTCTGGATACACTCACCTTTAGATAAGCGATGTGATATTCTAACAGAACCTGGACATTCCCAATGCTTTCTTTAGTACCAACAAATACAAACGGTACCATTCCCTAAGGAAACAAAGCATCAAAGCTTTTTATCAGGAAGAACATCATCATTAAAACAATGCTTTCTGTTTAAATGATATAAAATAAATCTGGTTTAAATTACAAGAGAGCTGAACAAAAGACAGTAACTGAGCCTTGGGCTGCAAAGACAAACTAACCCCAGCTCAGACTGGGGTTAGGGGAAGAGCTTCGGACTGTCCAGATTTCCCAAGAACCTATTCTGGCAGTTGAGGTAACATACAGTGTTTGTATTCCCCCATGCAACACAAGCTCTGTGTGTTTATCACAGTAGCTGTGTAGAAGTATCCACAGTTTAACCAAGAAGTGTCCACTGGTTCATTAAAGCAACTTTACCAGATTGAGCAGTTTTAGAAGATTTTATCTTATGATCTCATCTATTTCAAATATGTGGACACTACTAACAGTATCAATCCCAAATTAGTTATGCAGCTAAAGTACACACAAGAGAAAGATTAAAAAAGAAGTCTTACTTCAGCAGCAAAAACCTTCCTGGAATTGCTTTATATAAAATTTACTGCAAGATGCCAGCTTAAAAATAGTGCTCTCTACATCTGCAGGTTTTGAAATAAAAACTGGTTTTTAAAATAAAAACTAAATCATAGCAAGAAAGAATCAAGTACTCACATCTTCACGGGGCAGTTTATTTTCATTGTCTCCTTCAATTCTCACCCTCACGACTCCAGACTTGTCTACAATCTCCTGAATCACTTTTCCATTTTTTCCAATAACTTTTCCTTCAGAGGGCAAGAATAGTTAATTTTGCTCCAGTCTGCAGAATATTTAATGTGTTTCTTGATATTTTAAGTTATATGTAACAAACCCCAAATACCCCACACTGTGCCAGAGGAAAGAGGTGAAAATTTCCAAAATTAAACTCTCTCTCTATATATATGCACAGAGTGACAAGCAGTGATGAAGATCACCACTACACAAAAGCTTAAAATAGAACCAGACCCAGAGTAAAATGGCACAAGAGCTCTGCAAATGCTTATTAACATTTACGTATCAAAATTATTTGGCCTCCCTGATTCCACATATACCCTCATTCAATCTTTCCTGACATTGTGTCAGGCTTACATATTTGTTGGGAGCCTCTTAAGAGGATGAAAAATAATACGTAAATTATTTTCTGAACATTAATTTTGCCTTTACAACAGACTTGTGTGCTATCAATGCTTCCCATGTTACCTTCAAAATATTTATTTTAAGATCATACATGGGATCTAAACCAAAAGGTTCTTCAGAACTTGTAGGTTTAAATTTAAAAAAAAAATGGAATCTTTCACTCCCTTACTAAAAGACTTTTCCTTAAAATAAACTTATGTGGAAATGTTTCTTCATCCCAGCTACAGATACTTGGTGCTTAAAAATAGACAAGTTTAAAATTATGAGTAAAGAAAGGTGGAACAACTCAAAAAATGGGTACCAACCAGAACTGTGTGACAGAATACACCATTAAGGAATGTTCTTTACAGCAAATACCAACATGATACAAGTAAATAGCAAAAAGCATTAAAAACTGTTTCCCTTCCTCAACAGTTCAAACAGCTCAGAAGGTTTGGGGTTTTATCTTATTGTCTTAAAAAAAGTATGTTACAGTTCCATTTTGCACAGCGATCTTGTTACAACGACTAAAATAAACCACAAACATTATAAACGTTTTACTAAGGATAATGGTCAGCCAGATTTGGGAGAAATTCCTTGCTGCCCAGGCACTCAGTGGAAGGAGCTGGCAATTCAGTATCTGGCACAGAAAGAAATGCACGGGCACATCATGATGTCTTCAAGTCACTAGTACTGATGAGCACTACACTTCTTTAACCTGCGTGTCTTCATCAAGCGTGGCCAAAAATCTGCTTACATGTGTTCCCACAGGAGATTTGGGCCTTTGTCAAAAAGTGGTACTGTCATTGTTTAAAAGCAGCATTTTCAGTTAAACACACTGCAATGACTAGTGCCCTCATTCCTATATGGGGTATATTCACCTTAGTGAACCTCCCCATGTACCCCAGTTGTAAAGCATTAGATTTAGTGAAGCTCCTTATTTAATTAGGTTTGCTGAATGAGACGGCAGCAAAAAATTGTATTCATGTGCAAACTAACAATTAATTTGTTCAATGTTGAAATGAGCTTTAATGTGAGATAGATAAGAGAACCATCAAAATGCATCAGATACCAAATTTGCAGAAGTCCTACAACAAAACCCCTACTAAACAAATAAAAAACCTATAAAAAAAACTATAACCCCCTAAAAAAACTATACTTTAACCTGCTTAAGTTTTAAAACCTTGAAAGTCTAAGTTTTAGGAGTTTGCACGTGAATTATTTAAATTATGTTTTTATAATATGCAAGCTCCATGCTCCAAACCACAGGAGGTTAAAGCCCAGGTTTTAATTTCTCCTTTGGATAATTCAAGCTGGTGTTGAATCAGGTAAAACACCTGCACCTTTAAAATGCCTTCATGCCCACACTGCCCACAGGCTGGTCATGTGGAGCAGGGAGCGGCCAGACTTGCGTAAAAAGCGGGCTAAAGGAAGTAGAACAAGGGAAAAGGAAAAAAGTCCCTGTGAAAGACATGTTTGTCTCTCTTGAAGGGGAGCACAATTAACCTCATCTTTAGATGGCTTTTAATAGAGAAGCTACCAGAATAGGCATTTTTTTTAAGCTTTAAGAAACTACACCTTCATAAAGGTAAAACACTGAAAAATGCCTCTTTATCAGACTGAGGATGAGATGGATGAGCACTGCTGATCTATACAGGGGCTCACCACCACCCAGCCACCACCTCTGATGAACCTCAGCCCAGGAGGGAGAAGTAACGGGAGCATTGTCTTGTGTCATTCTTGTAACTCAGCTGCAGTATTTCCATATTCAATTTTGGCACTTAGTTTCTGCAGTTTTAAGCAGTGAATTTAGTAAAGCATATTTTTTTACTAGAATCTGTACTTCAAATGTTACCATTTAGTACAAGTCTGTAATCAAGACAGTTTAAGTGCTAAAATCCTGACAAAGTATTACTTAACAACAATATACCCAATTTCATAATTCCCTGATACATATAGTTTTAAAAGATTAATCACTTTCTACTTAAACGGAGAAATCAAATACTGTACTGGCACCTAAATCCTCTTTGCAGAGTCATGCTGATTAGGCTCCCTTTCCCCAGGTTTTCAAGTTTTAGCAGTATTACATACCAACAAGATTTCTGGGAACTTGAATAAAATCCTCCACAAATTCCAAGTAACTTCTGGCTTTTTTTACTGCATCGGCAGTCTGGAAATGAATTTTAAAAAATGGAGTTTATTTGTGAATGTACCACGTTAAAAACAAAATCTTGTAGCAACAGCTGCAAGTCTTCCAAACAAACTTACTTTCAAAAAGAGAGGAACAGAGTGAAGATTATTCTAGTTTTGAACTAAATGGTAAATTGAATAGAATACCCAAAGACAAAATTCAGTAGAAAAGCAAAGAATCAGTAATGAATAAAACATGTTTTTCCATATTGAAATAACATTTTAAGAGGTTTTAAGATAATAAAATGGATGCCTCATCCCTGGGAGTGTTTAAGGCCTGGTTGGATGGGGCTTTGAACAAACACTGTGATATTACAACCAGGGCTCTCTCCTTCCAGAATGATGGTTTCTGACCAGTTCATCTACAAAGTTTTCCAAGATAGGACAGCAGCTCTGGTTACTGGGGAGAACTCCTGTACATGTTCTCTCACAGCATTATTATTAAATGACAGAAATCAGCTGAGTTAATTGGAGCTATACAGATGCTGAAGAAACCAGGCTTCAATTCAGCAACAGCAGAAGTGTAGAATTAAAGAAAGAATATCAGCATCTAGTCAGCCAGGACAGCTTCTGAGCACAATTTCCATTTTACACTAACGTCCCAGCCCTTTCATCCGACATTTTTTAGGCAACACATAAGAGTACCACCAGCTCTGGCATCTTTCAATCAAATCACGGAAATCCTAGAAGAATAAAAAAATGTACAAACTTCTACTTCTGGCAGAGGTCAAAAAGATAGCAAAAGAAACATGGGCAAATTGGATTTCAAGATAATGAAAGCAGCGATCAAGCACTGGAAAGAGATGACAGGAAGCCACTGTGGAGAGCAGAGGTTATGCTGCATCCTCAAGTCAACTACTCAAATGATACAAACTTAACACACATTAGCAATTTTTCACTGTCAATGAACTCTAGAAATAGGACACAATTAACCAGAGTTCCTGCCTCAGGTATGTTTATCAATTTTTTTCCGAATAAAGGTGAAGTAACAGTGAATGCATTTACAGGAGAACATACAACTGCCAGAGCTGGAGCTCTCAGAGCACCCACATCCCTCTATCTATGCTCTGCCATGAGCACTCAGGATCTGTAATTGAGTACAACCTGTGTGACTCATCCACACCCCAACATCAGAGAGCACATAAGGCTGGTTCAAACATTGCATTCTCAGTTCCCTGTAGTGGAACATGGATTAAAGACCTCAAAGGATTCTAACTGCTAGCAACCACCTTTCTTACCTTTGAATTATAGTCTACACATGCACCCATGCCCTGGTTACTTCCCCCAGCAGCCCATACAATGAAGACACGTCCACGTTACTGTACAGTCTGTACAGGCATCACAAGATGTTCAGACAACCAGGAAAGGGTCTTGCAACCAAAGTGATCTTGACCAGACAGGAATACAAGAACAAACAGCAGCCCTACAGTTTAACTTCCTTCTATCCACAGAGACCTCCAATATTCTTTACCTTCCTGTTTCTTCCCTCAAAGAGTCTAGCACTGAGCAACACTGAAGTTTTATTTGTATGCAAAACATTAGCTGTGGGAAACACTCAGACCCCAACTGCTGTGTCAATGGCACTGGTTCACTACTGCCCCACATCTCAGCCTAAAATTGTCTGCCTGTGCACTCAGCCGTTGGGGCCTGGCTGCTTGCCCACTTCAGCTGAAAAAAAGGCAAAAAGAATAGACAAGTACACTCCGATGCTGAAACCTTTATCATCAGAATATTTAAGCTGCCTGGCATTTTTAGAAGCAGTTATCACTTCCAGCAAGGACAAGCCTGGATGTCTCTAAAGGCATTTTTATTTATGGGGCATCTGGTATTTATAATCATTGCTGTGCACCTCTGTAAGAGGCTGGTGACAGTTGTAACCTTTCCACAAGTTCCCTCATCACATCACTCACATGAAAGAGATCAAAACTGGAATACACTAGGCATTCCACTGCCTTTAAACTTATCCAATTCTTCTTCAGGAACTGAGATGCAATTTACTTGTAGAAGTAGATCAGAGAAGGATTTGTTGTCACCCTGGTCCCCTGGAAGTGTTTAAGGTATCCAAAAAACAGAGGCATCTTTTACACTACCCTTCTGCTTCCTAAATGGATCACTGCTTTGTTCCAAAGACCAGCTGCATTTCAAGGCTATTACGAAACTTAGAACAGTCACACAAACAGAATTAACTTGGAGCAAACCACTGTTTTGCCAAAGCCAGCATTAAATTGCTAAAATAAAAGGGTTAGAAGCAGCAGATACAGGGGGCAAATACACCTGGCTACCTCAGAGGAGCAGACACCACACAGCAAAACACACATGAACTAGAAAGGGAGGAGGAGAAGAACCAACAACATTCTGAAGCAGAAAAAAAACCCAACAAATCCAAGATCAAGTAAAATAGTGGCAAATGCTGCTTCTCTTAGGTTGACCCGAGATACACAGTGCAGTTACAGACTCTGTGCGTCGGCACACCGAGTGATTAGGAGAGAACACATCTGGTGCAACAAAGGCTTGCTTTTCAAATACAGGTGGTAGAAGTTGTCAAAGTGTCAACATGCACATAGACATTCAAGACTATTCAGGTGTTTTCAGTTCTTAATTCTGGGTACAGTTCTCACCACTCTAAAACCAGATACAGAGTGAAATGCTCCCAAGATTCACACAAAGTTCCCCCTTACCTCTCCATAGATTCTGAAAGTACCAGTATCCTCCTCAAGTTCAATGGTAGTAACTCCTGGAACCTTTCTGGCTTGTTGGATGTTACTGCCATGTGTTCCTATAGCAAGTCCCATTAAATCTTCTCTGACTACAAACTCCTCATGAAATGCTGCAGCAAGCTGCTTTGTGCACTGAAGGGAAAACAAAGAAGACTCATCCACATGCACTCAGTGTAAGGTACCACTGTGAGCTGAGTTTTAAGCAACAAGAATCCCCAGCCATGAATTACCTCCAAGTGTTTTGTAGCTTCTTCATTTCTCGACATGAGCATAAGTTTGGTGCGAATGCTGCGCAAATGCATGTCACTCAGAATGTTCACTCTCTTCACGGTTGCTTCACTGGCAGACTACAAAACAGAAGGAATGTGAAGTTCAGCTTTTTTTAAGCAAACCTGCATTTAAAGGATAAATTGGGAAACTACTGAAACCAACTGAGCATGATCTCAATTTCCAGACCTTACATGAACATTGTTATTCCTCAAAACAAAGGACAAAAAATTCAGCACCAACAGCAGTTATCTCTTCTCACTCACAGCATGTTTCACATTAAAGATTTTGCTTCTGAATATACACAGTAACTCTTCCCCATTGATGTTGCCCAGATAAACAAATTAAATATCTTTCTACCATATACATGCTTGCCACTCACTGTCTGAATGACAAAGCTAATTGAGGACATCACAATTCTGCAGCGTGAGGTTCAAGTGGATAACGGAATCCTGAAGAGAAACTAATTTTGGGGCAAGTCTGTGTAGTAAGAGAAAACCATCACAGAAGAATCTAACTGAACAATTCCTTAATGGCCACACTAAACTGGTGCAGTTCTCCACGTGGAAACCCAGCTGCGGGTCAAACTGCGCAGTGTAATACAACACAGGGGGAAAGCCACTGTTCCAGAGCGGAGTGAGCTGGAGTTACCTCCAAGCCACCTGCTAAAATCAGTGAACTGGCACTCAGCTGAGAATGACAGAAGCCATAAAAACAGTGACACTGAAAGCTGCTCCTAAATTTAGGTTGCATGCAGTGCAGGCCTACCCCCAAAGATTAAATTTAAATACAACTACTTACATTAAATCTCTTACAATTTATTATAGCTTGACAAGTTTAACCATTCTCCATACACACAGAGCTGCCTGTACACTGCCCATAAATAACATACTGAGAATTCATCCAACATTTACACAGAAGTAATTACTTACCAGTATTATTAGCTGAGCAGTTTCAGCATGATAAAAAATTCTACATGCTCCCACAGCTTTCTTGAAATCTTTATGTGCATTTTCATTAGCACATCTGAGGAGACAAAATGAGTGTTATTTCAACAAGCTGCATCAAAACTGAACATGTGAAAACATGATCATACACAAGAATGTTTCAGCTGTTTATGGGAAAGACTGTTGAGAAACAGGGAAGTTCCCATTCTCCTTAACATGGTTCCAGAGCTTGTTTCTCTGTGGGTTCTATGCCATCATGGTTATCTGGCAAGTCTCAGTAACAGCCCCACTGTGAAGTGCATTACCTGTACAGGCACAAAACAAGACCCAAAGTTCCTACCTCAGAACTTGCCTTTTGCCCCCATCCCAAAAGCTCAGCAGGGACCCCACTCAGCAGTTTCTAAACCAGCTATTGCAGCCACAGCCACCCTTAAGGTTCCTCACGGAGCTGCAAATTGGCCTCCAAAATACAAGCCAGGTGGGTTTTCTCTCTGCCTCCTGTAAGTAAATGCCTTATTAAAGTGTGCAGAGCTACTCACGCGTCTCTCAGGTCTTCTGGAACATCCACTGTGCACTTGAAAAAGGTGTTCTTTTTGACAGTCTTATTCTGATTCACAGGTCGGAGTCGTTCATATGTGACAATTTCATTGTAAGTGGCATCACAAGCAGCATATTCAATGACATAGAACTAGGAAAGAGGTTTTTTTTAAAAATGTTAACTTCAGTAAGGACCAACAAAGACATAGTAACATTACCAGCATCTCCAAGGAAGTACAAAATATGAATATGTAGACAAGAACATAAATTTAAGTTGACACAGTTTCTACACTAATGAGCCTGGCCATATTTCAGCACCTCTCTGGTTCCTCAGTGAAGTCAGAGCACCCTTATCAGCATACTTTCAGTCCCCCATAGCAGCATCTTTGACTCATTTTCTCATACCCATCCCTCTTTCAAATACCATCATTAGTTCAGCTGAAGGTCCAAAATTCACAATGTTTACTGGAGCTCTAATTCTAAGTAATACCTAACAGAGAATGCTCCTTCACAGAAATACCTACTCTGCAACAATTTAAAACAAACAGGCAAGGCAGATCCACTTATTCAATGGGCAAATTACCTGTGAATCATGTAAGATCAAAAGACAAACAAAAATTCAATCTCTTTTTGACACACACTATGCCAAATTTAGGAAGGCAAGAGAACTAAGAAGATTTAACAGTTACCAATAATCTACTCCTACGCTTCCACCCAACACAAGCAAGTATAAAGAAGCTTGTGCACAGTATCCCTGAAGCCTAACTCTGTGTCAGGAAGGCAGCCTTCTCCTCCCTCCCTTCCACCTGCATGTAACTTAGGAGTGCAGTGGTACATTCTCCTCTTCCTCCCTCAAAACTGTTTTTGTATCTGCTTTTGTCAACACACACAATTTACTCCAGTACCTGGAAAAAGCAAATCACAATGATTGTGACACTTTCCCACACGCTATTTTCCAGTTTCAAGTTTTTTTTGGCTTAAGTATCATCCTAATCATGTAAGACTGCTTTGAAACATATAAAACCCCAAGAAATGATAAAGAAAATAAACTCTAAACAGACAGTTAAATTTAAGAGACCTTCCACTATACACTCTAAAAACTTAAATCCTATAGTCAAAGACAATTCTGGATATCAGAACAATCACAAAGCAAACTATCATTAGACACATGAGTTGTTTCTAAATTTCATATTTATACTTAGAGGAAGAAATCTGAATGGGGAACCATGTTAAAGACTGTACAAAAAAGCTAAGCTGTGATGTTCTTTTGGGGGAGAACTCCATAAAATAACTAATTTGATAATCCTATATAAAGACACTAGCCATTTGAGGGTTTAAGAACTGGATAAAAATGAAATTAAAATCAGAATTAAAAAAAATTCTTTTATGACTTTTTCTGAAAATAAGCAGCAGAGCAAGGTAATTGATAGCAAAGCTTCACATTTCTGTGACATGTAAGAAAAGCACATGAGCCCCAAAAGATAAACTATCATTTGAATCGTTTTGCCTCCTTTTATCTTTTTTTTCTTAACAAGCTGCTTATCCACAAGGATCAAGACACAGAATCTTCCTTTGGTATCCGTTTACCAGCATTTGTCCTTACAGAGCTCAACAGAAGTTGCTATTTGTTAACAATTTTTAAACAATATTAGAAATCAGGCAATTGTTTTTTCTCAGCATTGCTTCCTCTGGTTTTAGGAACTCAATACAGTAGAAGTATCAAAACACAGGACCTTTCCTATTAGGAAGTTAAATTCATATTTGTCATATCACAAAATACAGCTTTAATGAGACCATGTCAAAACACTGACACAGCTCTATAAATTGAAGTGTCTGGATCTACAAGTTACTTGGCAGCTGCAACTAACCATTTATTTATGGTAAAATAAACCTGCCATATGTAAAAGCAAAACAACCAGGCTCCCTCCACTTCACTTGGTAAAAACACACACAAAAAACAACCCACAGCAACACACAGCAACAGCTACAGCATGCTTAACTTACGGAGTATAAACAGATTTTAACCACAGGTGTTTGACTTCATTTTTAGCACCAAGTTCAATTCACAAAGCAGGTTTGTTTTAAGTCCTGCCCTTGCACATGCACACAATCCTCCAAGCAATTAAACTACTCTGCTGTAAGGACACAACCCTCTGCTGTGCAATGCAAGATGGGTCACTTCAAAGTGCTCTCAACTTATAATTCTCTTTTGTGATATTTTTCTATTTGTAGTACTTTATTCAGAGGTTTTTTTTCATGACAATAACCTTCTATTTACTGCATTTGATGTGATGCCATGAAATCAGGTTTTAAAATAATCACTTACCTCTCCTTTCATCATTCGAACTTTTGCCAGCCACCAGCCACAAGGTTCTTGGTCATTTGCCCTGGAATAAACCTGAAAATGAAAGTTGTAAGAAACACTGAAAGTGCATACAAACATAATTCACTTACCTGCTCATATAATGAAGCAAGAATTTTTCTAAATTTCATTAAAATGGAACACTATTCTACACAGAAGTAATTTTTGTGTAAGTTATCCAGTCACGTGGTGCTTGTGCTCCAAGGACTGTGAACAAATTTCCTTTGCATGTATTACTGACAATTCAATAGAAATTTCTAAAGCAAGATAAAATCTTGGCCAAACACTTCTTCATGGGCAATTCCTCAGTAAATTCAAACACTGTATTCCCATTGGAAGTTCACACATAGAATAATTCCACAATTCAGATTTCTGTTTTGTCCTTGGCTTACTTGATATATGAAGGACTACTGAAATGAAGCAATTCATCACATGACTACATATTCCATATTAAACAAATGCTACCAAGTTAATGCAAGACCAGATACAGAACAGATGGCTCCTGAAACTCACTTTCCTCATCTTCTGCAAGTTTTATTTATTCCTTATACACTTCTGACAGGCCAAAGTAATTTGCAAGTAGATTAAACAAATTTTACAATAGCAAAGAGGTAGCAAATAACTCTTTATATATAACCTCTAACAAAGGCAATAAATAGCAAATATTTTAAATAAAGAACCTGAAAAAAACCCCAATACATATACTACATTTTTTCTTATATTAACAACGCAAAACTATGAAGGTATCCTAAAGAAACTCATTACTTTAAGGACAAATAAAGGAAAAAAACAGAAGTTAAAGTAATTATTAAATCCCTAAAGATACTACAATGAGCTGGGAAGAGAATATGAACCTCTTGATTTCTTGGTTTAATACTTTTAATTAACACTGTTTCTCTGTAGGAACCGTGTAATTCACACAATTCCATATCAGATTGTATCAGATATTTCAACTGGGTTTAAACTCTTGTTATTGGAGGAGCTTTATTACATCTTCGTATCAAAACATTTCAAACATTTCCATTTGATCTCAAAAATGAAAACTGCCCATTTTTTGTTTCAGAATTAAAACCTTCTCAGCTCTTCTAAGTTTTAGATTTTGAAAAGCTTCCGTTAGTAGTTTTGTGGAAAAACTGAAATGTCAAAACTTCTCTAAAATTCTAATAAATCACTTGTAGAAGCATGTTCCACTTCACACCTTCACCTTGGCAAGGCACTTACAATCATCACACTGCCTTGAATGGACAACCAGTTACAGCTCAGGACAGGTCCATGAGGACACAACTCACCTCCACCTCATCTCCTTCACCAATTTCTTTCTTGATGTCAGGGGGTGGTGGTAATCTGACTTCATTAAAGGGCACCTGGCGCTCTGGTTGCCAACTGAAAGTTGAAGACGCATTAAATATTATTTTTCTGCTGTTTTCTTCATTTTAATTTTAGAACTCTGAGTTTTAACTAAACTCATTCTTTCCAGGTAAGCAAGTCTGTTTCCTTATTGCTACAAAGCAAACTTTACAAGTAAAGGAACGAAACAATCACATCAAGACAAAAGTATAATCTGGGAAGATATTTAATGACAACATTTTTAAGTTAACTGAAAAATTTAACTTGACTGGGCTCAACTAATGGCTTTCACAAAATCCCAAGGAAAGATTATTAGATGATGTACTTAACATTTTTACTGTTCAAGTCATAGAGCCTTTATACAGATGCAAGCTCTGCTTTGCAGTCCACCATGCAACCATGGGGTTCATCCATTTCTCCATCTCCTATTTCACATTTCAACTTCTTCCCACCAAAGTTTTAAGTATTCCAGGAAAATCTGACTCTAATCTTTAAGACAACTTTATATTTCTACCTGCAAACTTGTTGACACTCCTCAGTGTCTGGCAAACAGATACAAATCAAAACATACCTTTATATCTGCTTATCAATACCAATTATTTCTAGGCATATAAAATTAAAGTTTTACCTTCTTGTACAGAAAGGTTATTTATTTTACTGTAGTTGGCTCTACAAAACATTTTACTTTTAGAAGTGTGTATTTTCAGTGCATTTTATTAAGACTACTGAAGCAATTCATATCCTGTTTTTTCCTGAAATTCCTTTTCCTCCTACTCTGTAAATCTATAGAATATCATCAGCTGTTCCTCACTCTTTTAGGCAGAAACCCAACTGAAGACTATACACAGGTTGAAATAGAACCAGGGGAAAGAAGAACACTCCAAAGAAGTTATTAACTTAGAATATCTGAGACTCCGATGATATCTGTCAAATCATTGCAATGGCCATCATTTCTGCCCATCTTCAAGTTTGTATCAGATACTGACAGAACACATAAATCCTCCTGTAACAGGAAGGACCACTGCAAGTAATTTGCTTTACTTACTTCTAATACACTCAGACAGAGCAGCCTAAATTAGTGAAACCATAAGGAGCAAAGGGCACCTCTGCAACTTTCTAGATGAAAATATGGATACCTTTACACATTTGCTCGGAAAAAAGGCAACTTAGCATCAAGCACCTCACTTCGTGAAGAGGTGCTGTATCATATAGTTTTGCTCTAGAAATTATTATGAACTTTTTAACTATAGTTTGAAAAACAACAAAAACCCATGAAAATTATTACTGAGGTGCAGGAACACATCCAGAGAAAGGCAAGGAAGCTGGTGAAGAGTCTGGAGCACAAGTCTGATGAGAAGCAGCTGAGGGAGCTGGGGATGTTCAGCCTGGAGAGAAGGAGGCTCAGAGAGACCTTATCGCTCTCTACAGCCACCTGAAAGGAGGATGGAGCCAGGTGGAGATTGGTCTCTTCTCCCAGGTAACAAATGATGGGATGAGAGAAAAGGGCCTCAAATTGTGCTGGGGAGGTTTAGATTGGGTATTAGGAAAAATTTCTTCGCCAGAAAGGGTGGTCAGGCATTGGAACAGGTAGCACAGGGAGGTGGTGGAATCACTATTCCCAAAAGTGTTCAAAGGGCACATGGATGTGGCACTCAGGGATATGGTTCAGTGGTGAACACCATGGTGCTGGGTCAACAGCTGGACTTGATCTTAGAGGTCCTTTCCAGCCCTGAGGATTCTATGACATGGATAGTTTTTGTAGAGGATGAAAGGTATTTTGGTTATAAAACATTATTTAAACCACATTCTATTTCAGAGCAATAGCGAAGGGGGCTGCCAAAAAGCCACTTGCAATTAAATTGCCCTTGTTGCAAAAGTAATGGTTGCTAATCTCATGATTTGGGTTTTTCCTCCCCCTCCCTGCCCATGGAGGAAGTTTAGAGTGGAAAAGTGCACAGAAGGTTCAGTTCTCAGAACATGAGCCAAAATTTTGATCGTAAAGCTTTCTGAGTCCAAAATTGGAGCATCTCGCAGGTGAAATGCAAAACAAGAAGAAGGAAGGCTTTGGCTGCTTCCAACTCCAATGAGCCCCTATGAAACTGCACCTCAAGATGCAATTTTCTGTCTTATACAGTAATAAAAGTTTCCAGTTCCTGAAACTTCTGCATTTGTTCTTTGCCTCCTTACTCTCCAAAAATGTCTCTTAATTAAGTATTGCTATGGCCACAAAATCATCGTTAGCAGTCTGTGCTAACACACCTGACTTGGGGAAGCTTACAGCAGCTGTAGATAAAGGCTGGCTAACAACAGCAGAAAATGCAAGTGACAGTTCAGATTGCCTGTTGCAGAATAGATATGTTTATTTAGTTAGTGATGATCACTATCACAACTGTGAGAGGACAGGACTCTTGCCAACTTCACTTCTACTAAAGCTCTTATGAGCTCAGTAAAAAGCAAAAGAACTGATCAGGTTTACATCACAGAGTAATGTGACTAGAACTGTGTACACACTTCCTCATCAGACCTACTTTTAGGCAACAGAACACCCTACATATGTTGTAGTCCATCCTTTTTGGAGCATGGCTGCTGCAGCTAGGCCTTCTGTAAAACACATGGATAACATGGATAGTAAATATTAGAAATGTGTTTGCTAACAATTACATCCCTGCTGTGAACCACTGTCACTTCCTTTAGCTTATCTGGTTTTTGACATGAAAGTATAGACTTTGAAAGCAAAGAAAAATAATTGCTTTTCTTTAAAAAGAAATATGGATGTTAAATATGAAACTGAAGATTTGTCACATCTCCTCAGACTGTGGATAGGACAAAGGACTCAATTTTTTTTCATTTGCTGGGTTTTGTGGTGGAGTGTGAAAACCCAGGAGATGATAACAGCTTCCATTACCACCCCAGTGTTAGAACAAACTACAGTTGCCAGCTCATCTTCCAAGTCTTTTCATAAAAGACAGACAAGAAAACAGGTTAAATGGAAACAAAGACTGCACTCCACAGAGTAAACCTCAGGATTAGTTATTTCCCCCCTAGGATTTCTTCTTACCCCCATGTATATATGTACACACACACATATACACACCCTGGGATTATGTAACCAGGATTATAAACAGTGTTTATAAAGACACACTTGCACACTCCCTAGCATTACCTTTATTATCCAGCTACCTTTCTTGAAGAAAGGTTCAAAGACTAATCTACAGGTTAGAGCTGGCAGAGTTTAGTTAACAATTTTCACATCAAAAGTTGACACATTTTATAGGATCTCCACCTATAACTGGAAGGGAAACAGGAAAGAGGATGTAGCTCACAGAATATTTTGAATTAGCACTGGAATCTCCCAGGTAATCCATGGTGTTATCAGTCTGAACACTGAACAACAGGTACTCATTTGTACTTTACCATCCCATGGATTATCCTTGGCTTGCCCCTACAAGTCCCTAGCAGCATTGCTGTGTTTATATGCTAAATGAAGAGGGCCTCGTGGATAATTCTTTCTCAAGATTTCTGTTTTTCTCTGGTTGAGAACCCTGATCAGTATTCCTCAGATTAGACATACACAGAATTGGTTATTTAAGTACTTTAGTGTTTTCCATCTTCTCCTGCTTTCATGTAAGAGTATCAAACCTGTGCCACTTGTTCTTATTTTAATTAAATCTGGCTGTCACATCTATGGGCATCACTAAAGATACCAGAGAATGGACAGGACTGTGTAACTGATGAGCTGAATTCTGATACAAAGATTCAAGAAGGCAGTTCACGGAAGCTGAACAATGAGCCTGTCCTTCTAGAACTATATCCTTCTAATGAAATCTGCTTCCTCTTAATGGCAAAACAATCAAACAAAAAACCAACAGCAAAAGCACAAAATTGAAATAACAATCTAGTTTTCAAATTATTATTTTAAAAATAAAAGACTTACTTGTTTTCAAATACAACTGTGAGGGAGTCCTCATGAACATCTTTGATAAACCCCTAAAACAAAAACATATTTGTTATAAGAATGCATGTGAAATTAACATAAGGCAGCAATTTCAATACAGCCTGAAAGTGAGCCAAGACCATCACTGCCACCAAGATTCCAATTTAGGAAAGATCCAAGACACACTCCCACTGTTCCACAAGGTTGTTGATATCCTTAGCAGGCTGTTCCAAGACGTGCAGAGCACAGGAATTGCTTCCAATGACTGCTCAAATCTGACCAGCACATTTACAGCTGAACTCACCATAAGAAGTTCTGTTTTATCTACAGATGTGCACAAGTGTTTTTACAGGAACACAACGAGGGAAATCCAGGCAAGGGCAGTTAGTCAAAAAGCTGTGCATAGCACTATTTGCTTCATAGGTGTTCTTCTCAACACAAAACTGAATCCCAAACAACTGGCCCTCTGAACAGTATCACAGCAAGTTTGGATCAAATTTGGCAACTGGGGCTGCCACAGAGCTAGTTATGGTATCATCTTTCATGTACTAAATTGGGGACTGTATGAGGTCAAATGCCTGCAGGACCTCTCAGGAAAACAAAAGAGAATACAGTATTTCAGTTTTTTGCACTTATATTTAGGGGGCACTGGTTATGTAAAAAATGTAAAATTAAGTTCCTAATTTCTTGATTAAGGAAGGCAGGCATGCTGAAAAAAAAATAAATAAAAAAATTATAAAAGAACACTACTCCTGCTTTTGCTGCAGCATAGTATTTGCCCAAGCAGAGGTGGTCAAGCAGGACCCTGCAGTTTTAAAGGAGTCAGAGAGCTGCACAGCTATGTTAAGAGAAGTTCCAGGAAATCTGCTGAATGGATTATATCCACTTAAGAAACTGCCAACTGAGGAGGACGAAGAACATATCAGCTGTGCAAGGAGCAACCAGCCCACAGAGGTATTATGTGTCAGCTCAAGGAAAGATAAATTTTGACACAGGAGACCCTCCATGTAATGACGGACAGTAAGGGAGCCCACACTGACAACTGGGCTACAAAGGGCCTATAAAAACAAATCTCCTTTTACCTGAGCTCTGCTTGGGCAATGCTGTGAAGGCATTTGCTCAAAACCTGCTTTTCTGCTCCCTGAGCTTCCCTCAAACCCATCTGTCAGCAGCACAAAAGACTGGTTCTAGCAGAAAGCACACTAGTAACCCTGAACAAAGCAGGTCACTAGAAATCATCCTGCTCAACCATCCAGCGTGGTCCTAATAAAATAAACCCTCTCAAAGGCCAATCTGCCACTGTAAGGGAAGGAAGGCAAATCTCCTCTTGGAAAGGTATGTAACTGAAACAGTTGATAATAAAATCCAGCCATAATCAGAGACTTTCAGGGACTCTCTGGACAGGTGAACTGGACGGAATACAGAGCTCTGTCTGCTTAAGGATGCAAAGAGCACACAAAATTTCACTGCCTTAAGTGTGTGTAAACCAGCAAGAGGCAAAGCAGAACTTCTACCAGATTCATGCTACAAAATGTCCCCTCTAAACAAGCCTCCACATGGGGACAAATTAACGTTGCATAAAGTGCAGGAAATAACAGTTATTCTACTACAATTCATCCAAATTCTATTCAGGGGCAAAACACCCAAGTCACAGCACTGCGAACCAATGTCAGGCTGTCCAGAACTCCACTACATGACAACTTATCAACAGAAAGCAGTATTTACAGAGAGAGATTAGCAGCCATTTATCTGCATTCCAAGAGACTGTGATTCAAAGTTAGTCTTTGACTCTTTATGTGGCTTTAATTCATAGCTGAACCTGATCTCTTATTTATGTTACTTTGTGTTCTCACAGTACTCAACATATATTTAGTTGCTCGGTCAGCCTATAGTACCTGAAAATTTACTCTGCAGACTGAATTCAGTTCTTTCCTTTGTTAAAAAACACAACTTCAGATTCAATCAGGTACCATAAAACATCTGAAAAATATTCAGAACTTAATGCTCTGTAGAGTTTAGAAAGTCCTGAATCCACTGACTACCTCCAGATTTCATTAATAAGACAAAACAAGTGCAGAAAAGGAATCAAATGATTTCAGACAATGCCAGGTGAAGTGTGGCTTTCTGTGTAAGGCACAAACAGGTTCAGTATTCACAGCAGCCACCTTTCAAGCTCAGCCCCACTGAAGAATGCCAGAGCTGAAGTGGAGCAGCAGTGCAGAGATATGGCTCTCAGCAGACCAGCAGCTGGCACTGCACAAACGTCAGCTGCATAAACAGCAGCACTGGGCACTTTCTAATAAAATCTCAAGTACAAACTCCAACAAAGAGTCTGTGCATTTTACAAGCCCATGTGGGTTTCAGGAACTCCTTCACAGAGGGAAGTCTTTCTGTTCAAAGTGTGCGCTGCTCTCCCCTCCCACAGGAGAATATAATGCAGACTCATGGCAGACACGTGGGCAGGAACCGCCTCGGAATTACCTGAACAGCTTTCTCAGCTGGCATTCCCAAATTCTTTCACTCCCCAGTATTTACATAGGGCAAATACTCAAAATCAAGTATAACATTTATGAAGTAAGCACTTCAGGTCAGAAATGCACATGTGTAAAGTATTAAATAAAATTACATAATCATTAAATAATTATATTGTTGTAATGCCTGAAAAAAATCTGATCAGTTGAACACAGGACTAACAGTGAAGGAGTAACATAAAAGTCAAAAATCCCAAGTACAATTCTTCCTACTAGTATCAACTTCCTTACAGCTGTGGGGATGAGATCACATTTACAGGAACTGAAGCACAGCAGCCTCTGAGGTACTACAGACTATGGTTCATTTGTAACTAGAAATAATGAGAATTCAACATAGGTTTTAAATACAGCTTTCTAAGAAATTATTCCATTATTGCCAAGAAGGATGCCAAAAGTATCATCAGAACATTTGCTTAAAGTAAAAATTCCTGCATATTACTTTCCTACCTACAATACTGACTATACACATTATCAGCTATCACTTACAACTTCAAGATAAAAAAGAGAAATAGATTTCATGCATGTTGGGATGAGATTCAGTGCAGTTTTAAAGGAAGTGTTCCAAGAGCCTAGGATTATTTAATTAAAAAAAAAAAAGGGTTTACAAAAAACCCCATTAAGATATTTCACAATACAAACCAGATTTTTTTACATCAATAGTTACAGTAAATCCCATAAATTCACAAGGATTTCTTCAGAAAGGGTGTGATGCACATAAAACAGAGAAGTAAATATCCTGCTTTTCAACTAGGGAGTTTATCAGTGAGGTAACCTATAGAAATAGATTTGCACTAGTCATGTCTGATATTGTATCAAAAATATTCTCTACTAAATTAAGTAATGATGCATCACCTGAACTTCTGCTCAAATGAACAAAGTACTCCATTACTGAAATTTAATTTAGCAGTGTTGCCTAAGACAGATAATGCCAGCATCTAAGTTTGAAGAGTCCTATGTTTCTAACATATCACTCCATGTATCTTCATTCCACATACAGGAATGAGGCAGATCTAACAAGAGACCACCAAACATACAATCTATAAGCACAGTGGCATCAAAACACATAGCAAGGAACTGTACTATTAACAAGCAAGCTTACACATAAACTATAAGTGTGTTTTACACCATCTACAAAACTGTGGAGGGCAAGAAGGGAAGAAAAATTGGCATGACTTCATCTCGCCAGAGCCCTGATTTGTCCGTGCAGATATTAGTGTCAGTCACTCCGCGCACTGGGAGCAGGATCTCCGGCAGTCCATGTATGCCCTGCTCGCTGCAGCCCAGCTCAGCAGGCAGGAGTCTGTACTGTACTCCAGCTATTAATGTCCTGTTGGCTCCACAGGCACTTGGGTTCAGACCTGTCTCTGCCACTCACTTGGCAGGAGCTGGGCTCCCAACACCAGCACCTGGAAAGGACGGGATCAGAGACCCAGCAACTCTAACACAGGGCCAGACCGAGGGCAGGGAGCTGTGAACCAATCATCTGCCACCAAAATCACTACAGCTGAGACTTCATGTCATAACTGATACACTCTTTCCCTTTTACCTGGGTTTTGCTCATGGATTTAGGATTAGGATCTGCTGATAACATAAACGGATCAAGATTTACTGAAGTGCCCTTACAATGAACTGTATGTCTCTGGGTCTGTGTGTATATATATATACACACACACACATATACATAGACACACACACAAACACTACTTTTTTTTAAATCCAGTTCCAGGCAAAGTCACAAAATGCATAAAACAGGCAGATGCAACCCAAGTTCCCTCTGCTTTCTGCTTTCTCAAGTTTATCTGACCCCCAAGTAGGGTGGTCAAATCTAAAAATGAGGTGCTGTTAGTTTTAGCTGCAAACTTTCTTTCCAGGGACAGCCACTGTGCTGGCTTTTGAGTCCCACATACCTGCACACTAAAAACCATATTAATATCACTTTACCCACTGCTGCCTCAATTTCAAACAGCAAACACTTGGGCACCTGGTGCCATGGACTGTTTCTGAACCAGTGACATAAAGGTCAAGCAGCCTATATCCAGTTACCAAGCCTTTCCCTCCTTTTCAGATGGAAGAACCCTTCGTATTTCTAACACTGATACACAACTGTTTCATGTAACAAATACATCCCTCAGTAATAATTATTTCATGTATCTCATGCTGAGCCCCCAAGGAAAAAAAAAAGAAAATAAATCAAAGCAAATGCAAGAAACTTGTAAATAATCAAATCACTTAACAGGAAAGAATGAACTTGGTGAAGTATTATTTTCATTAGGAGTGATTAGCTGCACCTGCTTATACAAGGAATTGATAAAAGCAAGCAGCTGCAGTTTGCTGCAAAACACAAACATTACAAACAGGCATTAGGTAAGAAATCTCATATCCCTTTCAGTTTCATTTATGACATTACTACTTATTTCCATTCACAATCACAATCATTACAGCATGTAAATTCAAGGATCCTCCTGACAGTTATGCAAGAACCTCAGCACTGAATCCCCTGGTTTAGGCTTATTCACGGAAGTCTAAATGACTCATTGCTTATACTGCTTTCTTCATAAGCATATTCCCAAAGGGCAAAACTTCCGGAAGACACTCTCCACTGATCAGGTACCTCAGCAATCAATAAGCACTGCCTCTGGCATCTCCCTAAAAGGCCCAAGCAAATGGCTTGTCAACAGCAACAATGACTAGATACTTCTTTGCAGGACTGTACACAACTTTCAGAAGATCACCAGCACCTTTAGAATGTCTCAAATTTCCCGCCCATACAGATATAGGGCTAGATGTAATAAAAAAATGATGACCATCATAACACAATTGAGATCTTCAAAGAAAAAGCCAAAGGTTATTCCAATTACTACGTTTCCTGGTATAGTAATTGTGTATAACTGTGTAAGGTGCACTCCTAATGACAAGTTCCTAGTTTAATAGCCATGGAGCTAAAAGCCACTCAAAACAACTCAAGCTGTTTTCAAAGCCGCTAATTAAAAACTGTAAGAAAAATTAAAAAATAATTATATTTTTATTGATGCATAAACTCTCACACAGAATGGTTCATCATGTTTTGACTCTACATGTGGAGGAATGGTGTGTTCTTCTCATTCATCACTTTTTCCCCTTAGTCATATTTTGGCTAGTCTCTACCTTGAGGCCAGTGCCAGCTCCGGCTACCAGCACTTTGCTTAGTCCTGTTCACAGAACAACTGCACCTCGTGAAACAGGAACAGAACAACACGGAAGCACTTCAGAACCTGTAAATTAAAGCTTGAGTTCCATTCTAATTCATGTTTTTATTTATTTTATGCCCTTATATGTTCCAAAGAGCTACTACTGGAAGAACACAAGGGCGTGCAGCACCACTGAATGTGTTCTAGCACATTCAAGTCCCTACAAGGAAGAATGCAAGGGATTTCAGAGCTATTCAGATTCTACTGAAAGACGCAAGTAGAGGAAGTGATCTGGTGTTCAATTTATGTACCTTGGATCTTACTGTAAGGCCCAACCTATTTCACAGCAGCTGACATCCGTCCTCATGAATAAAGTGCATCCCCAGGGCTCTGATTTGCATACAAGTGAGCACACACAGGCTGATGGAGATACTGCGTAAAACAGAAGCTTTAGCCTTGTTCTTCCAAGAGCCCTTTACAACTGGCAGGTCCAGAGGCAATGGGCACAAACTGGAACACAGAAATTTCTGTATGAATGTTAGGATACTTTTTTTTTTACTGTGAGAGTGACTGAGCAGAAGCACAGTTTGTTTGGGAGGTTGTAGACTCTGCATCCTCTGAGACATTCAAAAGCCATCTGGACATGGGTGCCTAGTTCTAGGTAGGGGTGTAGACCGGACGAATTCCCAGTCTCTGCCAGCCTCAACCCTCTGTGAGTCTGTGAACTACTTCATGATCTTAATGACACAGAGAACCACCATCCTGCCAATGCTGCAGTCAGGCCAAGAGGAGGCTGGGAGTATTCAGCTTCCACTCTCTTCAACTCATGGAGAAGACAAAGAAATCCAGGTATTTTTGACCATTTCACATATAAAAAACTCTAACATCCCAAAGACAAAAACTAACCTGCCATCTAGCCCTTGCCTAAAAACCATCAACTGTTCTGCTCTCAGGAAGCCGTCAATGCACCTCAGACATATGCAAACTCTTAACTAGGAGACTTCAGTAACCCTGTCTGTTCTCCCCTCTGTTCCAGAGCACAAACCTCCCCATTTTTCCCAAGTCCATCACCACTTCAAGTGCCATCAGTGCCATCTGGTCTCCAAAGTCAATAGATCCTCAATATATAAATGCAAAGTCTTCTGAACTGCAGGAAGTGGTTGAACACTGTGTAGTGGTTTAGAACCTGGGATAAAACACAAGGTAAATGCTGTCCTATTCTCCAGATTATATCATTTATATAAAGCAATGAAAAAAATGAAAGCATAAATTAGTTTGGTTATTTAGAAATAGAAGTTTAAAATTAGATCATAATTATGCTTTCTCTTGTACAAAAATTCAAAAAGATACCTTGGGATCTACCATAACCACAGCTGCTGTCCACTGATTCAGGCATCATGAAAAGCATTTTGAGTTTTCATGTATTTTAATAAAGGACCTAATTTTCTGTACTAAAAATTTATAGCAACCTCAGTGTATCCACATAGAATGTATGTTCATAATGCATACATATAATGTATGTTCTTTCAACACATACGAAGAATTCCCCTTTAAAACTGAAGAGCAATTATTAGAGGAACAAAAGAATCTATGTAAGGTATCATTTACCATGGTCATACCTCCAGTAAGTATTGAAAACCCACTACAATGCTCCAACAGATTTAAAAATTACATTTGTTCTACTACAGCCAAGTTGCAGACCACAGTAATAACTCATTAAAAAAAGACCAACTCTCATGTTACTGTTTACATAATTATTTTGGTTTTTATCTCTGTTGGCATAGCAGGATCTTTCTCATCTCATGTACCTGGAGGTACGTTGTGCTAATGACTCTGAATTCAGACTAAGGGCAAACCTCAAATTTCATCCCATCTTACAAATTCTGCTTTTCTCTTCAGAAAACTTTTGTCACCTTCCATACAATGTCATGTGGCTCAGACAACATGAGCCTCTTCTCATTGTCTTGTACACAGTAAGATCAGTGCTTCCTAAATGACACTGACACACCTGCCTCCTTTGCTTTAGAAACTTTAAACAGCAACTAGGAGTGTTACCTCTGCCTACTTCAACTGTAAGACTCACAAAATGGAGTCACTGACACATTTCACTGCATGTAGCTCACAAGAATAATCTTTTAAAAATTGTTTCTTTGGTCTATTTGGTTTGGGTTTTTTGATGGGGATTTTTCCCCTCCACGTTAATAGTGGATTACTCTGAATTGAGGCTTTGATCATTGCGCATCCAATCGCTCTAACCTGCCTTCATCCACCATGAAGATGCCACCACTGAACTTAATCCTCATTTCATCGATCTCAAAGCCATTCTGCCATTTTTAATTAAAATTTCTGCTTTTGTTAGTCAGTGTTCATATGGCTAAAACACACGATGGTGCTAATCCAAGTCTGACAATTCTCACTGACTTAAGAGGAGACGTCATCGTTGCAGATTTTACATCAGCCTTATTGTAATAAACTCTGTGCATACATATCCCTTCAGTCCAAGAATTCAGCACACCTGCTCATACTCCCATGAGACTCACATTCCTCCTAAGCAGAAGAAACAACTAATCCACGGTTTGTAAACTTGTCCAAGACCACAAAGCTAAGAAGAGTGTTTCCAATTCCCAAGGGGCAGCGGAGAGGGTAAAAAAAAATTAATTCTATTTCAGACCATCCTTTTCCAGATGCAAATGATTCTAATGTGGGTTTCTGTGTTAGTTACTTTGAATTCAATAAAAAAAGTACTTGATTTAGAAAATTTATTACCTACTGGTTTTAGTAAAAAATTTCAGAGGGTTCCCTACCAAGGGGATGCACTGCATTCTTTTCCCATAAGAGTATCTCCCATTTGTCATGGCCAGTTGAAAAAACTAACTCCTGAAGTCAGCTGGTTACAATCCCTTAAAACCAACTGCCTGCACGCACTGTACAATTGCCACATGACTTCCAAGCCAAATCCACAGCTGCACACAGGAAATTCAGAGGGGGAAAAAAAAGAAAAAGGACAACCCCACGCCCCTCAGTGCAACACTGGCTGTGCATGTGGTTGGGCACAATAGCTAAAGAGAGTCCCGAGATTAAATCCTCACAGAACACAGCCACGCTGCGTGCTCACAATACCGGCTGGAATCAGCCCTTCTGGAAAGGAAGACAGGAGGCTATTGCCATAAAAAGAGCTGGGATTCTTAAACATCTGAAGCCAGGCTTAAGGGAAAATGACTGACAGGCAACAGCTGAGAGTATTCTGCATTGATCCTGTACCATCCTGACATTCCAGGGAGGGTGATGGTGAAGGAAGATTTCTGACGGCATAAATAAACTCGAAATCTCAAAAAAAAATTATTTTAAATATTTTAAAAATCATTATTACCGCCCCGGCTCGCCCCATGCCACCCAAAAGCCCTTACCCCTCGACAAACCACCCCCCCCCCCCCGCTGCGCACACGCCCACCCACCCTCCCCAAAATGAAGGCCGGGGGAATTCCCCCCCCGCCGCCCATCTGCTGCCCCCCGGCCCCGCCGGCGGCTCTGCCTTCCCACCACACGACCCTCCCCTGAGCGCAGCCCTCGCCAGCCTCGTCACCGCCGCCCCCCGCCGCCGCCCCGCTCCATCCCCGCCGCCCCCGGCCCCGCGCCCCCCGCACCGTCCCCGCTGCCCGCGCCCTCCCCCGCGGCCCCTCGGCCCCGGCCCCGCCGGGCGCGGAACCCCCCCCGCGCCGCCCCCGCCGCCGGTACCGTGTAGAAGGCCCCGTTGGAGCCGCGCACTTCCACCGTCAGGTCCTCCATGGTGGGGCCGCCAAGGACGCCGGGCCG
>JAWWES010000011.1:7062000-7131830 GCA_035583135.1 Lophotriccus pileatus | reverse complement strand
GGGCGCGGAACCCCCCCCGCGCCGCCCCCGCCGCCGGTACCTTGTAGAAGGCCCCGTTGGAGCCGCGCACTTCCACCGTCAGGTCCTCCATGTTGGGGCCGCAAAGGACGCCGGGACGAGCTTCTAGAAACTGTCACCGCGGGGGGAGCGAGCGCCGCCCGCCCCCTCCGCCCCCCGGCTCCTCCCGCGCCTCAGCGGGGCGGGCCCTGCGGGACGGGCGCCCGGCAAGGGCTCCCCGCCGCCGGCGGAGCGGGGCGGGGCGGGGCGGGGCGTTCCCTGCGGGACAGGGTTCCCGGGAAGGGCTCCCCGCCGTTACCTCCCCGCCCGCCGGCGCTGAGGGGGGAGCGCGGGAGCCCCCGCGGGCGCGGCCGCGTGAGGGGGGCGGCGGTGCCGGCGCTGCGCGGACAATGCGGAGCGGGGGCTGCTCTTGTGTCAACGAACGGTCCTTGAAAAGGCCGGGCCCTGAGGGGACGCCTTCGGCTCCCGAGCTGCCTCCGGGGCCGGGCGTGTCAAGATGGTGCCCGGCATCCCCGAGCCAGGCTCGGCTTTGTCCCTCACGGAGCCCCCGGCGGTGCCCGCCCTGCCCCGCCCCGGCCCGCTCACACGCGGTGTGGGCTGTCCTGCCTGCCTTCCCCAGGAAAAATAAAAAATATAAAATGCCTGTGCCGGTCGATGGCCCTCGCAACACACTCGGACGCGAATTGTGCTGTGAGCTGGATGCTCACATAAGCTTAGTCATGCAAAGCCTGATGAACGGCCTGTGCCTTTGCCAAAATGCATATGTTTTTGCATTAGCTTTAAATATAGAACCACGGAATCAGCAAGGTGGGAAGAGACCTTTGAGACCATCAAGTCCAACAAAGTACCAACCCAGCACTGCCACTGTAACCCCTAAACCACTGAGCACATCACCCAGCACCAGATCCAGATGCCTCTTAAACACCTCCAGGGACGGAGACTCTACCATCTCCCTGGGCAACCCATTCGAATGCCTGACCGCCCAAACACTGAAAATGTTTTTGTCTAATATCTGATCTGAATCTCCCCTGTCTCAGCTTCAGGCCATTTCAATAACAGCACTTTCAAATGCCCTTTCTGCTGATCTTTTTTGTTGGACAGCAGCCCCAAATGACCAGGGATACATGATGGTATTTTACCCATCAGGTGTTTTCTCCATGTCAATCTCCCACTATAGTTTTTGTGCCAGTTGTAACCACGTCTGTCACAGGGGTAAGGATTTTGGGTAATACAGGCCCCAAAGTGTTGAGAAATCTGGCTAGTGAATAAGGAGGCACGAATGCTCAAAATGGTCAAAGAATGTGTGTCTGTGACACTTGGAGACGTGGTTTAGTGGGGAACAGCACAGCACTGGGTTGGACTTGATGATCTTAGAGGTCTTTTCCAGTCTTAACATTTCTGATTCTGTGATTCTGAAACACCCTAACAGAAAGAAAAACACAGGTTCAACCAACATCATGGACTTTTTTACCCATGCTGTGCGCATGAATATTCTCATTCCTGAATAATATTTATTCCACGTGATTGTTGGAGAGTACATCTTGTTCTAGATATTGTTTCAATCTTTATAAATTACCCACAATTTATTCTAGGCCATGCATGGGGAAGAGAACCCTTCTTCAATATGGTAGGTGCCCCCTTTCCTGCTGGCAGAGGCCACTCAGAACTTCCCAGGATAAGTATGGAACCTGATAATATGAACCAAACGGCTGTGCCACAAAAATTCTACACCAAAAATTTTCATCACTCCAAGATTGAATAGCCTAATGTTCATTTATTTAGCTCCCAAGACACAGTCTCAGTGTCAGCTGCTAAAAAATGGTGTCTGGGGTTTAAAAAGAAAAAAAAGCATAAATACACTACACGTGAGCTGCTTCTGTCCTTAGGAGAGAAAACAGGACACAGATAAAAGCAATCACTCCAGAACTGGGTGAGGTGCCTGGGTCCACATTTGCAGAACTGGGGGACACTTCTGGGCATTAATGATAAGGAGAGCTGGCTTGAGCCAATGCAATCTGCATCTGAATTTGCCTGATAAAATTTGTTTTTGTGGAAGAGTGTGGATGATAGTGGTTAAGTGGCAGGGTTGTTTACATGCTAATATTGAGGCATTGCTATATTTGGGTGAAATGGGGGTAAAAGAGGGCTGTTAGCAGGTTGTGGCCATAACAGTTTGCAGCACATCAGCCAGAATGTAGAGGATGAATCTGTTCTAAGTTTAGTTTTCACTTAATATAAATTAGAAATAACTACTAAATTGAATTACTCTAAGTATTTAATGAAATAAGAAAAGGAGGATCTTTATTCTTCTCAGGAACTCAAAGGTCTTCCTCTAATAGTAGCTACTTACAACTTTTTTTCACAAGACGTGGTAAGGTGACTAATTTTTTGGTTTCATTTTACAGCATGTGAAACTGCCACCTCCATTTGCTAGAGCCGTTTTGGTCGGGGAGATGCTCTGGGTAAATCTGGTTGAACCACTCTCTGTCCTGTGTTGAAACTTCCACAGTTCAGGAGGAAGAGCAAGCTTGAACATGCCAGAAGGACAGTAAGCAGGAAATAGCAGGATTCTGTATCCTTTTCTTGGTTGGAAAGAGCAGAAAAAGGTTTACTTTTTTGAGTGAGCAAAGTGAAGGGTGAAGGATTAAACAGGGAGGGATTAAGATGTCTTTAAATACATCAAGGCGCACAAAGGGCATAACAATCAATGAGAGACTGAGGCTATAAAAGACAGAAAACATGACTAGTAAAAAGACTCCTAAACAGGTATAGACTGACCATTAATAAACTTGGAAATGGGACTTCAGAATGGGAGACTGGGGAAGTTTCAGGAACAGCCTTTCAAGTTTAATTAATGAATGTTAATAAAGCCTGCCTACTTTTAGGATGGTAAAAGCATTTATGATGGTGACATATCATGAGCAATATAAACCATATTTTCAAAATAGAAAACTTTGAAAGTGTTGACCCCTGCAAATAAACAACCAACTCATACACCAATCCTTCCAAATGCCTTGTCTAAAACTCAAGAAATATGTGAATATGCTGGAGAGGGTTCAGGAAAAAGCCATAAAACCAAAGATTGAAAATGTAACTCACTGTAAAACACCATCATAGCAGAGTTTTAATACATCGAAAGAATTATTTTTTTCTACAATCTACAAGTACCCAGGAAGAACAAAAAAATATAAAGGCCCCTTTAGATTCCTTTCACTAGCAACTTTGAAATCAATATTGAGTTTGCTCCAGTTCATACACAAATGAATTCATGGAAATGTTGTCAACTGTGTAACTGAGGGTCAGAATGGAATTGTCATTCTGGGACCTTCTGACATCGCACTTTGTTAAATGTTCACCTCACCCAAAAGCTGACAAATTTTAGCCATTTTCAGGGACTTGGGCAAGAGTGAGACAACTATGAAATAATCAACATAACTGCTTAGAATAGTTACCTCTTAAAGTAAGATTATATTTAGTTATGAAAAGATGCAGAAATTGGTAGCCCTCTTACACTACTAGTAGGCTGAGAATTCATGTTGGAAAAAAAAGTTGTAGTTTTAAACTACTAGTTACTTTGCTGCCAATTAACTTTAGTTCATGTTCTGATGCCAAAACAAGGGCCATTGCTGTGTTTTACTGAGCATATTGCCTTCAGTAAAATAAAATCCCAGAAGCAGCCTTTCTTAGCACATTTTGTAAAACAAAACAAAACAAAAAGGCAAAAATCAAAGTCAACTAAATTCAGAGTTATGCCTTTACTTACAAACACAGTGTAACAACCTGGGTCTTACATTCCATTCAGGGAAGGGAAGTGCTGACACACTTAGCAACTTGTGCCATAAAAAATAAAATAAGCATAAAAAATTAATCTAGTTATGCCTTTAAGTGGGTAAAAACCTTTTTGGTTTCGCTGTGCTCATTCTGAAATTTTGGCAGAAGGCTGATACCTATGAGAGACATCCACACAGAGGCTTCCCACCTTAGCAGAAGCTTAGGCAACAGGCAGCACTGAGACCTATAAATTGCTGTGCATCCCTAATTCTCAGTGGAGACAAGCAACACAGATGGATATTTGAAAGATCACATTGGCCTCATGTCTAACCAAATATATTACAACTCAGAAAAAGTCTTGGAGAAGTTCTTTTGAAAAATTACCTGTTTCCAAGTGTAGAGGTTCCTCGTTTATGTGTATGTTTCCTTTGTTCCACAAGTTGTACTAGGGTGGGAGAAGGAAGTTTGTGAAACTTGTAAAATCACCTCCAGTATATCCAGTGTACAACACCAATGGCCTTGATACCAGTTGTCCTGTTGGGCTGTGCAAAGAGCCTGTAGTTTGTTGTAAAAATGGAAAGAAAACGCCTATAGAAAAACTTTTGTTTTGGTCTGTCCTTCACTGTGATTTTTGCGCTACTGGAATATTGAGCTGCAGAAGAATCTCTACCATTTTTCATCCCATTTTTCACAGCTGCATTCCTGACCTTTACTAATGAATGAATATTTGTCTGGAGGTTCACTGAAGCACATACTCCACGCCCAGCCACATCTGCAAGTACTGTAAGCAGACACCGCTTCTGAAAATAGGAGCCACAAAAGGTGTTGCTAAGTGAGTGTATGTAAAAACATTTTTGTGCAGTGCAGTTTCAAACCCTCTGTCTGGTATGGAAATCAGAGCACTAATAAATCATAGGAGTTCCTGTGATTGTAAATGAATTTTGTAATTATTTGCACCTATGTTGAAAGGGAAAAATCTTTGGAGATAATTTATTTTTTGTGTATTACAGCTGATAGAACTTACACTGATCTGTCTAGACACAATGAACTTAAAATGATTTGCAGTTATAGGGTTAAAAACCTCCTAAGTTTAGAAGGATAAAAAGTGTTAAGAATCCACAGAATGCAGTAAGTGTTTACTATTATTTTCTACTTCCTGTTCCTGCAGTCTAAAAAAGAAAAAGTCACTGAGCTAATTAAATTATGTAAGGAAGACATCAAGAAATGATATTAAAAGAAAATTGATTTTGACTACAGTTTGTATTTATGCTAAGTAATGATGAGTAATATCATTCAGGTTTCATTTATTCAAAGTCCACAAGATAATGTACATATTCAGCAAAAGAAGAATATACATCTAGGCAACAGACTACTGTGTGAAAGTAATTTCATGTTGAATGACAACATATGAACCTTGTTTTTTCACACTGGATGAACTCCTGTCTTACCATTGCTTGAATGGTCTTCCCATTTTTGTCAGTAGAAGCACAGGAAAGTAAGCAAAATAAAATGAAAAGTCTGATGTCATTCTAAAAGCACCAAGAAGCACTAGACAATGCCTGCTGTAAACTCAGTGTTCATCCTGGCACCGGGAAGAAACTGCAAAATCATTTCTCTGAAATTTTAATGAACTCCGACGAGAACACTGCTGGTTAATGGACTTTATGCAATGGGCGGAAACTCATCCACTCGCAATCCAACTTTCCATGGGGTTGGCTTGGTTTGCTAATATTCATTATCACTTTACATCTGCCTCTTTTGAATGCTGGTGTGGATGCAGCTGATCTGAAAAAAATAACCTTGTGCTTGACTTTGTTCCAAGCCAGGAAGAGAAGGGCACAGAGCACCAGAGGGATCTCGGTGGTGAGTCTGCAGTGCTGGTGATGTAATGGTGTGGGGAAACCTGCCATACAATTAGCTTTAGATGGCCAAGCCCAGAAGTTCTCACCTCCAAGTGTTAAGAGTTATATCCTTCCTATCATTCTTGTTACCCACACAAACCCAAATTAATAATTTCTGTCTTCTGAATACTTTCAGGAAAAGAAAGTAGAGTTTTTCTTTGTCGCTGATCCTGTTTTGGTCCTTGATTGATTCTCAGGGTACCTTGTTTTGACTTGTAACTTTTGGACCAACTTTTAGTGTCAGCCTCATGTACAGAAATATCTGCATTTCTAGTGTTGGACTGGCCAGAGCAGGGTTTCAGGCAATGTAGATGTACGTGATATGAGTTACTAGCTACCTCCTGCAATCATCAAGATGTGCATGTTTAATACCTCCTTCTGAGCATTAGTATTCATTTCTTGAAGTCAGGGCCTACTGTTAAAGAGAGGCAGTGAAGTCCTGAGCAGAATTTGTGAAAGAGAGTGGACAGTGGGCACATTGCTACCATAAATCCATGATCAGAGCTATAGGAATTTAGTGCCACAGGACATCAAAACATGAAACAGTAGCACTTAAACAAAGGTGCATCAGGAGTAGCAGAGGCATGCATGTCAATCCAAATGAAGAAATGCAGTATGCAAGAGCAAGGAGGGAACTCACAGGTAGGAGGAAGTTAGCAATGCATCTGTGTGAGACTCTAAGCAAACAAACTGGAAAGCTCATTTGTGTTCCTACAGGATTGCCTGATATAAACTAAAGCACAAAATAATTCATTTCAAAAAGAGATCAGTTGTCAGCTCAAGGCACTCTGCTGTCAACAGTTCCAAAAGCAGGTTTCTCTCTTGCCATACTTTGCTTTTTGAGGGCCCCAATACAGAAATTACTTAGGTAAGAGCTTTATTTAGCATCTCACTTGAAGGAATATAAGAATGTCTTTAAATGTTAGCTTAATCTGTGCTCTTCAAGAAAGGAAGGAGTTGAGAAAAAAGTTTTCTTCAAATTTGTTGGCAGAACAATAATGTAAAGCATTCTGTGTACTTGTGTTTTCTGGTTTCTCTGAAAATTCCCACCCACAGAGCAATAGTTATATACTATATGTATATATAAATTATGTATATATGTATTTGTTTGCGTATTCTTATTATGTATATGTATAAAGAAACTGCAGATAAATACAGACTCCTGGTGCCCTAGAAGCAAAGAAAAACATTTTACAGGCAAAGTACTAAGAATGTTGATATGTCAATGGCAGGACCTCAACATCAGTTTCTCCCAAAATGGATTGCATTCAACTTCTTCAAAAAATCAGTGGAACCTTATAGGCACTGATTTAAATAATTAAATACTAATACTCAGAATATGGGATTAAACATGCACATTTTGATGATTTCAAGCAGTAACTCATACAAATCTACGTTCCTTCAAACCCAGCTCTGCTGTTGGATAGGACGAGCCAGTATGGGACAGCCAGAATTCCAGTGAAATGAGTTACTGAGAAGTTCAAATATGTTTCCTGTGGGTTTTGTGATTGCTCTCTCAACTGAGATGACCTTCCCCTGGTACGTGTGTTCCAGCTGTATCACAGATGCCATTGTAGAGGGTGGGATAAAACCTGGACTCTTGCCTTCTTCTGTCTTTCTAAAAATACCATTCTATTAATAGCATAGCATTTTCCCAGACTGCCTGTGTGTTGAGATGAAAAAGGGAGCTCATTAAGCTACTTTGGTGATAAAATAGACAGTTCTGATAAATGCACCAAACCTGACCATCCTTTTGGTCTAATCAGTAACATTATTGCACGAGTGCTCAGGACGTCACGTCTTTGGCATAATTCCACTTCCTTTTTTTCTGTTGTTTGATCCCCTGATGCCAAATGCTGTAGGCTGCTGGCATGTTAGACACTGCAGCACCTGATTTCACCAGTGATTTGTTGCCATAAGACTCATCATCTGAGCCCTAAAAGCTGAGACTGCTTTAACCTGCTCTTTCCACAACCTTACAAACCTGCTTGTTCTGTCCTGTCTCATTGGAGTTATGTCTCGAGCCCTGGACTTTTCCTGCTGGAATGAATTGGTACTTGGGAAAGGAGTCCCTCTGTTCAAGGTTTAAAATGCTTCTTTAGACAATGGAAAAGAAGTGGCTAATTGCCAGAAACCAGCTGCATTAGAGCTGTCAAAAGGAGGGGCTGAGGAGGATTAGTGCAAATGGATGAAACATGCAGAAAAAGAAATAGGAACAAGGAGGAGGAAAATGATAAAAAGAGGAAAGTCAAGTGGAAAAAGAACAACAGAAGAAAGAAAGTTCAAACAGCAGTGGAAGAAAAGTTAAAAATTTAGGCTTTGATAAAGAAAGGTTTGATGAATGAAGATGATGATGAAGATAGATAAAATAAGTGATAAATGAGGAAAAGCAAGAGAGAAAACAGTTCTGGGGAATACATGGAAATACACCTGGGATATTCACATGCCTTTTCTCACTAAAAAAGAATGGAAGAAGAGATGGTTGAAGACATCAACAATATAGACTAATTTATATCTTATATAATGTTTACTGGTGTTTGGGATCCAAAATTAAAATCTGGGATTTTTTGCCGTCCTGGAGCAGAAATTTGATTACCATTCTTTTACTGTGTCTGGACTGTATGAGCACATCTGTACCACCCAGTCAGTGCTACATGACATGAGGATACTGGAATAAGCTCTGCATGAGGCAGGATTTGCATGGGAAGCAGCACAGCCTGGAACGTAGAGTTGCACCCAAGCCAAGATACCCCTGGTTTCAGTAGAGTGCTTTGCCTCCGGGGGACACCAAACAAGCAGAGACACAGTGTCTGTAGTCCCTTCTTCTGACATCCTTGTGTGTCAGCACAGTGGGAAGCGAAGGTGTAATTCCAGCTTTTTCTGTTGCAGCTGTTTCACTTCCCTGAAATACTTTAGTGCTTGCAAAGGTACAGAGCATGTGAGAATAACTGTTTAGATTTTGAACCGGCGAGCCCATGCAAACTAGCAACAATCAAAAATACAACAGCTTTTTCTGTATGAAAGAAAAGTATTCTTATCCAAATCAATTTACAGGACTGGAAGCTTAAAAAAAAATAAATTTGCATCTCCCATTTCATGGAACCATTTTGAACAACTTTTAATTCACATGACAAGGATTTTGAGACTTTAACATTTTCATCATTAAATGACATTTTTTCTTTAAATTAAAATAAAATGTGCTTTCTAAATGCGTGACAATAAAACCTTATGTCTTAGGTCTCCATACTTGTTCCTCTGAGAAAATAAAGTCTTAAATACCCTAAATTCCATACTCTGGAGCAATTTAGATCTCCTTAGAGATCACAGTTTGAACTACAAATGCAATAAGGGCTGCATCCTGCTGTAGCTGAAATCCTTCCTAAGTCTACTTCTGCTTTTCAATCTCTCTAATTTTTCATTAGATCAAGAGTCACACATTTTTGTTGGCAGTAAAGCAATTCCAATTTGAACTGCCTTCTGTCTTCAATAGGAATTTTCCCAAAGTACAGAAATAAAAATGTAAAACTTTGCTGTGTTTCATTACTTTCATTCTTTTGAACATTGCTGCTCTGAAAGCTCTGTGTGAAATTATTAGAAGACGGGTTTTGAAATGCTTGTGAAAGTAGATGCATATATGGGACTCAAAGGGCCTTATTTAAAAAAGAAATTTGCCAGTTACCCAGATCTCTGGTTGGTTATGCCCATTCAAGGATACAGAATCCATCATTCCTATGATTATTTTTACATCTGAACTTTTTTTTTTTTATACTAGATAGACTTGAAACTTTCAGGGTCATTTGCCCAGCATGTAGTTGAATGTCCTGTGCTATAGATTCCAATTAGCAAGACCATGTTCAATGGTCCTACACCACCAATGCTGTCTAACTGCTTTCCACTTGGCTTTATATGTTTCTTCTTTGTTGCAGCTGCAACCAGGTCTATCTGCCCTTTGATAGAAAAATTTCAATTACCCCAGGGAGAAGCTTTTAGCTTTATTAAGCATTGAAGTCTACACATTTGTTCTTCTGTTGAAGAGCAGTTCAAAAGGAGACTTTCTGAGGAAGTAATCTGATAAATTAGGATAAATCTTGTGGACTTTCACTGCTAATGTTTCTCCTGTAGTCTGAGCCTAAGAATCTGCCAACTCAATGTACAGTTAAGCATTTCTTTAACACTTTTAGCCCCTGACAGATGTTTCTTCTACTTTGCAAGTAAATGGCTCTTCAGTGTTTTTTGAGACTGCTGTGCTCTCAGCTTAAAACTGATGTCACAGAAGGCTGGAGAGCTGTGCTCCAGCCTTGATAGACAGTGACAGAAAACTGTTCCCATCTGGTAGCTTTGTACTGGCCTCTGAGTAAACTAATGGTTTCCTTTCTGAGATGATGGGTGTCAACTCATCAGCTCCTTGCTGCCCAGAGTAACCTTAGTTATCTCACAAAAAGCAAGGTCTGAATACACCAGGTCTCTGATCTGCCCTCACTTTGTTGTCATTGGCCTCTCGGGGGAGTTGGGGTGGCCAAGTGACGTGGAGGAAAGCTGGCAGTAACACTGTTGTAAGTCACACCTCTGTAGATTAAAAAAAAAGGAGCTGCTGTTCCTAACACTGTCAATCTTGTATTTTATTTCATTGGTGGGTTCATTTATGCCAGTAAATAAGGCTGTCATTTCTGCTTTTTAGTGTTCGAGAATTCCACAAAAGTTTCACGTCACTGGTTTGAAATCGAATCTTTCATTATTGTCTCTATCTTGCAAATTAATTTATTACTGTATTTGAAGTCCTAAATGCCTCTTGAGAGAACTGAACATACAGTCTAACAATCTACCCATAAAGAGCAAACATGAGTTACACATTTAAAGAAGATAATCTTTCAGTTGTATGGAAATCCTGTCACTCTTGCTTTTCTGTTTAAGCTTCATATAATAAAGCCTTTCTTTCTGTTTTCAGAAAAGTTTTGGTTCTTGCTCACTCATCCCTGTTCTGTGTGGCAGAAGAAAATGGCACATTAAATCGAGACTGTAAAAAGGGGCACACAACTAAATGAAATTATTATGACCAAATTAGAACACTGGAGTTCTTGGATGCAATATACTTTTCTAGAAATCCTCTAGAAGAAGGAGTGAGTAGGAAACAAACATGGAGAGAGTTCTCCAAACCCACATTCTCACCTAAGTCTGCAGCTATACATGCTTTTTGGAGCACTATTAAATAACAGCCACTATCAATTCCAAACACAGGTAGTAGAATTTACATAAGCAAATGTCATGTGGCTAAATACTGCCCCATAAATATACATATTATTATCTGTTATTAACACACAAGATTATATTGTCATAATACATCAAAATGTTACAAGTGGGAATTTTGAATGAATTATCACTCTTCAATCTGTGCATCCATCATGAGGCCAATATGCCATGAGCATCTCTCTTACAAGACACACACATACTCTTCTGTCCCCCAGGACAGAGGCACTTAACTTCTTTCTCAGCAACTCAGCCAACAACAAATACTCCCACTGAAACCAAAACAAAATTGAAAGAGAAAGAAAAGAAAATCCCCAAACTGTTTGCTCTCTCTGAGGGAAACACTATTTCATGGTGCCATATAGTTAGTAAGACAGAGGCAAAATAATTAAGATTACAGAAATTAATTCTACATCAAAGTCCACAGAAGGATTCCTGTTGACATCAAAGCTTTGTCTTCTTTTTGATAATGAGATTACACTTCATACTTGATTTCCTACATATTATTCTCTGCACAGTAGATGTATTACCACTGTCTGTCAACAATTCTGCACAAAATTCAATTTGTTTAAAAGCAAGGGATAGGTTTTTTATGCCACCGGGTTTAGAAAATACGCAATCCAAGACCTGATTCCATAACCTCGGAGTTGAAACTGTAGTTAGAGCTTGTGTTTCCAGTGTTTCATCATTTGCATCCATATTTTATGCTTTTACTTCTAGTTAGTCAAGGCCTCTCTCTTTCAAACCTCAGTTTGTATCATCTACCCCAGCTTCATGCAATACCTTTGTATACATGTCATTACATGAAATGCAGTAAATAATCCTGTTGACAGGACACAAAAAAGTGGAAACAATGATTTCTCTCACCTGCTTGGGCCTGGAAAAATTAGATGGAGTAAAATGCAGTAAGAAGGCAGAAGATAAGATTGAACATAAAGAAAGAATTAACTTTATTACCAAAAAAAACCCCCATATAGCTGCCTATCCATTTATCAGAGAAGGAATACCATAAACCAAATACCCAATCTCACTTTGATATTCTCTATTTTCTGAACACTGGCAATACAGCCTGGTGACATTTTGACATGTAGCCTTTTAAGAGAAGTTCAAGGTATACGTTGCTGAATCAGTCATTGCTGTTACTGATGTTTGCAGCATTAAGAGAAAGAAACTACTGGAGGAAAATCTTGCAGGTGCCAGACAGAAAGATGCCTATATTAAGACTTATGTTGAATTGTTAATTTTTAGTTATCAGCAAAACCGAACTAAGAATCTGCATGTTCAGCTGAGAGCGTTATTGGTGCAGCTTGTTCAAGCTTCAAAGATAACAGTTGCTTTCAGTATAAAGTGCTGAGATTTTTTTTCTTCTCCCAGGTTTGAGCTCTTCAGTTCAAAACATACATGAAATTTTTGATGTTTACAAGGCCTGAAGAAGATCATCATCTCAGTCAGGGTACATCTGACCTGTAGCTGGAGAAGACCAACTTCATTCTCCATTTGTGAAAACACTACAGTCCAGACAGCTCTTATGCTGGAATTGGTCCATAAGATATTCCCATCCTAGTTCCAGCCATTCACCTTCTCTGCCTAGATGCTTTCCCTCTTCTTCCTCCTCTCTTCTGCAGCAGCCATCTACAGATATAGGAAATTAGGTCTGTAGCAGGGCCTTTCAGGGGGAATGAAAGCTGAGTGCTTGGCCAAGGGCAGAGTCTGGCTGCTTATGCAGTGGAGGTGATTGGAAACTGTTCAGGAGATTTTCCAGGAGCTGCTGCAGGTGCCGACGTGCAGAGGTTGGAGGTGGCTTGGGCAGAGTGGACAGAGCAGGAATGCTGCTGCCAGCTGAGGCATTGAAGGTTGGGTTTGAACACTGTGTGTGGAAGAGGATGATGATGGGAGGGGGGACAAAGCCTGCAGCTGGACAGGAGAATGTGTTACAGGGCTTTGGAAAGCAGATCCAACTCACAGCTGCCCGGGCTGCACTTTGCCTTATCCCACAACAGCAAAAAGCAGGTGAAGATGATTTCAAATTAGCAGAACAATTCTATCAAAAACCTTTTGCTGATCAATATGACAGTTGTTTCAGGACAGTGCTTTCACCCAAATTGTACTTTATCTTCCTGGTACAACCATTTATAATTTTATCTGTGTTGCTTTTAATTCACGGATTTCTAATGAAAGATCCTGCCATGATCATCTCTGATAAGGATCAGTTTATATTTCCTGCAGAAAATTCCTCTTCACCACATAACCTTCACACGCTATTGAGAGAAGATCTCTTTTTTACTCAAATATTAGCTGGAGAATTACCCTGCACTTAGTGATACCTCCAAGGCACTAACATTAGAGAAAATCTGCCAGAGGCAGGTCAAGGAGCTGTTGAATCACTTTCTTTAAGATTTCTGCTTACCCAGTGTAGCCTACAGTGTGAGGCTATAGTGGTGGAGGGAGGAGCTGTGTGTTAGAAACCATAGGAATGATCTACAGAACATAAGGAAAAGATAACACAAAAAAAGTGATGAAGAACGTTTCAAAGAAGCCAGGTTCTGCTGGAATGGCTCTGTGACAATCTCAGCCAGTGATTTTCAGCATCTTCAGTCGTTGTCTCACTTCAGGAAATTAAGGCATCTCGACGCTTATCACCGCGGGAGTTCACAAAGCAAGGAGTGGTTTAGGGCTCTGGCTGACGCTGGCACCTCCCAGGCTGAGAGCAGCTCTTCAGTGGAGTGGCTTTGTATCAGCGACACGGGCACTTCTGCACATGCTGCAAATGTTTGTGTCCTAATGCATTTTTCCTCTCCAAAGAAAACATGCATTCTATAGCCTTCTTGTATCATTCCTCTTCCTTCATTACTCCACTTCAAGGTATTCTTTCTAGAATGTGTCCTCGGTCCTTTCTCTGTACAGCTAAACAGTAGGTCAGGCAGCAGGTAAGTATGTTATAGTCCCAGACACAGGAATTCCCCTCAAAAGAAATATTCAAAGTCATTGCAATAATGAGGAAATAAACAAAACAATGAACTCTGCTGACTGGTCTCTTGCAGTATATAGCTGCTATTCAGGTGACAAATTAAATGGTGGGCAGAAAATAACACTACTGCTATTACTGTATATCTTCATAATACTTGGGAGATGGCAGCAGCAGTCCTTGCCCTCATCCCACAACAACATTACCTGGCATCAGCCAGTGGGATCTCCACTATCAAGAGTTGTACAAGCCATAAAAGAATCTGTTCAAAGCAGAGAGTGTTGCCCAGGTGAAGGATACAGCATCCTTACTTTCATTGTGCTTTTTCATTCCACCAGTGGAACAGCTTTGTCTGTGAATCTGGCTGCAGCATGGAGGGAGGAAAAGAGAGAATGTGCACACACACTTCTGGCAAAATAAATGCTACAGGTTTAAGTTCAACAGGAATCTCATTTTAACAGGAAAAAAAAATACTAATTCCATGTAAACAGTATCTCCCTGGAACAGGCCCCCAGCAGGTACTTGTGCCTACAGGACAGGTGGCTAAGATCTGCCTAGTCCTCAGGAAATTCTGATCTCGTACATACCACTGGCTTGCACCATGAAGGTACACAGGGCTGCCAAAATAAAAAGGTCCTATTATGCTTCAGAGTCCCAGTGGCACCTGGTACTCACCAGAAAATGGAAACCTCAGCACATCTAATGGCAGAGATCGAGAGCAGCCTGTGCAGCCCAGGGCAGGGACCCCTGTTTTGGCTGTGGAGAAAGCCTGTGGTGAGGAGCACAGTACCAGTGGCACCACTTGGTTCTGGGAATGCTTCACCTCTTCTCCCAAGAGAACAGAAGAGTCGAAAATATTTTACAGTCTTCAATATTTGCATTTTCATGTGACTATTTTTATCCTTGCTTTCCTTGGTGAGAGGCATCCGAAATATTTTTAACACGATTTTAGGATTTGAAACTGCAGTTAGGACTGTTCATTATAAGCAACTGGAGTTTAGATGGGAAAAGTGCCAGAAAACTTTCCAGTAGTTTCAAGTAGTCTGAAACACCAGTAGGATAAGCTCACTTTTGAGAAAAGGGAGGTATTAGACACTATAGAAGAACAGAAAGGAGAACTCTATATATTCATCAGTTTTGTTCAGGTGCTAAATTTTTTTCGTTTTCCTATCAAAATATTAAACCCTCTTGAGTTAGAGATCCAGTGGATGAAATCTTTAAGGGTTTATAATCAATGAGCTCCTAATGAATTATTTAGAGTTTATAGCCAGTCTGTGGAACCAATGATCTGATAATTTAACTCAGATCTGATTTATCAGTAGCTAACAAATATATTTATAATAAAAATACTTCATCTAGTATTCACTCAGTAAGTGGACTGCCTTACCTTTTGCTTTAGCTTAAAACTGGTGATACCAGCTAAATTTTAGTTTGCTATTTTGAGGTTTTTTCCTAGACAGACATGATAATTTTTAAAACAAAATGATAATTTAATGAAACATCCATTTTTTTTAAAATAAGTTGCACAGACCAAGAACTTTTCCACATTGAGTAAATATCAAGTGACCAAGGGGAAAAGGAAAAACCTGATGAGTCCCTAGTTAATGTTTGGATCTCTCACACAGTTCTACTCATAGATCACACTAACAGATCCCAGTGAGACATCTCACTCAGCACACAGATTTGTACCTTTGAGCAAGGCACACGGCAAAGGAGTCACCTCCATAGTGTGACCCTACCATGGCACTGGGCAACAATCTGTTTCTGTCAAAATGTGCTCCTAACACAACTAAAACTGGACCAGCTGATAACCTTCTTAACCTCCAAGGAGCCTCCGAGACTGAGGGTAATACACCAGCCAGCTGGACAAAGGGAGTGCCCCATTTTCCTTAATATTCCATGTCTACACCTGGTGATGCATCACACTGCTGCTCACACAGTCTCTGGTGGATGCTTGTTCTTTTGGCCATAAGTGGAGTGTAATTACACAGGGCAAAGCCCCACAACAATCTGAGCAACAGACTTGCTGTCCTTCAAGAGCTCTCTGCAGAATTCTGTGCAACCTCACCTGGCAGGTAATGGCTTGAATGGCTTGAATATCAAGGTATTATTGGACTGCTTGAGCTCTTCATCCAGCTGGGACCTTGTCTCCATCAGGAGAAAAAAAAGCAGAGGCGCTGAGTGTTTGTGGTTCCCAGCCCTAGTCCCTCCTGCTGCTGCCTCCAGATCAGCCTTCTGCTGAGCTGGCACCTACGATGCTTTCTAGTCAAACAATATTAAAAATGGGTTTGGCCAAAACTTTGTATATTCTGAAGCAAATGCCTTCATTTCACCTCAAAGTCCTTTGACCAAGACTTACGCACACGAAGTCCTCATGAACTGATATATGCAAAAACTTCTCCTTCAAAGACTGAATACATGATACTGTTCCTGTCATTGCCTTCTCTTGCATAAGCTGTAATTCTCCTACACACAAATCAAGATCCAGGACAGGTATGCATAGGCACTGACTTTTGGGATCAGCTGGAGGGGTGCTGTCATTTATGTTTTCTGCACCTCAGTCCTCCGTTAGTAAAACCCAAAATGGTAAAACATCACCTTACTTCAGAAGTGATTTACCTCTAATTGTACATGATATTTAACAATCACTGATGGTTTTTTTTTCCTTTTGTGGTGGGAAATGCTCACAGGGAGTCTGCATTTTAACCTCTCCAACTTTAACCTCCAAAAACTTGAAGGGACCGCACATTCAGACTCAGCATGAATACAATTAATCTTATTTTTCTGTATTTTGTGATGCTGCTGCCATCTAGAGTGTGTAAGTGATATTGTGTCAAGAAACACCATCAGCAGTATTTAATTAATGGATTTGGCATTAACATGGAGCAAGTATAATCATAATCATAATCGTAATCATACATTTTTCTCTATTGTGTTCCACTGCTGCCACCTAGAGTTATAAAACAAGTAGATTATTTTTCCTCACTACATCTGTTTAATTAGTGGCTATTTATTTTTTGTGGGTGAAACCTCACTTTTTCACTATTTTCTTATTGCTTTGCCTTGTCTCTTTGTCCTGATTGTCAGTATAATCCAAGTATTGCACATCATCATGTTCTCTTTTTAAAAAAAAATTAACAAAGTGGTTAAGCCAAGTAATTAATTTGTTGCAACTTTATGTTTTTAAAGGTCATCTTTAAATAATAAAATATCTTAGGTCAACCTGTTTTTTTTTTTTTCTGGTTACAAGACATCATTCATTATAAAAATTTGACTTAATATTCATTTGAGACTCCCTAATCAGAATTAATAGGGAAAAATAATAGGCTACTATTGTCATTAACAGGGACAGGCAGCTGCTGTTTCTCCTGGAAAAAAACCCCAAGGCTTTGTAAACCTTTTTTTTTTTTTTTTTTGTGGCACAGAAAGCAACACACATGCCTTGGGGACTGTAAAACAATCAATAAAAGAAAATAATGAATAATAGGTTACCAAATCTGCAGTCACTAATGCATGTGACCTCCTTGTATATTTGAAGGTTCAAAAGAAGTCTCCTTTGATGCCTAGTAGGTGACTACAAAAATTCCTGGAAGAAATCCTAGGCATTCTTGTTCTTTTAGCCTATTTAATTTTTAGATGGCTTTGGATGACTGCACTGGAGGTAACAGCAACCCTCCAAGATCAAACATCCACCAACTCTTTACCTGGATTGTTCCTTCCTCTTTGCTGATGTAATCACTTTCATTATCCCTCTTCAGGTGGCCTTACTTTGTTGGGAATCCTTAGCTTGTCATGTCTGGTGGAAACAGTAGCACTTTCTATATCTTTGTTTGACAGCTCTATTACAGTGCCTCAAAACTCAGGAATTTAATACATAGGCCTCCTCAATATCTCTAATGGAAAATTTCATGAAAAAAACCCTTTTCTTGGACTTTGATCACAGAACTTTCTCTAGCTGGCTGTTCTTGGTCCCTAGTTCCTCTGGCTGTGCCCCTTGCCTTCTTTCACCTACCTGTGAAGCAAAGCCAACGTCCTGGTTTTGTCTTTTCAAACTACCTTTATGAAAACTAGTCACAGCTCTTGTCACAATGGCCTCACCTTAATAGCAACATGAAAGTCACACCTGCTTCTGTAAATCCTCCCAATAGCTCACCCCAGGGAAACTGCTGCAGATAACTGGGAGCCAAATGGAGCAGGGTTTTATTCTCAGGTTGGTGGCATTTGTCTTTTTGGTTGTAACATGGAAACTTTTGAATAATAGATCCAATCAGTCCCAGGCATAAATGCATAGGTATTTACAGATTTAAGCAGAATTAAACGAGAGAGAAAGCTAAACAGGGAAGGTATGAAGCACAGATACAGAGCTGGCAGAACCAGAAGCTACAATAGGATCTGTAATTGTCTACAGATCAAAGCTATTAACAGCATGCAGTGTGACAACCAAATATCTCATCTCTGCTTGTCTTCACATTGCAGAAATAGGAGAACGAATAATGGTGTGAAAGAGGTCTGGAGTAAAGAGCCATAAGGATCCAATGTTTTTGAAGAATGAAGAGCGAGTGGTGTGGGGATGAAAGGGGCCCCTGCGAGGCTGGAAGGAAGGATTCACAGCTGGCCATGTCCAGCATGGGTAGGACACCCACAGTGTCTGACACAATGAGGGAAAGGGGAGCCTCAGAGTATTCCCAAAAATTTAACAGGATGGGAAAGTGGTGGATAGGACCTCTGCAAGCTAGATAGGCAAGTATAAAGATTGCTTAGTGTAAGAAAAGGCCTAAAAAGCAGTTTCCTGAAGTATTCATCACCCTGAATAGCAATGGCTGTGTGAGATTATACAAGAAAAATAATCCCATGAAAGCTTAGAAATAGCCTTGGTGTTAAAGGAATAACAAAAGCATTGCCAATAGGCTGCTGTTATCTCCCAGCCTCACCTATATCTGAGTAATGATAAAAAAAAAGATGTGTAAACTACATAATCAGTATTTCCAGTAGTTGTTATAACCTCTTGCTCATACTGTGTATCCTTGTAGACTATCATGAGTTTTGTCTAAGGAGCTTTGATCCTTTCTGTAAAATTGACCTAGGAGTGAATGATAATACGTGATTTTTATAAGAATGGACTGTTATCTTTGATGGGTTAGCAACCACTGAAGTCTGAAATTTATCTTGATTTTTACTTTCAGTTTGATACAGGGGTCATTTGTTGGCATGTTTCATTTCATCTATGGTGACAACATTTTGGGACCTCTTGTTCTTGCTAGGTATTGGCAACTTTGGCAACTTCTTTTCCTTTGTCCACAGGTCTCAGGTTTGGTAATTCTAAGAAGTGATACTCTCAGTTTAAGAAAAATATTTTTTATATACTTTTTTTTTATTTTTAATCAATTTTTCTGGTATTTATGCTGCATTTTTTCCCAGTACTTGTGACCATAAAAGCCAGTGTGTATTATACTTCCACTGATATAGCAGAGAATTACAAAATTGAGGCAGTTTAAGCTTGTAATCCTTTATCTTCGAACTTGCATGGAATCCCATCTTGGCCAAATTACGATAAGCCTTTGTTATTCAGCATATTCTATTCTAACTCAATATTTAAAATGAGAATTGATCAGAAGATTGCACCACTGGGAGATCATCTAGCAGAAAGATTCATCCTATACAAGCTTCTTGAGGGTGTTTTGTCCTTTGTTAGACTTAAAAAATAGTCAATCATTTATTACTGTAACTTCATAAGGTTTTTTTCCCCATGCTGGTCCTCCTTTCCTCACGCTTCAGCCCCCAAGTGGAATGTGCAACCAGCCATTGCCCAGGTACCTCAGCATGTAATGGTCCTTTTCAAAGGCTCACCTTGTGTGCAGCTGGCCCTTCCTTTTGGTGCTCTGATGAATTTGCCGGCGGTTAAACTTCTATGCAGTTGGTTATTCCTTGTCTGACATTTGGTCCCTGCCATGTGTAGCACAGGCTGTCTCTCAAAGTATGGGACTAATTAGCTTTACTTCACATAAGCAGCCCAGAGGCAATAATTTGTTGTTCTTCTAGAACCCTGAAGATTCAGGTCAGGGCATTTTGATGGCTTTTAATAGCTGGGTTGGGTTAAGACTGAAGAAAAAATTTGGAAAGAGGTATCCACTAAGAATGGACATAACACTTCTGAGTCTCCTGTACTAAGTTGGGTCTACTCAAAGTAATGCTTTTTTTAAATTAGTAAAATAACCATACTTCTGCATTTCAAATTGCACTCATAGTACCTGCCACTGTCTCTGGATCCTCATCTTGTTTTCTCAACAGTGAGTTGTTATTATTACCTTAGGAGATGTCTGAACTTATTCAGTAAGTATGATTTTAACCACATATGATTTTTAACCACACCTTCTTTGGGTGTTACCAGATCAGCACAATGGAGTTTATCTCAGTGTGTTATCTTTTGCTAAAAGCACACAAAGCATTTCACAAAGTGCCAAAGAGATTTTAGAAAGGCATTCGAATTTTGAGCAGCAGAGAAGGGCTACCCACCACACATAGTTGATAATTTGCTTCTGCACCTTGTTCTTCCATCCAAATTCACACAGGATCCCTGTTCTGTTGTTTCAAGTGCTATTTTCATCTTCTTGTGATGTGATTCAAAGTGTTTCAGATGTAATAGTTCCCACTCTCTTTACATTATTAAACAAGCATAACCTTTGTTTTTGACAGTAAGTGTTCAGACTCATAATGCCTCTAGTAATTATCTTTAACTGAGTACCAATATTTATTTTGAAATTTACATCCAGGAGCTAATCAGGTACAAAATACTGCTTTGAAAATGTATTTAGAGCCTCAGAGAGAACTGCTCCTGTGTGATCACAGCTCTGTCCTCAAGCTGTTTGTTCATATACTCATCTTTGCTCTTATACCTTCACAGTTTTTCTGAGAGCTGCAGGTTTTCATTACATCAGCAAGTGATACAAAGTGGAGAAAGGTGGTGTAATTTATTAGAACAAATGTTATAGATGAGAAAGACCAGCTTTTCAGTGCACATCCCTGTCTTTGGGTTTGAAATGGGCACAACAAAATTTAAGCTGAGGTTTAATACAATAATGCCAGCTTAGCTAGACACACTATTTCACCCTTGGTCATGGAGCAGTTTTGAAATATTTTACAGTTGTTCTATGTTTATGAAAACCAATTTTTCATTCTTTTTAAGTTTTTGCTAACTCTGTTTCCTGCGGTTGTGTCAAGGTATTTATTTCTAATGAATGCAGTTCAAGCCTGTACTTGTTTGCTGACACCATCATTCAGAAGGACTTATTCAGTAGCTCTCAAAATATCTAGTCAATTTACTGCAATAATTACTTTGGCCTCTTTATTCTTTCCACCATAAATATTTGGTCTTCTTTGGTTGAAGAAGACATTGTTGGCTGCAATGGGGTTGAAATGTAACCACTGGTCTGAGAGTCACAATCATCTGTCCTTTCTCTGACTCTGTAAAGGTCTAAACTACAACAGCCTCCAGAGGAGGAATCAGCCCATGTGTCCCCCTGGTCTTACCCAAGGCACCACAATGCATATTGTGCAGGACTTTAGGCATTTAGAGACTTTAAAACACGTACAGCTATGGCATATACACATCTTCAACATTACACAGCAACTACATGGAGCATCTGAGGCATCTGAGGAAATTTAAGTTCCACTTTGAAAAAAAAAAAAGCCCTCTGTAGATCTAATTCTGTAATGAATAGATTATAAATTCCACCTTGAGAAGGCTTTTCATGGTTTATTGTAATATTAAAAAACTTTGGATTTTCAACTAAATGTCTCAGTTTTACTATAAAGGGTCTCACTGTGTGTGTAGGTTTGCCCACTTCATCAGTGAATATTCTGTGAATTCTATCTGTGGTTACCTATAGATTCAGTAAACTAGAGGACACCTTCCAATCCTATGGCCAGTAATACTGAGGTTTAAAAAAGAAGTACAAAAAATTAATCTAGGGTCAAAAAGGCCTAGAGTTCCAGCAGGTTGTCAAAATTATTTCAAAAGCAAGACTGCAAGACTTAGAGAATTTAGTTTTGTCTATCCAGCAAAAAAAGCCCCAAAAAGCCCCATTGGAGGTAGACTCTAACTTACACACAAGTCACCCTTAAACCCCATATTAGATGCAGGACTATATCACCCTGTTGACATTCCTTAATGGTTCTGCCGAGATGAAACAGAATTTTGCAGAGCACTCCCAGGAAACCCACATGCCCTTCCAACCAGTGCTGTCAATTCCAAGAATAGTCAAGAATTCACAATAACTGGATAAAATGATTGGTAGATATAGTGCAATCCTCAAATTTCTTCCTCTACTAAATTAAATAAAGCAGCAATGCTACTACAGAAGAAAAAAATAAATACTTGTTTAAATACATTCTTGTTTAAGAAGTCCAGGTTTTGAAGTTATGTGTAAACAGGGGATCTACCAGATATCTATCACTTAGGTCTTCCAGTATATTTTCTGTTGTAGGGAACATTGGTCTAAAATAATAATAAAAATTTTATATCAGAAAAAAATTATTGTTACCCAAACCAGGGAAATTATTTCAGAATATTATTTGTAATTGGAAAGAAACTGCTTACATGGGCAAATTACTCCAGAAAAGAAAAGTGAAATAATAATTCTGGGATGGTTGTGCAAGCCAATTTCACAGTGAAGCCAAAGAATGAACCAACAGAATGTGCCCCAATGCAGGCTCTTCAAGCTTGAGGTGGTAGGTAAATTACAGCAGTGAAAATGCAGAAAATGTACCGAAGTCCTGTGTGTGGATGGTTCTGCCCGTGCTATTACCTATGTTTACCATATCATTATCATAATTTTATCATTATTTAGTTGTACTATAATGAGACGAGAGATCTGAATCAGGCCACTCTGCTAGGCAGTGTTTAGGCAGACTGGATATGGAATTCTCTTCCCAAAGCAACCAGGGAAACCAGGTGAGTAGCAACAGAATAGCAGTAAGTTCAAAAGGTGCTTGATGGGGACTTATCCCACGAGGATGGAGAGTTCAGGCCTGAATTTAGAATAAAATTGCCCTTGTCCTTAAAGAAGGGCTTTACCCCTACTGCCCATTTCTTCTGTTCTGCCTGATTTCGTCTTGAAGGCACAGAGCTGATTTTGCAAAATCACAGCCATTCCCATGGCAACAGACGGGGTGTTATGATGCCCACCCTTGGAGCAAACAAAACAAGGGACCAAGCTGTCAGATTAAGGCAGGAGTAGGAGCACTTTATAACCCTAAAGATGCATTTCTGGAGTCAGTGCTGGTCGATGTCATACCCATTTTGTAGACATCCACTACCCCTTTCCCCACAGGTCACGATTCTTTACAGAAGTTTAGGCGATGAGTTAAAGGGCTGGTCTAATAAAGTCCATGGAAAGTCTGCTGCTGTTTTTTTAGGATTTGGATTGGACAAGAGACTATGCCACTCTGAGTGCCACGTGGGTAGGTATTGTTATTCTTGTTTAAACAGAATATAAAATAACTCAATGCCATCTGATTTATCTAGAATCGTGTACTAGGTCTCAGAAAGATCTATCACAGGATTGATAAATTAGAGGATTCTTGTCCTATTTTTTAATAAATTATGATCTAACATTATATTCTACTGACCCTTCAGGTTTGCATCTGCCCAATAGAATTAATTCTACTTAAAAACAAGGGGCTTCTATTTTCTTTAGGAGATACAATCCTTTTCTGTACTACGGGGTTAAATTTAAAATTTTATTTAAAGTTCAAGGTTAAATTCACAGTAAAGTTCCAAAAAATTAATATGGGGGGGGGGGGGAAGAAGGAAAACTGAATTCTGCTTTATTGTATTACCAGTTTACTTGACTATAACATTATTGGTAGAAATATAAATATGATATTTAAAGCTATGGAACTCAGTTCTGCTGCCGTTGGAGCCAATGGAGATTTTATTTTAATCATCCCCACCGTCAGGTTTATATTTTAAAAAACATTTTATTATAAAGAGATATATATTTTAAAAGTGCCCCTTTGATAAATAGCAGCAGCAGAATGGAATCTTTGAATAAGCTCTTTGAAGCCTGCAGTTTTATGAGTTCAGTGCCTTCAGAAGCTTCTAAAGTAGTTATAGACAAATGGAGACAGCCAAGGCTTTGCACGCCTACTTCAAACATAAGTGAGTGACTAACATAAAATTGTAGTGGCCATTAAAACTTCAAAGGAGAAGTGTGACCTGAATATTACTTGTCATAGTACAGGGTTTGTTACTGGAAGATCCGATCAAGTTTTTTTAATTATAGTGTCTCCACCAAATGCCAAGATCATGACTTAGATAAATTATTCTGTCTCAAATAAAATTTTATTCCTGAGATTTCCTGTATGATACCAGTGAAAGAAAGCACTGGCTGGGTAGTCACACAACGCTGCCTCCCCCTCCTTGCTTCCAGCTGAATCTTGTCAGTATCTTGCTAAAGCAAGCAACCTCTCACATTATCTTTGCCCAGAGAGCCTTTCCCTCTGCTGCAGGTCATAGAACTGTCCCCTTTTCCTACAAATTCCTCTTCAAAACTCACTTCCCCCCCCAGTATTTCTTGAGCTATGACCAAACTTTCCTGCCATCCTACAGACACAATCATACAAGATTTATCAGTCACTGTTACCAGTTCCTTTGTTGGTTATTTCCTCTCATCAGAAATGTGGTAACTGCGTGAATTGATAATCCTCTGAAAAATATCTAGGGATCTACTAGTCTTGCATGTATTTATCCCATTCTTTGCCTGCTAGAAGTCATCTGTTTTTTTGTCAAGTACTGTGGTATTTCTCTTAGACTATAAGGTCCTCAGATGCAAAGATTTCTATAATTATATTAAAGAAAAAATCAAAAATATGTGCATATATTTGATTCTTTCTCTGGAAAACAATCAGAAACAACCGGGGACTTTAAATGATTGACCTTTATATACAAGGAGAAGGAAGATAATCTGGCTTTTTGTTATTACTTTAGGTCTCAGAACTACTCATAGCTTTTTAAACCTCTGTTTATGGATAAAAACTTAGGACCTGTATTTTATCCTCTCTTGAGCTTTTGAGCCTCATGAAATAATGAAGTTACCTGGACAATTATTTGCATGCATGCTGTTGGATGATTGAAAAGCTAAACTTAATGCTTACTAACCACCAGAAAGATAAAAAAAAAATAAAAATTGGAATATTTCTTTTCTGGAAGGCTCCCACATTGATAGGAGTCAAACAAAATATGCATGACTTGCTAGTGAGGGTGGTATTCAGTAGAAAACTTCTTCAGCCAAAACTAACATCTCCAGAATCTGCATATCTTTCATTTTTAAGTACAATTGCTTAAAAAATTACATGACCCATGGTTGCCACGCTGGTTTTGGCATGGACAGAGTTAATTTTCTTCTTAGTAACTAGCACGGGGCTGTGTTTTGGGTTTATGTTATATTATGTATTATGTTATACATGTAATAAAGTAGTACTACAGCTTTAAAATACGGTTTAAAATTGTCCCAAGTGCAACTCCTGATTATAACATTGACATTAAATAATCTTTAAAATTAAGCTGTGTTTCACATTAATTGATCAGAAATTAATCTGAAATAATACGTAGTAGAAACCTGAGTCACTAAATTCACATTCTTTTCAGATATTAAAAAAAAATGTATTAGAAAATAACACAAAACAAACAACCCCCTCACAGACAAGCAAACAAACAAAACCCACCAAAATTCATGTTGGAAATCCTGTGAGACAAAAGCAAAGAAGCTCAAAGAAGCATCTACAAGTAATCTCTGAAAAGAACTGTCATGGGGCAAAGCCCAAAGAAGCCCTGTGGCTAAGCTGTTGGAAGGTTTGTAAGTGAGAAGTAGGAAAGGACTCCATGGTCAAGAGGGATTTCTCTTCTTCATAATTCTGTTTTCAGTTTCACAGTCTAGAAGGTCACCTTCTCCTTTGCTAGAACTTCTGTATTATTTTCACAATTTGGTTTGCATAATGTCAATAGTAAATTTAGATGAAACTGGCAATCATGGAATACATTGTTACTTCTCCAGAAGAATCCTCTAAAAATTAATCAGAAGCAACCTTGATGGCCCCTGTGTGGTATTCTGCCAGGAGGCAGTTTCATGGCTCTTATTTATAAATATGTTCTTCAATGAAAATCTAATGTAGTGAATATAAACCAATGATCTAGTAAAAATAATGCAGCAAACAAATGGACCACAACTAGGAGACAGAAAGGCATTGAAAGAAAAGTTAGGAAAAAATGACCTAATAAATTACAGGATGAAGAGAATTTTGCAGGTAGTGGGAACTCTTTGATATTGCTCAGGTGAGTATTCTGTCAAAGTACAGCTCTACATTATAAATTACTTCATAGCTTTTTCACAGGATCTCCATGCTGATATATTTAGAGCATCCTGTAGTGACTAGTCCACCAGAAAGGGCTGAGAATGTAAGAATTGCCATCCTGGGCTGAATCAAAGGTTTCTCCTGACTGTGGCCAACAGCAGAGGTTCAGGGAATAGTAAGGACACAGAAAATACAGACAAGGGCAAATTCCATTTAGAATGGCATTGGTGATCTCTAAAAAAAAACAGTTGGGGAACCAGAAAAGAAAGGAAATACATCAAATAACAGCCTCTGCACTTCTTCTTCCCCTCTGCCCCTCTCCAGCTACCACTCTGCACCCCCAGTAACACATTTCCTTTCTGTTCTGTGAACAAACACTTGGCCGTATCTGTGTCTGTCTCAGGGAGTAACTGCAATGAAATTTTATGGAACAGGTAACAAATTTCCAAACTACTGTTTTCCAAAGAATCCCCAAGGAGAAGAACCAAGAGACAACACGTGTACTCTGGGCCTCACATTCATCCAATTTACAGTCCATTAATCTCCTTCCTTCTCAATATAGGCACCCAAGAAGAGGAGAAATGGCACCACAATTCATTGGCAGCACGTCTTTATGAGAAACAAGGATTGCTGATGTTAGGAATATATTATATCCTAAAGTCAGTGAATTACTAGGCCATTTAGAATTAGTTGTCAGTTCCAAGCATCTACTGAGAGATATTGCTTTAAAAACAATTAGCAAACCCTCTTTTTTTTTTTTTTTTTTAATCTAGGAAATAACTGTGTTATTTCAATCACTCACCACTTGATGCCCCTGTTTACCTCCTTCTTCTCACGCCTGAAGAAAAACTACCTCCATGAACCTCCAGAATTAAAGGAATTTTATGTGGAGATTTGTACTTTCCAGACCTACTTTCCTCTCCTTCAATACTCTCAAACATTTCTGTATTCATGTAACAAAAACATAAACACATATCATGGGCATTATATTTATATATGTGTGGGCATATAGAGTCACACAGATTCATAGCTGTGTAAATATACATGCATGTAAATGTACAGAGACTGCTTGAGATGTTGCTTGGGCCATGCACAGTAGCTTGTGTTGATGTATAATGAAGCACCACTAGACAGAACAGTCACTTGTGGCAGGTAGCTAAGAAATTTCAATAAAGTAAACTCTCAGTATTATCAAAATTATACATTTGGGGCTGTTAGCATGGCCTAGAAAAAGATGAGGACAGGCTCATCTCATTAAATGAGAAGAAATAGTGGAATTAGCTTGAATCTAATTACAAGCCACACTATCTAATGTAAAAACATGACTGTTTTTTCACTCCCATTCATTTTGGCTAGTAATTAGTTTTGGCCTCTAAAATGCCACCCTTTAATCATCCAAACACAGATGTGATTTGCCGTGCAATTTAATCTTGCTTTAATGAAGAACTAATGGACGCATCGCAAATTACTTTCCCTGTTGGAGAAAAATTCTATTTCCTGCTTTTCAAAAGATCAAGAGTATCTTGTGATAATAGCCCAAGCGGCCCTGGCAGCCTCGTCGCACAGAGCAAACAAGCTCTTTTACTCAACTCCCAATTCAATGGAGAAAAAGAGGCTACAATTAGCAACAAAGCAGGGGAAACGCGGCATTACAGCCGAATCACTTTCTGCAGCTCAACCCCCAGCAACCACTGCCTTGTTAGAGCCAGGTCTAAAGTGTCAGGAGCGAACAATGTGCTGTGATAAATTACTCTCTTCAAACAGCTGCACTGCTAATTTTCAATTATACACACAAATGGCTCTCAGATTGGAAGAAAATGGAGTGCATGGGGAGAACAGTAGTAGATTTCTGTGTTTGTTTGGTGGTGAGTGTGGAGGCGGGAGAGTGACATCCTGAAAAGAAAGCTGTAGCATGTGGAGTCGGTATTTCAACACCAGATGATGAGCACTCCCAAATCTTACAGAACCTGGTGGCTTCCTTTTCACAGCTCTGCTAGGCTGATGGAGGAAGAGGAACAGAACCAGTTAGATCCATTTTCAGAGTAAAATCTTTGACCACTGGCCTCATCAGTAGCCTTGGCAGCAGATACAAAGCAGCTGAACAACTTGGAAGCACAGGTTCAGATCCCAGAAGAGCAGATTCCCTTTCTCTGCCTTTCAACAGAAAGGCAGCGGATTTCATGATCTTCTTTAAATGGGAAATTTCCTGAAGTATGTCAACCCAAGATTCTTGTGGGCTCTGATCATATAACATGTTTGGTGGCTGCACCAATTTCCCTATGGTGAAGGTAAAACTTGTTGCCATACAGTCAACTACTGCACCATGTCCTGATGCTGTTGGATTCAGATGACAAATTCTATGGAATTTACTTGGAAAAGTGTTAGTGAAAATTATTAGGATTTTTAAGTCATGATACTTACGTTTAATCATTTGGGATGAAAAAGGCAGCATGGAAGTACAATTAGGATTACTGTAAACAACACATGGCTCAGCTTCAATAAACACGATAATGATTATTTCCTTTCCTTAAAAAACTTCATAGGCCCATTGAAGTCAGGAGCTATACCTGAATTCGGCCCAATATAATAATCATTGATGCTTCATCATGATTTGTTTTCTAGTAGATGGGAAACAAGTAACAGAATGCTACAAAATCAAAGAGGTTGCACCAAGGTAGAACAATCAGTTCAATACAGATTTCACAAAAAGAAAAGGAAAGATGTAACTGTTTTTCCTTGCAGTGTTTCTTAATTTTGCAGAATGATGGCCCTGGGGGGTGGGGAGGGGAAGGAAGACAGTGGTTTGTAATTTTTTTACCTGCCCAAACTGAGATAACTGAAACCCAGCTTTCTTTAAAATTTAACACTCAGAAATCATGATTTGTTGCTATCAAATTTAATGTCCACAAGGTAAACATTTCAAATCCTTACAAAATCTTGGGCAATTTCCACATTTTTCATAAAGCTAGAGAGAGAAAAAGCAATTTTGGCTCATGGGAGTGGGGAATCTAGACTTTGAAAATGACAGTGTGCTGCCTGAACCAAGGTTCCTGAAGTTCTGTATTTGTAGTTGCCATTTGCCAGGACTGGCTGCTGAGCACAGCTCTGACAAAGGCACGGCAGAGAGGAGCCCAGTGTGCACAGGGAACAAGCAAAGGTGGATTCTCAACAGCTTTAAGTTGCTGTGGTTCCTTGGATTTGATTTCAGAGCAACAGCACTGTGATTTACATCCTTTAAAGTTCTGGTTCATAACGTTTTCTCTTTGCACACCTTCCTATTAACCCTATGTTCAGAGTGAGTTTTGAAGCAGATTTTATGGTAATTGCAGTCCATAGCACCCCTGAAACAGTCAAATATGACATCTGTTATTAAAATGTTTATGTAAAGTGTTGGCAAAGTCATTAGATTTGTTTTATAAATAGCTATCATTTCAAATGAAATGGGCAAAAAAAATCTAGTTGATTTTAATACTTTTCAGCCTAGCTTTTTTTTTCTACTTCCAATAAATGCTAGCATTGTGTCTCCTAATTATAAAGCGCATTACCATACAAAAAGGATTATTTTTAAATTTAAAAATGCCAGTCACAATTTAAAATTACTTTTCTCAAATATGGCTCCTCAGAGAAGCTAAAGAGAGAAGAGAAAGTAAGGGGGGTTGGAATAAGAGGGGGAGAGAGAGAGGATGCAATATTGAATTGTAACAAGACACTTTTATTTTTTTGCTGAAGTGGGATTTCACTCCCTCTAGTTTATAATCGTTACAGAAATTTAAACCTCAAACCATTTCAGTCCAAGCTTATACTAAGCTTGTTAGTGGTTTCTGATGCTGCATATGATAGTGCTACAGCATTACCATAAATCAGCAGAATTAACTATGATCTTCAGAAGCATGCCTGAAAGTGGGTGACAGAAGTCTGCAATTTGGTGCTCTGAATATTATGATAACATTCTATATTAAATGTTTATAATCTACTTAGAGCTGAGCTTCAAGTATATTTTATATTTGTGCTTTACCCAATATTAGAAATCATGGGCTATTACGGCTTTCCATGCCTATGTTGTTTGTAATATCCAAAATTAAAGAAAATACAAAAACACAAGGTGAGCAAGTTTGTTTTTCTACCAATGCAATGTTATTAATATTAAGAAGTTAAAGTGTACCTACAGGTTTGAAAATTTAAATGCACCTTGCAATAAATATACTTTACCTCTTTCCATTCACATATAAAATAATCTACAGCACTGACCGGATTTCAGAAACTCCATCCTAATACAATTTACAAACTCTCTGCTGGTGTTGGAGATACAGACTCAATTTTCCTTCCAGTCTTCGTAAAAGTAACATATCTAAATTATTCATCTAAGAGTAAATAAAGATGATGATTCGCAGAGAATAAAATCACAAACTCAACAGTTTTGATAGCCAGTATAAAAATCAAGGTTGCTACATCACACAAAGAAATGTTCTGATCCTAAGCAAGCATGATCCAAAACTTAAAAGTAGCAGGTGGGGGACCCCATATCTTCCCTATTCCAATTGCTACCCTCCAAACTTGAAAAAAAATAAAAACTGGAGTAGCTAGTGTTTTCCTACATACATATATAATTACAAGTTGCTGCAGGAGAGCAGGAGCTTTTATCAGAATTCCTACCGAGGAATACAATGGCCCTGCTGCATAAATGGTCTTGAGAGACAATGAACTATATCCTCACTAAAATAAATCAATATATCTCTGTGCATCCCAGCAAATTACAGTCAATAATCCAACTCCATGAATTTTCAAGTAATTCTGAGCACGGGCTAGAAAACAATGCTGATCTCAATGTTGAAAATTATGGTTAAGAGCATATTACCTCAGATTTAGACTTCCAGAAATACGAACTAAGAGATGAACCTGCTTTTTCTTCTTTTTCTGAAAGGACCACATCCATACACATCCACAGGCTGAACTTGCTACGCTAATCACCAGACATGGAAGATGATACAAAAATACCTGCCCAATTTTACTGTGTAACAAAATGATTTCACTCTGATTTTAGAAAAGTTTTGTAATTAATGGACAAGAAAAGTTGAAGCTAACAAGTCCTTCGCTGTTTGTGCATCATCTTTAGGCCTCAAAATGCCAACCATGTACAGAGAAAAATGGCCAACAGAACCAAAATGCAACCCCCATCACCACAAGGCAGGTGACTAAATCAAAAGAGGCATGAGGAATGTGCCATGTTTGGGGATGGTCCAAAGGTTGCTCTTTCAGGGCAGCAGCAGCAGTCTCAACGACTCAGTCTTTCTTTAAGCAAGCACTTTCACTCAGCTTGCACTGAGCTGTTCCACATGGACAGGGCTTTTCATCATCTCAGAAGTTACCTTGGGTCGCTACTGGAAAGACACAAAGAACACTAGATAACACACCATATTGCTTAAAATGTGAGGGGGAAAAAATGAATTAAATGCAGGTATTTCTGAAAATTGAAACGTAGCATTCAGCATTTTGGGTTGGTAACTGCTGAAAAGGAAATTATCTTCTGCAAAGATCGCTTCATAAATTCTAACAAGGCACTAAGACCTATTGATCAGCTGGGCAGGGCAGGGCCGCCTAGACCCAATCTAGCCAGCTTTTCAATAGCCTCAGTCCTCTTGTTCTCCCACACAGGCACGCCCCACGCTCACCTCTAGCAGCTGGGAAGTTTTGTCTAAACTTTTTCTGCTATTTGTGGTGTTACATATGAGCCAAAATAAATCTGTGTGTCTGCCCAGCCCACAAATCTTCAAAACGAATTATACTTGAAAACAGGGACAATCAATAGGACAACATCTGTGGATGGAGTTTTCACACACACGTCCTAAAGTGAAAAAGCACTGAGTGCCTTCTCCATCCTTCACACGAGTAGCACTTGTAAGCAGCGTATTTTATGTTTTCTACTCAATATACTCTTTTTTCCCAGACCAGATTTCCCACCTTTGGTGTACAATCCCAATTGGAAATGAACATAGAGGCCTATGGATTCTGCCCAAAGGGAATAGCTTTTCTCTTTCTAGAGCAACATATGGCATAATCAAGCTGGTTTTGCTGTGGTTCAGTACTGGTACAATTAGCAAATGAGCTGGAAGGTGCAGTGTCACCACTGTTTAAGATGAACTGCATCTGCACCCCACAATATATGGCAGGTGAAAGAGAAGGAAGTGCAACTTACTCTTTCATTACTTTAGCTCCCCTCTAGATTATTTTGAAGGCTCTTTAATTTTTTCCTTTTTTTTATCTCAGAATAAGTGCAGATGAACACTCCATCAAGTTGGTTTGCTCTAAGTTTTATTAGAGCTTTTAAGTTTCTTTAAGCTGCAGCATTTTCCAAGTGAAGGACGAAAGCAGGGATTTACCCTCACGACATCCACTGAAATATATTTTTTGTGCTACTATGAAGACCACGAATTAGCATTTTGTGATGTTCCTGAAATTAGAAGCCCCATGAACTAACCATTTTATGATATTTATGCTTTGCTTCATAATGCATTCTCCACAGATGAATCAAAGGGCCAAATGCAATTGCTGTTGTGAGATAATAAAGCATGAAGTGGTGTGTTTGGAATTAAATTTGCATAAGACGAAAGATGGTGGGCAGTTTCTGATGACAGTAGCAATCGGTGAGCGCGCCGTGGTGCTGCCTTCTCAGAGACCGCCGAACAACACAGCGCCGCACCAGCGTGAACAATTACTGCAGTGCCTGGGGAGTCAATCAATTTAGAAAGGGGGAAGAAAACTTTTCCAATATTTTTCCTGAGTTTAACGATCAGAGCTATGTCTGGGACCTATATCAGAGTTATTTCCCTGAAATGGTCTTGTAATTCTATGTGGCTTGCTGGTTTTGTGTTTGCCTGTCTCTTAGATTTTATAGTTATATCTCTGCTGTTTTATAATTAGCAGAAGGTCTGTTGGATTAACACAGGCAGAGTCCAGTACAGAGCTCCTGGATCTAACTGAACCTATGGTTTCAACCCTTCATCTTGCACGTTTTTACTCCATGAGGAAAGCAGACTTTTGTCCCTGACCCAGCTCTGCTGCTCTGGAAAGGCACTGGATGGAGTCAGCCCCTACCTCACAGAATATAGTTACTGCAGTTATGTCTAATGTGAGACTGCTGCCTGTCCCATTGCCCAACACTTTTTGAGCCCTCACAGTGGAAAAGCACATGGTAATATTTAATATCATTCATATATTCTAAATCTCTCACAGATATTAAGAAATTAGTATCCCTCTTAACTTCACGTCACAAGTTCTCTCTCACCCTGCTGGCACCTGGGGGAAACTGAGGCGTGCAGAAAAGAAAATGCTTCAAAGTCAGATTTTGCTTTCTGGAACATGTGAGGTATTTTGTTTCAAAGACTTTGCATGTTTTCAGTTTTTAGCTGAAATTATTTTTCAATTTGTGTGAGTACTCAGGCCTTTTAAAGGCATGGCTACTTAGGCACAAAATATTAAGACATTCCTTCAAAAAACAGGTGACACCACCCTCCCTGCCCACCTTCCCTTGGGGTCATGTGCCACTTTGGTGGAAGAGGCAAGATTAGAATTCAAGACTTCTCAGTTCTTAAATATATTCAGCCATCAAACATACATAAAATAGTCATTTGATCTAGAAATGACAGCTTTTGGTTCCATTCCTGATCATGCTACAGCCAACTGCTAAAGCCAAGAGGGAAACCATAAAGACCACAGTGAGATGTTCCCACAAGGGGGATGGCACCTCTGGGTAGTGTCCAGTGCAAGATCTTACCTGCTGGGGTTGAGTGGCTGATGAGAGCTGCAGGAATGATGACAAAAATCAAAAATGAAAGGTTTTAACTGATACAGCAGCACATTTCTGTGGAGCAGAAGCAGGTGGAGGTCAGGGCAGACAGTGGGTATTGCTGCCCTGCCCTGCTGAACCGCTGCTGACTGGGGGCCCAGGGCAAGTACATGGGAGAAGGGGAGGAGAGGAACTCACACTCCCAAGGGGTTTGGAAAAACACTGCTGTGTTCAAATCACACAGAAGCTCAGTGCTGAGGGTTTTTTGGCCTGCATGTTGACATCAACTATTATCTTGTGGATAGTCTCACTGGAGGGTGGGCACCACTAGAGCTCATCACAGCACATCTAAGATTCAGCTGAAAAAAGAAAAAGGTTTCCTTTGGCCAATAAAAACAAAGCCACCTTTTGCAGGTTTTTACTCCATGCCCATGTTACACAACCTTTAAGACAAAGATAAAACTTCACAACTTATTCATTAAGGCCTCACTGAGTTCCAGAACACTCTGAAGCTGGAAAATATCTTCAAATGTATGTTTCTTAAAAAGATTAAAAAGCAGAACTCTAGTTAGCTTTTGTCTGTCTGTTTTGCTGAGGGTGTTATTCCAAGAGCATGCAGGAGATGAATGATCTACACTGAAAACCTTGACGCTTCTTTAAATGCCTTATTTTCATTTTTTAAGAAATATGACAGCAAGAATTAGTACTGGCTCTTCTATTTCAATAATGGTAGTCATGTTGAAATGACAACAAACATCATTACATTTACATGCACATTTATGTAGACAAAAATTGTCATTACTTATTTCAGTGGAACATTTTATAATTTGCCCTATAAACAAATAAAATCTGTATAAGCTGTTTTTAGCCTTCAGCAGAATGTCAACACAAGCAACTTAGAGTTAGACTTACTGACACTTACTGGTAAGCATCTCCTTCCATTTTTAAAATGCTTAAGATTAAAAATATAGTATTTATTTTTCAGTTTTTACTAATACAGCGAAAATACTTTGTGATTGCTGGCTGCAAATAAAAAGGACATGGTTCAATGCCCTCAAATGTTGTATATTTAAATGAAAATGGGAGAAAATAAAGACATATCCATGTGCCTGTTTTGACTTTACTGTTCTGAGTAGGGGAATAAAATATGACGACAAAAAAAGAACATGCAAACTGATAAAAATGTACACCTTCTCTTAGTCCACTTGCAGCAAAAAATTATTCTTCCACCATATTATCTACTACCTCTGTTCTCTGTCTTTTATCTATGCTCTAATCACTTTTATAATCGATTTAAATACTTTGTACTACCCTGCAGAAGTCAGATGGCTGAGGCCATAAATGCTGGAGCACTCAGTTTACATGGCTTTTAAGCACCAAAGGTAAATCATAGAAGGACAGAATGGTTTGGCTTGGAAGAGACCTTAAAGATCATCTAGTTCCAGCCCCCTTCCACAGCCAGGGACACCTTCCACTAGACCAGGCTGCTCACAGTCCCATCCATTCTTGCCTTGAACATTTCAGGGATGGGGCAACCACAACTTCCCTGGGCAACCTGTTCCAGGGCCTCACCGATCTCCCAGGGAAGAATTTCTTCCTAATATCCAATCTAAACCTGCCCTCTGTCAGTTTAAAGCCATTCCCCCTTGTCCTGTCACTCCAGGCCCTTATCAAAAGTCCCTCTCCAGTTCTCTTGTAGGCCTTCTTTTGGTATTTGAAGGATTTTATAAAATGGGAATATTTTGTAGGAAAAAGTATTTCCTAGCATTGAAGGAGCTGAACCAGTTTTTCTAAGTGTTACTTTTTTGAATGTACAACTGGATAATGCCAGAAGACTCAGAAGTATCTGGGCAGTCCATGGAATAGCAGAGCAGAGCTCCAGGTCTAGTGTGCTGGTCTTCCATAAATAATGCTGGACTTTGTTCAAAGATAACAAAGGAAGATCAGTTAATTAACCTATGGAAGACAGCACTGGAACAAACTTGCTGTTATATTGTCATGAGAATTCTTCATGGAAGGATGTCTTGGAACAGCTTTCCAGCAGAAAATGTGGGAGCTGAGAACCTAACGTGATTTAAGGTGGAATTTCAGATATTTATTATCAGAGTTATACGACACATCTTGAACTTTCTGCAAGAAACAGTTTTAGTGGTTTAAGATGTTCCAGGTAGTCTTGTCCTATGTTTCTATGCTAGGTATTTGCACCATACAAAAATGAGAACTCCTCAGCTCATTTGCAGAGCTGAGATGGGTACAAAGTGGCACAGCATGGAGAAGGACTGATCTGGAACGAGGACACACACCTGTCCTTGTATTTCAGCTCTCCCATGATAGCAGGAGCCAGATCTCAGCAGCTGCTGCCAAAATGTCTGTGCACCTTGGTACAGAAGTTTCAGATTTTTTATATTTCTTCAGCTCATTATTTTCTCTCCTTTACTCATTTCTAACAGTGGCAAGTGCAACAGGGAGGGACTTTATGAACCAGACGGTGTAAAGAGCCTTGCAATCTGTCTGTTTGAATGTCAGCATTAGAATTGTCATCTTTATGATTTAATACCCTCTCCGAGTCCATGTCACAGCAGAGCCAAAACCTGTCCTTGTTTGTGCTGAGCAATGTCTGAAGAAAATATATTGATTTCAGCAGAACTATTTTGCCTCAGTATGGCCAACACCAGCATTTTCCCTTGGGAGGAGGACTTACAGTTTTCTTTAATATTGTCTGTTTTCAGTATTGGTTACACTGGATCAAACTCTGCTTTTTTAGCAGAGCACTTTATACCAGGATTAGCTGCACTGAGGTAAACGCAGTCATTCTACTTTTACACCCATGCAGTTTGCCTGAGCATTTTATTTTGCTATTTCTTTGGGCCTTTAGTAGTCAAGATAGCCCTGCAAAAGTACTGACTGTGGAGGACAATATAAACTTTGCTATCAGAGTAAACCAATAAAAAAGTCATGTAATATAAAAAAGTCATGTAAGTGTGACATACATGAGTGCTGATATAAGAGAGTGAATAAGCAGCTGAAGAACAGCTGGACACAGTCACCTCACATGGGTCAGGGTTACAAAGGACTATCTCTGTCATATGACTTGGGTCGGTGTTATTGGTTCCAACAACACAGTCATATCTTCCCTCTTTTTTGAAATTCAAATGTGAGCAAAATACACTGTGAACTACAAAGTTGGCAGTACAAACCAACACAACCCATTGCAGGAGAAGTTACTGTTAACTCCTGGTAGCTGTTACTGTTGCTTCTTGAATTAAAGGAATTAAAATAAAATGATAAGTTTCACTTTGAGACCTGCTCCTTCATCCTCATTATAAAACATGATATAATATGGGACATGGATTTAGCACAGTCTTTTAGTCTTTCTTGCCTCAGAGAAAAATACTGCTTGGCAAGTGCCATTTGTTGTTAAATGAGATGTAAGAGTGAAAAAAGTCTTATGCAAGAGGTACCTTCGGGTGTCATAATTACAAGAAAAAAAACTCCTAACAGCCTTTCATGAGCTAAGAAAAGGAAAGCTGCATTTGGTTAATTCAAATGATTGCAGTATAATTGTTGTTGGTTTTAAATACTTTGAGCACTTTGTGGATAGATCCCAAATATATTTCTGTTAATAAATAGTGCAAATACAGCAAGTAGAGAATATGTGGTTTGTCTCTCTCTCCTTATTTAGATAACACCGACATTACATTTATTTAGGTTCAGTACTGTTTTCTCCATAAAAACCTAGCCCCTCTCAAGGTGATGCAGGTGATAAGGCAGGCACATATGATTTAGTATCATAGGGTGAAATAATATGAGCAATAATTGAGGCAAGAAGCATTTTTTCCAGTTTGGGGATGGGTGAGAGAAACCTACAACTAAACCACATTCTCATCAGGAGAAAAAAAAAATCATTTAAAAGCTTGTCATAAATGAAAACAATTTACTTGTGCCCATGTCCTTAAGTGCCTCAAACTCTTCTGCTTCTGCTGCTACATTCTCTAATGATATTACTGCATACAGCACATCTCATCTAATCTGTTAGTAAAATCCTAAAGTCACTTATGTCAGTCTCTAATGCAAGCCAAATGAGTCTTCCCAGTAATAAGAAGCTTCGCAGAATTAGTTTTCGTTTTGCAGAAAATTGCCATTGGGGCTGGCACTTTTATCTAAAAATTTCACTCGTGCATAAGCAAAAAACTCATATATTATTTGGTTACATTCCATCAGTATGAGAAATAACATTGTGAGAATTCTATGCATGCTAATGATATATAGAAATCCACCTGCTTTCAGATAAAATGAGTTTAATTTTCTGTTGCCCACTGCCTGGTTGGCCTTTCATAAATTACTTATGCACAGCTATTATTAAAATAGAGGGAAAGCAAATTAGAAAGTCCTCATATCTCTCCACTGGATTTAACCAAGGCAGGGCTGTGACAGCTAGAGTCAGCGTTTTTGAAAAAATTCTGCTCTCTTGAAAAATTTTGCATCTCTATACAATTCTATGCCACTGTTGTAAACGTTCTGACCTGCCTTCTTACCAAATTAACCTAAATCCTTTCTATTTTTCAACATTAATGGAATCCTCTAGAGTCCTGCTGATATATATTAAAATATATTTATTGGTTAATTTGAATTCCAGCATTTTGTACCTCATTTCCCAGTACTTCTGTTATATCTGAACAGCTTGGAGCTTTAGCATTAGAAACTTACAAATTAAGATAAATACATCTGACAATTATCAGATCAAAACAACTTAACTTTCATTGGAATATATGATTGCAAATTTCCCTTCCTGATGAAAGAGAAAATGAGGACTGTCTGCTTGAAACAGTTAATTGGATTTGAAAGTACTGTACGTTTCAGCAATCGGTGCAGCTTTTGGTTGGTCAATGACTACTTGACCTCCTGGTTTTCCAACAGACAATTGGTTTTCATTTCTTGAGGGTCTTTTAAGTCCATAGTTCATGGTGACTTTAAGTTTAATTTTCTGTTAATGATATTATTTTGCTCTTTTAAGATAAAACTTTCTTGTGATGTGCTGAGCAACAGTGGCAATCCCATTACTGTGTGAGGAAGGACACCTTCTGAAATTGCATTCTTTTAATATTGTCTCTGTATGGTTACACTATTTCTAAATGCCATTTTAACACTTTGGGTTTGTATTTCATGTGAATTTAAATGGGTAGCTACTCTGCTCCTTGAAAAAAATACAAATATTAAAAAAAATAAAACCAAAAAGCCATTGTGGTCACCTGCCCAGTCAAAGCTCCCTTTTAAGAAACTGGGTCCCAGTTCTAATCAGCTACTGGTTTAATACCTTCCACTGCGGTAGCCTGACTGATTAGAAGTGGTGTGGGTGAGTTTGGGCCAAGGACATGCCCTACAGGTTTCAGGCTCAATTTCTCTATTTTCAAGCCCATTACATTTGCATCCACACCGTATCACAGAGCATTAAGCCCGTCCACACAGCAGGCGGCTTCCTAATGCTAACAACAATTTTGTCCATGGCTGACATCCCCAGCGCTCTGCTAAACCCAGCCAGGCAATGCTGGTCCTGCTAAGAAGACGACTTTATAGTTCTTACACTAAAGCAGCTTTCCTAATGACTTGAAGTAATTATATCAGAGGCATTTTCCCCTAAATTTATGCAAAATGCATATTTATTTGTTGTCTGCCATAGGTATTATTCTATTTCACATTGTATTCCCAGCAGGGACTAGAGGCAGGCAGTGCTGGCCAGCTCTCAGGCTGTTGTTTCACAGGACAGCCCTGCAAATCCAAGGGTTACCTGCCACGAAGGTGGGGCTATCCTGCTCTTCCTCTACCTCCACACTTCAGTTCACAGGAACAATCTGGGAGAAAATCATCCACTTTTTCGGTAAGTTTAGTTTTCTAAGGTTAGTTTTTCAGTTGAGGTTCCTTAAGTGATTTAGAAGGAGATTATAAATGCCAAAGTGGAATAATAGTAGCAGAGATAGCATGTGACTGGCAGTGAAGAGCAAATGGTTTCACAATGAGGTATTCCAAAACTCCATCCATGAAAATGCCTAAAATGTTTCTAGAATTGGTTCATATATAAACAAACATATAGATCCAAACATTATAGTATAATGTACAAATTTAGAAATCTCAGAATGAGTCACATAAAAGTTGAAATCATTTCTGAAATGGAACATCCTCAAATTCCTTTCCCTGTTAATTTTAGAATATACACCTTTTCTCTTGTTTCTTGCAGTTCTGTTATCTAATCAAGAGGACAGGTGGCTAATTATTAAGCATCAGGTTTTAACAATATCAAAAATATTTAAAAACTCATTACTCAGCTTCTCCATTGTTTTAGCTATAATTATTGTTAATAGCTACAAATACTTTAAATTTGTCTCTGGTTTTGAGACTTTTAGGCTGTAGCTTCTTCATACTCTCCAGGGTTAAAACTTTACATCCATCTCCCCCCCACGCCTCAGTGACAACCTCAGTTATCACAGATTCTTGTGAATCCAGGCATGTTCTCTAATGGAAAATATATGTTGCAAAATTTGTGATAAAATGGTAAAATTGAGCAGGTAGGGTGTAATACTGAATTTCACACACAAAGATGCATATTGTATGGTTGTATGCTTGAATGAATTGAACTGCAATGTACTAAACACCACAGAATACTATTGCTGTCCACAGTATCTGACTATTCCCCATGGTTTCCTCTCCCTCCTGACAATCAGTATCTGTAAATCACACCATGCACTCTGATATAACTCCTATCCTGCAGTCAAGGCCTAAGCAGTTCATCTTGAGGCTTTAAAGGAACACACATAATGCAAAGACTTTAAACACAGTGATGTAAAATCACTTGAGATGAATTACTGTAATTTATGGCTCATATTACAGGTACACATAGGAATTTTGGTCAGAACCCCACTATGGTAGGTGTTAGACAGACACAGAATAAAAGAGGTCATCCTTCCTGTCAGAAATTTGCAATCTAAATAATATAAATTTAGACATATCTGTGAGCATAATGCACTCTGTTACATAAGTAGCTCATGAGAAATCCATAGATCAAAATACATTCTCCTAAAACAATGACAGATGATTTTGAACAATAATGAGCAATTTCATTAAAAAAAAAATTAAAAATCTGTTTTCAAACTGTTCCTGAACACAAGTAAAGTATTCATTTCATATAACTTACCCAGATGCAGCAGACAACACTGAGTAAAAGCCTATAATGAATTAAAAAATGTTCTGAACATAAAGAACACTAAAAACTATGACTTCTTTCTCTACCCTCTCAAGTACAGAATGTCCTGTGCACTAGTAGAGGACATCCTATACTCTAAGACTGTTGAAATACTATAATTAAAGGTCTGTCAGAGTTTCCATTAAATCCCTGATTTTCAGGGTTTAATTAATAATAACAGTGAAAATTAATGTGAGTAGAATTAAAACCACTGTCACAGTTCTACTGCATATTAATTCCTGATTTTAAGTCTCTACAACATGTGGGACTGATCAAGCTTCCTCTCTTTAGTCAAAACTGCTATCACAGGGGAAACTTCGGTCAATGAAAAATTCCTCACTGGAGACAGGGGATATTTGTCTGAAAACAGAAAGTGTGATCAGGCTCTGAAACACCTATAGCACTTATATGGGAAGTTAAATGAACATTTCAGAAAGTCAGGAATTACTGAATTGCATAAAGTTTTGGAATGAATGCCTTAAGTTCATTTCAAACTCATATACCCAAAACCCAAAGAACATTCACAGTTCCTCAGTCAGTTCCTTCCCATTAATCAACTCAATATAAGTTTATCAATTTATCTTTGAAATATTAGTATTTTAATTATTTATAATTTTTGCAAGTACGAATTAAAGGTTTGGCTCCAGAATGAAAGGTGGAGAACATACGTAAATATTGGAAAATGGGCTTTCCCTGGAACTACAAGAGCAAATCAGGTGTTCTGTTACTGAGACAAAGGCTACTGGCATTTTGGATTTGAGTGAAAATAATTTGGAACACAGAACATTCCACGAGATTATTCCCTGAAAATAAGCACTGGTATCTCACCATACAACACGAGGAAATTTAATCTTTCACATAAAAGGATCAAATAAAACTACTTCAGTGTGGAAGTCTAGAGAGGGACCTGGCAGAATACTAGAGGATATTCAGTTCTCTTCAAAGTAAATAGTATTACAGCTGAAAAATGTGAAAGCATGAAATTTTCTCAACACTGCTACGAGAAACAGACCCAGAAATACCAGACATGCAAAACACTACAGTGAAGGGTGGAGACAGTACGTTCAGAAATTGCTAAAAATGTTAAGAATATTTTGTTTCACCTAAAAGCACCTATTATAAAACACATATTTTTTTGTCCAGATTCCAAACTAATAGATGTTATTATTTTATCTTACATTAAAACTTATGTTGTAAGCCTGTATCACACACTCCAGAGGTTAATAGAGAAAAAGGATCAAAATTATTTGCTGTTAGCACTGCTAAATAGGTCAAGGAAGTTCACAAGTAAAAAAACTTCATGTTACAAAGAAAAGTGGGAATTTATCTTAGTGAAACCTATGATGCTGCACAATTGAAAAATGAAGTCAACATAATCAAAAATTCACATTATATCATATATAATGATAAATAATAAGCTGAAAACAAACAGCAGAGAATACAATCTGTTTTCAGTAAAGCTGGATACAGTTGCAGCAGAACACAAAAAGGGTGATAGAAGGCCAACAATCAAAAAGACTTTATGATGTATCTTGTATCTGTACTGTCATGATATCTAAATATGGGGATCCACTGTTGTCACTGTGCAAGTCACTAAAAGACACAGTCTTTGATCTGCAGAACTTAAAATCTAAACAGATAATATGTTCAAAATGTTGGAAAAGAAAGAATTATCACACCTTTATCCATCTAGAATTGAGGCTGTAATTCCAAAGCAACTTAAACCATAAAAGTAACTGCCAGGCCCTGCCTCTGTCCTCTCTCTGTGCTTCCTACACTACTTGCTGAGCTGGCCTAGTTCACTATTCCAGCACAAAAATATCCCCTGAAAACTAAGCACACTTCTGTTACATGAAGGTACTGACACAGGTCAATAAAGGAACTGACCAGTAGCTGAGGCAGCAACGGACACAAATGTGTGGCCAGGTGGGAGAGGATGCAGGGGGAGGACTCCTGCTTTGGGATAAATCAAACATAAAGATTAAGTCATTTATCATCATTCACTTTGAAATTCTATGGCATGCATCATATAAGTTTTCAATTATGAGAATAAGTATCTATAAATAGGTCCTGGATAAGTTTAGGATGGACATTTCAAGAGACTTTTTAATCCTTAGAGCACCAAAAGTTTGCATCAGCCATCCTATGAGGTTAATAAGAGCAAAAATCATAAGGAGATTTTAGATGGAGCTTTGCATTATATGAGATGGTTGACAGAGATGATAAAGGGTTATGACTTGAAAACTCTAACATGTCCTTTCAATTCTATGCATTCTGAAATGGCTCAACTAATTCTTAACCAAGAGAAGCTGAAAAAAGCTCCTTCAAGTACACTGTATTGGAGGAAGTTAAATCAAAACGAATGCCAATTCTAAAACTGGGGAAAAGATATGAATGTAAATCTGCAAGCCTTGGAAGCCAAGAATAGTGCTCTTTATGTTCTGCTGTCGTCACTAACCAGTACACAACAGTCAGGCTCTTGGTAGAGACAAATTACCAACCAAACCAGAGTAAACTATACTAGTAATCTGGAGTGTATCTTGCTCTGCTTCCATAGTCCTTCAGAGTTTAAAGTCAACCCAAAACTTTGCATGAAGACATAGTTTGCTCCAATCCATATTGTGATAAAACAAGGAATATCTCAACCAAAATAGGAAAAGCCAATAACTGTTTATGTCTATTGCTGAGCTCTTGTGTCAGATTTAATCTAAGCACCACACCATCACTTTCTCCTCTCTCCTGTTCTCTAATGCTGAAGTCACATGACAAACATCTGGTGATCAAAGTGAAATCACGAACTGGATAATTCCTACTTGGATGTTACTTTTTGGCTCCACTTATCCCTGCAGCTGGAGCATTTCCTCCCAGCAGCTCTACGCTGTTTTGTGAGCAACGCTGGCAAAATGCCACAAATTTATGAAAAACTTTGAAGGGTCTTAGTGTTAGACTTCTACTTTCCAATCAGTACAGCTTGAATCAATAGCGCTGCTGCTAAACGTAAACAGGCATAATGGAAATTTTACAAAGCAAGACCATTTGTATGTAACATCAAAACCAGCACAAAGTCCTCTTTCCATAAGAGTGCAAATCACATTTAGAGTAAGACCAGAGGGAAAAGCAAAATTACTTTGTGATGATTTGGTGCAAAGTTCACTACACTCTTTGCTTGCTAATGAACTCCAGTCATATTGTCGTGTATGTCAGGCTTCATCAACAGTGCTACGCTGCCAAAAAATGTGATTTTAGCACATCAGAACAAAGGTTATAAAAGAGCACACATTATTATTTGATCTTATGCAAGTAATAGTTCACAAAAAAATTATTTTACAATAAATCCTGCCTAACCACAAATTAGAAAAAAAAAAAAAGAGAAGGAGGAGAGGAAAGATGAAGAATGTGGATGGGAGAGGAAAAGCCCAGGAAGCACATCATGCTCGTGGCTGCTCCACGTGTGCTTTTGAACAGCTTTACACACTAACAGCAACTGGTTGAGTAGGTGCAAGCAACCTTTTCCTGGCTTTTGTGCATGTATAAATGTATGGCTCCAGCTGTAAGTAATTAGAGGAGTTACTGGTCGGGTCAGGTTACAGAAGCTGTAGGACACAACAGGGGATAGCCAGGCTTGGTGCCTCAAAGTCCCATGTGGTACAATGATTGCAGCTTTGCACAGCTCTTGGTCCCTCTCCTCTCCTCTTATATTTAGACTCCGCCTGCTTCTGCTCATAGAGCTGCTCTTCTCAAGCCCATGGCTATGCTTTTAAATTAGAACTGGACACGGAGACAGAAAACAGTTGCTTTTACCAGAAGTTTTGTAAAGAAATTGCTGGGAATTCCTCAAGAAAACTGTTCTTCTCAGAATTGAAACTTTTCACAGGAGTTTACCAATTTCTGTGAAACTTTCAGAGAGAAAAGTATCTTAAGTCCAAGACAGGCTTTCTGACAAAGGCATGAATGAGAGGCGTGGCCAGCAACCCAGGATGTAAGTACTAGTCTGGAAAATCGAAGACAAAACATTTAAGTGAACCTGAGGCAGCGTTTGTAAAGGTGCAAATATAACATTGAACTTATTAGAATACCAAATTTTCCAGGTAGTTGCCAACATGGAAGCTGCTTGGGTGCATGAGACTCCTGGATGTCGATCCAAGTTATGTCCTGTACAACACTGACACCATCCATGAAGACCATCTCTCCCGAGAACAGCAGATACACAGTGCTGAGGGAGTGCCCAGTGTGCCTAGAAACCCCAGCCTTAGGCAAGATGTAAATAGGAGCTTCTCATGAGCATAGAGAAGCAACAACTGCAAAGTTGCCTAAGGACTGTGAAAGTGCTCTTGCAACATCCATTTGACAAAGAAGTTACTCCAGTGACTCCAGTGAAATTATCCTTACTTTATACAGGAGCCAGAGAGAAATGAAGCTGCTTAAACTGTAAAAACCTTGCCTTATACATCTTATCATGCAAATTAAATTAAAAAAACTCCATGGAAATACTGCAAAGACCTTTCTCTGCATGTGGCTGTAAGTCACTTAAGTCCTTCAGTGAGACGGGATAATGGCCATTACTTTTCACTGGGCCAGTTCATATTGTGACACTGGAAGAAAAACAGTCTGTCAAGTTTTTGTCTGCAGTGCCTAATTTTTCACCACACTGCTCCTGCCTTCCCCTCCATTGTGTCAGGAGTGCTTTAGGTGTTGGAAGGGCAACAAGAGGCTCAACCAGTGGATGGAGAGGCTGGAGGAGGGGGATTGAATTGCAGGCAGCCTGCAGAGCCTGCTGGAAAGGCTGTGCTGTCTCTCTTTATGGCTGATATGTATCTATGTCCTCATGCCATATTGCATGGAGGGGATTAGAAATAGGATTTCTGATATTTCAGCTGACATGACAGGAGTGATAATTTCATGCAACTGTCTATTTTGCAACCTAAATTCAAATATTCTACCTTTTAAAGGGATTGTATATATTTTCATCTGTACTCCTGGGCTCAGAACCTTTCTCTGCAATGACTGATACAGCAGTGGAATGCACTTCAAAGAGGGTAATTCATAGATAATGTTTTGTATCTCTGTGTGTACCTGACCCCCTAATGACTTAAATGACTACATGAAATGGCAATAAGTGTTAAAATACCTCCAAAATCTATGTGTAGATTGTAGATCTACATAGTTTGGAAGATCTTTTGAAAATCAAAAGTCTAACAGTGTTTGGGGAATTTTTAAACCAAGGACAAGGAAATAAAGAAATAAATTAACATAAAAATATCTCAACTCTAAGTACAAGGTATCAGGGTCACTGACTATAAATATAAATAACGCTGCTTCACATAAACCTTAAACAGCTTACTGCAACTACTAATATAAATTTACAGTATTTACAAGATTAATCTTTGTAAAGAAAATTACAGGATCATAATACCAAACACGATTATACTATGTCCTATATAGCATTTTACTATAAACACAGCAGCAACATGACAGCAAAAATGCACTTTAGAGATACCAAGTAACACTGCACAAAGATGGTGACACTCCATGCCAAATACTAAGCACAGCAGCAAGTCTTGGGGCCATCTGATCTTGCCACACGAAACACCAGATAACCTCATTGTAGGTCTGATACGGAATGTATAATTTTTCATGCCTCCATAGAAATGTACACTGGACTATTCCAACTATAATATGCAGATGTAAGATTTTGTAACTGTTGGCTGTTGAAGCAGAAGAAATCCCAGAAATACTACAAGGCAGATAGAATCCTTGGATGCTGCCCTTGGGACAAAATGAAGGTACTTTTGCTAGGTTATATGCATTTCTTCCAGTCTTACAGTAGCATTTTCTATCTTGAATTCAAGCAGTTCACAGGTTGCACCAGGTAAATTGTAGCATAAGTCTGTTCACAGATACAAATGGGGAAACAGAAGAAACTGCAGTTGCTTGAGACTTCAGCAAAGAGCTGGGAATGGCTGTGGCTAAGGCCATCCTAAGAGTCTTCTCTTTGATCAGCTTCCTGTAACTGCAAGGCCTCTGCCCTTCCATGGCACTGCCCTTGCTTTACCATTACACTGTTTATAAAGAAAGTGATTTAAAAAAACAAACAAAAGGAAAACAATATTAAAAGAAAAATAAAAGCGATCCATTTGCAGTTTTCACTGCTTTTGCATATAACCTTTCACAACGTCAAGTAGGACTTTATTTCAAATGTTGTGTCCAATTTTTATTTTTTTTGAGTTCAATTCCGCTTCACATAAATGTATTTCTGAAGTAAAAATGAAGACACAATAAAACTGATGGTCAGGAAAGAGGTCACAGTAGCTGCACTCTGCTAGAAAGAACAATAGACAGAGAAGCATGCTGCCTTGAAGCTCTGATTTTTCTGTGTCCTGTAACTGAGCTGAGGGCTACTCAGCTATGGAATACTCAGATGTGTGGCCATTCTGTCACATCTTACCACATCCATGAGGAACACCAAATCCATTGAAAGTCACAGCTCATATGTTCAAATGGATATGCTGTTGTAAATTCTTCAATAGCTTAAGCACATATAATGGCTTTTGGCTTCTCTGTTTTATCAAACCTTCCCCTCCTCTAAGGATTGGTCAAAACACAAGCTATGTGTAGTGCCAGCAGATATCTAATGATAACAGATTATGTGCATCCTTTACCAGAAGGAAATTGTTTTGTAAAGTATCCATTAGTAATTAGAGCTTGATTTTCAGAGTCAATAGAAGCTAAAAGTACAGGAGAAGCTACTTACAACTTCATGATGCCAATAGAATCTGTAATAAACAGCAGTGCACTCTGTATTCCAAAAAGACTGCAGCATACCGATAGAAATGTCTCACAAAAGCACCGAACACCACTGAAGCTGTAACATGCATTTATTAGTGTATTGTATTTTATTTAAGGAAAGCACAGACAAAGGCTAGTGTTGTAACCTTTCTGCTGGCAGATAAATGTTACATGCAAACAGGTATGCCCAGGCTTCATGATACACCAACCTGCTAGTCAAACTAATAGCATTTCTATTTTAAGCTAAATGGAAGGGGATTAGGGTAAGAAAACTCCCTCTATTGACCACTGACATTGTTTACCACATAAAAGGTAATTGCTTAGAGAAGATTCCATCTCCTTTTGCTGCAGAAAATGTCCTGGTTTGCTGTTAACCCTTCTTCCATTACAGTGCAGCCCCATAGGTACCACTGCTCACAGAGGCATAGAGAGCCTTCTGCATGATTGAGGGCAAGAACTTTGTAATGCACTACCTTTATCTGTCATATTTTGGTCTACAGCAGTAAATTTTGTATGCCTCTACTGACTACTCCCTGGAAATATGGTAAAGATGTGGCCTTTTATACAAAGATAAGGTACACAGAAATGATATCCAGAGAAAATATGGTAATAGAAAAGAACAGGCTCAAACAACAATGAACAGCTCACAGTCAAATCCAAAAGCATTAGAAGATTTCAGGCTGTGTTGGTAGAGTACAAATCCATCTTGGATCAAATTATTCACCCCTTTGCTGTGGTCTCTTGCTTGGCCTGGCAATTAGTTCAACTGTGGAATGCTACTTAGGAGTACATTTACAATCCCTACATATTCTCTACAGCAAAAAAATGGACTTTGGAAAGGAAGAACTTACAGGCTACTCAGGTAAACAAAACAGCAATTACTTCATAGAAGTGCTATTTTTTGGCTCTGACAGGATCATGAATTTTCCTTTTATATGTAACGTACACGTGGAGCCTGGGAATTCTGTGCACTCTTGTAAGACAATACTCTCTTGTTAGGCCCTCTTAACACGGACAAAACTGATCTGCCAAGCAAAAAGTTATGTTAGCAAAATTCACTTTGGAAAAACAACATCCATAAATAAGGAAAAAACAATGGTCTTTAATACATTCTTGAGGAACTCACCTGAGCAGACCAAAGGCAAAAATTAATGTCAGTGGATGGGCTTGATGTGCAGAAAGGAACTTTTCCATTCTGTTTAAGAAACAAAGAGAAGGGAAAAGCTATTTTTAGAACTGTCATTTGAAATGCCTGTTGGAAAAATTATGAAAAGCAAAAGTGTATTTTGCCCTCTTTTTTCCTACCAGTTCTGATTCATCATTGCATGACACAATTTTTACAACTTACAGTAAAATATTGCAATTAGTTTAATCCCTTAGGGATGTAAGCTACTTTGTACATGCGTAAATAAACTGCTTTATGCTAAGCAGTCTCAGTCTCTTCCCCAAAACTGTTTAATGTAATTTTGGATATAATTAGCAGCCCCTGAGAATGCAGTTATTCTATAACTGGCAATTTTGCAGTAAAGATTCCCCTTCTATCATATGGGTTTTAAACCAAAAGGTCATTTGGGCTAATAATTTCTGTGATTTTACCTTTCTCTCCTCCCCAAAGTTAAAAGCTTAACATGTGATATCTTAAAGGAAAGGAACATGTTTTCTTCTAGTGTTTTAGAAATGTACTACGACCATGACCTACAAGAAAAACTTCTGGAGGCAAAAGTGCAGTTTGGTTTCTCAGAGTAAGTCCGTGGCTTTACTCCCGAATTCCTCAGAAGGCTGATACCAATATCATCAAACAAAAGGGTGATTTTAAGGAAGTTTTGAGTCTCTAGGATTTGCTCACCAAAAGCACAGTGCTGCATTTTCTTTTGCATTTGCCTGCTTCCACTCAGCCTAAGCAGGCCCTTAGTTGCCTTTCAGCTGACTAGTGTCAATGATAATAACAATACATTTTTATTTTTAGACCTCTCAAATCTAAAGGCAAGTTAGCTCTGCATACGTATGCATGCACACACAAATGTAAGTAATATCTGAACATTTCCAAAGGACAACAAGTCCTTTGGAATAGTAATGAATAGAGAAATCATCTTGTGCCCTGCATGAGATAGGTGCATTTCAAAATTTTCCTGTATAGCTTCCATGAAAATTGGCCCCTAAGCAAGGGTGTGAGTCATTGATGAATACAGCTCTAAGGCTTCACGCTGTGCAGCAAGAGCTGTAAAAGGCATTAGAGGAACAGAGGGGAGGAGGACGAGAGAGAGAGAGGGTTAGGAGGTTATTAAATAAAACCTGGTAATGGTTTTACATGGACATTTTCTGAGCAGTGTTTGGCAAACGCACATCCCAACCCACCGGGCAGCTCTTGGGCAGCCACAGCAGCGCCCTTTGCCAGGCAGTGCCCGGAGGGGCTGCACAGACCCCCCCAAAAGCACTTCTGCCTGCCCCAAAGGCACTGCTGTCATAGCCCCTTGCAGGGCTTGGTGGAAACTCAGGTCCTACAAGCAAAAATAAATTACCCTATGTCACAATGTTTTACAGTAACTTTTCAAATGAATGTTGTGGCAAAAGGATGGTTTTTTCTCCTCTGCACCCATCTCCACCACACAAAACCACAGCCTTTGCCAGTACAACTATGCAAAAAGTAAAGAACAGGCCAAAGAGAACCCACTGTGGACAAATTTAAACTTCCTCAAACTTCAGAGGTATTTAATTTTGGCTCAAAATTATTGGTTTGGGGTTTTTTCCCTCCCTAAGACCAATGTATTACATTGCCATCAATTTATGTCATCCACTGGTTAGGAATAGAGCATACCTAACTGATAACATATCAGACCTGGATTATGAGCAATTCTCCCTTTTAGGTAACTGTGTTTCTCCTATCTCAGTCAGGAGATCCAGATGTCAACACAGACATGACATACACAAGTCATTTTCATGCAAGATCCTCCACCCTTCAGACTTCCTACATGTTCTACCTCACACTGACTTGTGTGGTCCCCTCAATGTCTCTTCCCATTTTTGCTTCTTCCATTGTGTCTGCAGCCTTATTGCACCCATCTGAAAGAAAAGATACAGTGTGGGCCACTACATCCCATTATCAAACACCCTGTGACTTGCAGGTTCACATGGGAAATTTATTATATACACTAATTAAATGGCACTGGTTACACTGGGTTAGTTATAAACAATCCAATAACCTTTTAAATGAGTTTTTTTTCAGTAGATAGCTCAGATGTACAATCAAGAAAAAAAAGTTTTCCTGTATTTTAAATAATAAAACTATCACTTGGTGGAAAGCAAATCATAATTGAAATCTTAATTTTCACACAGATAACAATTAAAGGAGCTTGGGTATAAATAAATAAACAAAAATGGTTGGTTGGTTGGTTTTTCTTGGCAGGAACAAGAGGAGCTGTAAGTCTTTTAAATGAAAGAAACAGTGGTTTTACATGTAGGTAATTTGAACAAATGGGCACAGCAGTCTACAAAAGTGAAAATTGAATCTATAAGGAATGTTAGCAGGAAAATAGCTTGTTATGTTACAAGTGCTTCTGTTTCTCTAAACCTTTAAAAATAAGAGCTAGAATTTAAAAACAAACAAACAAATCAACCTTCTGTGTGTATATACATACTTAGGAATAGGAATTATATATTCCCTCTTAACTGAGGAGTTGATAACTGCTGCTGCTAAGAGACACCAACAAAACCCCCCTGAAATCCACAGACACGCAGCACCATCTGGTGGATTAGCTCGGCTGGCAAACAGTTCTGCGTTTACAGAACACACCACCACAGGCAGGACAGGGGAAAGGCCGTACAAAGAAGAGCATATCATGGAGATTTGTTTAGTCAGGGTCAGGCAAGAGAAATTGAAGGGCGTGGAATTTCCATGAAAATTGTGAATTAATGCTCTTTAGTCATGTAACACTTTACAGTTTCCAGACACTATGTATAAATCTGTGCTCACAAAAACATGTGAACAGAAAGTTTATTATTACAAAAATTTGTTTGGTATGTGTATTAAATAACTGGATCAAGATTGATTTAATTACGTTTCTTGCATGTATACATTATGGTATGTGATTATAAATCATCATTTTTCACTGGAAGACTTGCTTAGTGAACAGGACTACCTGCTCCCCTAACAACAAACAGCTATCCAACAATTTGCTTTCATCTTCTCAGGGACTACATGGTCTTGTGTTATTTCACACACAAGCTCAACTCAAGATTATCAGGTGCCCATCACTGCAATGCCACATTGAATTACAGGTGTTAATTAAAAATCTCTGCAAGGCAAGTTGCATTTATTTTTCACATACAGTGAGTAAAAGGTGGTTCTCATTTTGAGTAGGAAAGGAAGAGGCTGCTACCTTGTACACAGTGATGTGCCATTGTAGCCTCTGGCATCTTTCTAGTAGCTGGTAGTGCCTTTGGAATCCCCCCTTTTCATTCAGTCAGGTCAGCTCACTGCACTCTGCAATACCTGGCTCTTGCCACAGACCTTCCAGGTCAAACATATTATTCAGCACATCCTATAAGTATCCACAGCCCATCATGCCAGGTAAGGCAACAGCAGCAAAGAAGATCTTCCTCACAAGGTCTGTATTTGTTCCACAGGCAGCTTGAGGCACTGAACCCTGTACCGTTCTTCTGTTTTTAAGAAACTGTTGCATCCAGACATTGTTCCTATCTTTTCTTTCCATACTTCAGTGATAATAATGTGGGACTCTTCTCAGGGGATGATCAGTGAAGCAACCAGCAATAATCTGCACAACACTCCTCATCAGGTGGGACTTTCACTGTTCTTCAGCAATTTTTTCTTCTCTGAAAATGCCCCATACCACATGCAGATATCTGGCAAGATCTGTGCCTTCTGCTATGGTTGATGTTGCTAATGAGCCACAGGCTCATGCTGCATAACAAATCTCACTGCAAACTCCTTGCTCCTGCAAATCATCGCCCAACCATTTGCCAGTGCTTACTGCTGTTTTGCTCAGGTACTTTTTAATCATGCTTTGATTAATTCCTTTAATGTCTTTCAGATGCTTCAGCCTGACAGTAATGACCAACAGAGGGTTTCTCCATCAAGACTAGGTTTCCTCTTTTTAGGGACTTTTGACAAGTGCATGTAATGACAGGACAAGGGGAAATATTTTCAAACTAAAGGAGAATAGATTCAGAGTACTTATTAGGAGGAAGTTCTTTGCTGTGAGAGTGGCAAGGCATTGGCACAGGTTGCCGAGAGAAGCTGTGGATGCCACATCTCTGCAAGTGTTCAAGGCCAGGCTGGATGGGTTTTGGAGAAAACTGGGCTAGTGGAAGGTTTCCCTGCCCGTGGCAGAGGGGTTGGAAGTATATGGTCTTTTAAGGTCCCTTCCAACCTAAACCACTGTGTGATCCTAGGATTTCTGCCAAGACTAGTGTCCTTTTCTCCATCCATGAATGGTGGAGCTCAGTGACATAGGATTATTTACAGCCCAGCAGTACAGATGGGTACAAAAGGTAACATCCAAGCTCAGAGGGACACAGCATTTTAGTGTTCATGGTCACCTGAACATAACCTGGCTCAGGAACCCACCTGTTAATTGTGGAGGTAGTTCAGAAACATAAAATATACCGTGTACCCTCCCAGCCCCCCGTTATGCAGTGCCACCATCACCAGGTGAGCTGTCCCGCTGTGTGACCCCAGACCCGTTTGGTGCCACCAGCACCAGGTGAGCTGTCCCGCTGTGTGACCCCGGGCCCGTGGCTCGGGCTGGCGCTGGCAAGGGAGGCAGCTGAGCCCGGGGGGGGTGGTTCCCTGAGGCGCTGCCAATAGCTCTGGGTCTGACACCCTCCTCTGCGGACCCGGTAAGCGGCCCCAGGGCCCCGTGCCCCGCAGACAGCCGCGTTCCCGCGGGCCCAGCCGCTGGGCCGGCGGGCGCGGGGCGGTGCCGCCTGAGGCGCCCTTGGCTCCCGCTGCCGCCCGTTGCCAAGCGCCCGGCACAGGCACAGGCACAGCCCCGGCCCTGCGCCGTCCCTTCGCGGCCATGGAGAGCTCGGACAGCACCTCCACCGCCTCGGTGCTGGCCGAGCTCGGCTGGGACAGCGCCTACGCCGTGCCCGTGGCCAACGCCGAGAACAAGGCGCTGGAGGACGAAGTGAGCGCGGGGCTGCGGCCGGGAGGGAGCGGAGCCCGCCTGCCCCCCGCGGCGGGGAGGGAGGGATGGAGGCATGGAGGGAAAACCTACGAGTTCCGCGGAGCTGCGGAGGGGATCCAGGAGGGAGATCCATCCTCCGAGCGTGGGTTCCGCATCCCCCGAGTCCCCCACCCGGGACGAGCAGCGGGATCTGTGCGTTACCTTAACAAAGCTCGGGGTTTTCTCCTGAAACCTCTCCTTTCACTGTTTTGGAGGAGTGTAGCATGCGCTTCCTACGTTTTTTTTTGATTAATAATCCCAATTACTTATGCTTAAGTAGTTACAGGTAATAATGCTCAACTGCAAATAGTCACTTGGCGATTCTAATCTTAAACAGCTGCAGAAGATGCAAAAGGAGAAAGCGAACCTGAGAAATGAGCTGACCAACTTGGAGGAGCGCATAGAAGCAATGACAGCTCATTTGAAAAACGTGAGACAAGACTTAAGCTTCTCTCAGGTAAATCACCAACACAAGCTGATCTGCTTTATCAGGCAGACTTGTAACCTGAGTATCTCTCTGTGGCTGTACGTTTTACCACCTTTGTTAGAGATTTTTTAGGCCTTTATTCCAGGATTTCCACAAGAAACAAAAGTTAAACTGTATATCTCTGTGATATTATTTGATGGTAAAATGAATGTACCTAGGAGAATGCAAAAGAGGATACATTTTAGAATTCTTCATGAATGGGGGCTTTTGTAATTATTAAGAAAAAATTGATCAAGGAAAACAAAACATCGCTGTATGGGAAGAGCAAATTTATAATCTTTATAATGGTCAAGAATTAGTGGTGAAATGCTAGTGAAGAGTTAATTTACAGACCTGAAAAATGAAGTGAGGTGGTTAAAGTTAAGTCTTCACTTACACACTGAGTTAATTGGCCAAAATGGGTGGTTTAGATTTCTAGAGAGTCTTGAGTCAAAACTTTACCCCCTTAGGTAAAATATCCTAGGTGAAAAACTCATAGAAGCTTCCCTGCAGCTGAATAACTTCTTAATGTTTGGGGTTTTTTTTTGTCTGCCAGAGTCAGGCTTTAATTTGAACTAGAAGAAAGAAAGATTAGTCAATACAGAGGTACTGCTACAGACCAGCCTGGTGGAGGTCTGTCTCAGCCCAAAACAATTTTTTTTCCTGCACCTCCTGAATCTGATGTAAAGTCACTAGTGATCAAGGAACTAAGATTTTGATGTTGAAAGGTTAAAATTTCTGAATCTTGGGTGAAAAATCTTTGAGGTTTTTAGGGCTATAAATGGTTGATCTGTGGATATTTGATACAATGTGTACTTGTGTGTGTATATATATATATATATATAAATATAAGAACATATATTTGAGATACTAAAATCCAAACAATAAAGTTTCTCAGAAAATTCCTACATTTACACCATGAAATGACACCATCTCTGACTCGGGATTTGATTGTTTGTAGAAAAAAGTTTGTTTGTTGATATATGCCTTTTGTTTGTTGATATATGCCTTTTGTTTATTGTAAAATGCTGAACTTTATTATTCTGCAGCATCTTTACACTGCCAGAGAGAATGAAATTGAAACTGAACAACACTTTAAAGCCCTTGCTGAGAGAGAATATGGACGTCTCAAAAGTGACCTTAAACGACTGCAAAATGAGTTGATTTCCTTAGGAGAAAAGAAAAACAGACAAGAAGTAAGGTTTAAAATTTTTGGGAGAGAACACCTATATTGCAAAATTTTATGGCTTGTCCTCACTTGCACTTACAGAAACAATGGTATAAGTCAAGAATAGCTAACTATAATTAAAACTTCTGAACTGGATGTGGTTTTCCCTGGGAAAGGCAAATAGAAGAACACTGAGGATCTTGCTTAGGCTGGTCAGGACTTAGCAAATATTAATTAGATGTTGAAAGACTTCTGTTCCTAATGTCAGATACAAAGCCACACATCCATATCACTGCCTTGGTAATTCTCACAGATATTTTCTTTTTGGTTTAAAAATTCAATTGTTGGTTGCAAATCTTCTCCACATAAAATAAACTTTGGGCAAGATTTCAAGATCAAACATTTGGTTTATGGTAAAAAGTAATCTAATGCTATCCAGTTATAGGTGGTTTTCTGGGTATGGAAATGTTGCTTTTTCTTTCAATTAATTATTTAAATGATTTTTAAAATTTGCTCTATTTCTTCTGATTAAGGCTGTTTGTAATCTCCAGTCTCTGAATGGGTAGCAGGGTGAAGATATTCTCACTTTTCAGCTGGATGCAGATTGTCCCATTTTTGTGTCAGGAAGTCTCTTCTCAGTAACTTGGGGCCATTTGAAAATTGACAAGTAGGATAAGGATCTAAGAGTTTGGTCTTAGCATGTGAGGGAGGAACTTTACCTTTTGATGCCTCAGATCAGTTTATGATGTGGAATAAATATCCTGGATATAGGTATAACTTGCCAGAGGTTAACTTTTCTGTTTAAAATTATTTGCATGTCAAATTTGTGGCAACTTACTGTCTTGTTTTTTCTTTGAGACCAGGACATCCAATAGCAGTGCTCAAGTATAACACACAATTAATAAAATATCTAGCAATTCTGTAGACAAGATGTGTGTAAATTTGTTACAGTAGCCTGAACTGGTTGCTTCAATTACTACTCAATGAATGTTAGACATTTGGTATTGACCCTTTAATTTTCTTTTATTTCATTAGAATACTATAAGTAAAACAATTCAGAAGTTGGAAGACTTAAAACAACAGATGAACTGTGATGAGGAAGTCCTGGAGAGCTGGCTAAAGGAATTAAATCGTACAGATAATGATGCTCTTGCCATCCAGAAGTATGCACAGCAAGATGAAGGGAAATTAGGGGTAAGTAGAAATGGAAACTAAATGGAAAACCATTTTAACATTTGAAGACCTTGTTATATTATTGAGTCAGATAAGATGGAGACAAGATTTTTTTCAACAGTACTTTTAAACTGGTTTCCATTTAGCACAACAGTGCAATTCCATATGAGGTTCATTTTAAAGGTCAGAGAGAACAAGACGTGATCTGTTTGTTTTCAAACACATGATATTTTCGTATCCTTTCATTTTTAGGCATTGACCTTTCAAGTAGAAAAGCTGACCACACAGGCAAATCAGAAGCGCAGAGCTCTTGATAATGAGTTCACAGAGACCTTAACAGCTCAGGTTTGTGCTTAAGGTTCTTGGAGATTTCAGGTTATATGTGACATTTTTAACACCAGGAATCATGGGGGTGCTTTTTTCTTTTAAACAGATGGAGCTTGACAGGGCAGCTGAAGATTTTCGCAGAGTTCATCAAGAAAGGCAAGAAGTCATCAGGCAGTGGGAGAATGCAATACAACAGATGCAAAAAAGAGATCAACAGATCGACCACTGTGCTTTGGTAAAACTGCTGTAACTGATCCATATCTGGTTTTTGCTTGGTTTGTTTGGTTTGTTTTTTGTTTTTTTTTCAAAAGAATCAGAACTATAGTATAATTTTCCCAGTAGCTAGCCTTTTACTTAACCTTTCAAAATACACAATTTTCACTGAATAGCTATAAATCTGTCAGGTAAAGAAAGCATTACCACTGTTGATAATTTTCTTCTTGCATTTCATCTGTTTCAACTCTATCTGAAAGTTTGTTTAGCTTTTTTTCCCCCTATTAAATCAATCAAAAATTATTTTCATATGAGTTTATAGTGTCACATTTTTTTTAAATTGTTGGAATATTTTGGAAGTTTCCAATCCAAAACAATTCTAGGATTTGGTGTTGTGAAGGGTCTGTGGAATAAATTAATTTTAAGAATGATAACTGGGCTTTCTCATGCAAATAACAGTTATAATAGCAATTGGTCTTCTGGTTGTACCTTTCATTAATCTAACATATCTTAACCAATGCAAGCAAATATAAAATACTTTTATCCTGATAGCTAATTGCAGAGATAAAACAGGAGATCAGAAAGAAAGAAACTGTGCTGAAAGAGAAGGCTGCCTTTTTGGTAAATGAAACTGTCAATAATATGGAATATGAAAAGAAAATCTCTTCTGCTGAACGAAAAGCCAACAGCCTCCGAATTGAGTATCAGACTCAGGAAGCCAACAGGGTTCATCTGCAGGATGAGGTAAGGATGGCCAAACAGCTCAGAAAAAGATTGAAGGTGTAACTGTGGTCCAGGTAGAGGAAATACAGGAATAGCATTTTCTTTTTTTGGGGGGTTTTATACTAGAGTCTTAATAATTCAACAAAATGTTGCTCTTCTCAGCCTACTCCTGATTATTGGGATCTGAACCTTCAATCCTTTCACTGAGAGTGGTGAAAAGGTTAGCTGATATTCTCTGTTCTGTTGGTTGAATTTTCTCTTAAATGGTCTAACATTATTAAATGCCTCAGCAGGTGACAGTTTCCAAACAATTCCTGTCCTGTGCCCTCAGAAGCCTGTGTTGATGGGCCCTGTAGTCAGGTTAAAATTCCTGCGGAAAACACCAAATGCTTTCACATGGCTTTCTAATCAAGAGGCTGTAGGACAGGGCTGTCCTGTGAACAAGCCGTGCTTGGCATTGTCCATGCTTACTCTGCACCTAAAGCTGGGAATGAGCTGCACTGCTTAATGACTTTCACGCCTGTAGAAGTATTTCTAAGAGGTAATTGGAGTTTCATGGCTCTGTTGAGAAGGGATGCACTTGTATTACCTAAGTTTTCTCTCAACAAGAAAATGGTAACACTGGGCTACTCAGCAAGCTTGGTGATTTTTAAATACCTTGCATCTGCTGTTGCCTTAATTTTGGATAGTTTTTCTGTAGCAGGTGGTTCACAGACTGATCTCCTGATTAAACTGTAGGTAGATCAAACAAGGGGTAGGCTATTAGATTACCCTAGAATTCATGCTAACTTGAGGGTTCCTAGAATTGGTATGTTTTCATCTCAAACTGTGAGATTCTTACTTGAAGTTTTTCACAATGAATATTCCATAATGGGATAATAGAACAGTCTCTCATTATTAGAACATCTGTGGCATGCATGTGAGAAACAAGGAAAGAAAGAGACAGTTCAGCCAATAACTTGTGACCTCTAAGAAACCTGCTATACATGACTCGATCAGGTTTCTTCATCTGTGAAACTGAAGACAATTACACTTATGCTGTTAAGTGATACTTTTAAGATGAATAAGCTACTGACTGTAAAGTATTCCTATTGTGTTTAATGAGTGTCATGTATTTTTTACCAAATTAAATATCTGTGCATTTTTGTCACAGTGATCCCTTATCTTAATCAAAGTAATTTTATGTACCCAACAAAGTTTGACACAGAAATATTTATTAGATATAAAAGGGTATCCATGTGTCACAAAGAACCTCATCAAAGGCCCCCGTGCACTATAAAACCATGATTCCACTTGCACAGATGCTGTTGGGAAACCATTGCAGCCACAGCATCTTCATGATCCATTCTGTAGCTGCAATTATTAAGTATTTTCTCCCAGTATTCAGATTATGTAAATCAGTCTATTGAGTTTACTAGCTGTGCCAGTTTACAGAGCTTTACTTCTCATTTGGAAAGCACTGTTAAAAAGTAATGGAATACTTTCCAATAAATAGCTCCCTTACAATTTTAAATATTCTGACATTTACTGAAGTAAATAAGAGCTCGATTGCTCTATTTTGTAATTTATTAGCTGGAAGCTTTGAAATCCACTGTGGACAGAACTGCTTCTGATCTAGAGTCTTTGAGAATACAAGTAACCAATCTGAAGAAAGAAATTCAGAAGAAACAGGCGAGGTAAGAAACAGACCTTTAAAAATATCATTTCTAAGGATTGGTAATCCAGTCAAATCCTTGAGGTAGCAAAGAACCTTAAATAATATTGATGATTAAAGCCTCCAACTTTCTGGTTCCTTCCTGTCCTGCATGGTTTCTGGCACTGGGCAATTTGGAGAATACGCAAAGTAATCCTTGTTTTTAAAAGGGTGTGAAAAAATCAGGGCTTTGGTTATCACAGGTTGAAGTTTAGTCCACTTCGTACGGCAACTGCTCAGTCAGGTTTGCTGCTGGTGTTTGGCAGAGTTGTACAGGCAATCTACATTTAACTTGTTAAATCATGTCACTTTGTTTAGATTAAGCTCTATTATTAAAGAAAATATAAATATTTCTGATAAACTGAAGCTTGTGACTGAGGAGACACTTAGTTCAGAAGAGAAAGCTTCGAGGATGGAAGAAATACTGAAAGCAGAAGAAAAAGCTGTTGAGGTAAGATGTTGTCGTGGTTTCCATAAATGAGGATTCATTTGAATTTGCAACTCTATTATTTTAAAATGATCTCTATTAAAATGAAAGTATTAATATGACATGTAGCTGTTTCATCAAATGCTGAAGTAACCTGCAGATAGATGTGTCAATATCTGTGCTGAGAAAACTGGAGGAAATATACGAGATCCCAGTAATTCAGAAGAGTATATTAACGTAGGATACTGATACTGATCAATAAGGTTGTTAAAGAGTGAGAATCTTGTCAGGAAGACTTTCAAGTAGCATTGCCACTGAAAAATTCTTAGCTCTAGTAGAACACCACCAAAACTTATAAACCTGCAGAGAGCTGCGATTTTAATGAACAGATTAAAAAAGATTTAGAAATCTTTTGGTCAGATTTGGCTGGCCTAGTCTGCTCTTCATTATTTTAGTTATTCTACATGACACTGTAAGAGCTGACTTGTTGTGGCCTATTAAATAATTCCTGGCTCACTTGAGATTTCATGATGTATAAAGATCTTGATCTGGGAAGTGACACCTGCAAGCTGTAATAAGGAGGCTTTTTTTTTAACATGTCTAGTAATACTTCCTTTTAAATTTAAACCCCACTTCTTCTGTTGCAAATTAATTATAGGAATAAAATAGTCTAATTCTTTATCACCTGGTGAGCTGCAGAGGGCATTTGAAAAAATGCAATGCTGTAATGCACTCATCTGAACTTCCCTGCATTTCGGGAAATGCTTATGCTGTTTTGTCATTGTGCTACTAATTCTCTTAAAGTATTTTCACTACTTAGCTACTGACTGAACATGAGAGAAATATTTTTTACATTTTGCTGGACAGTTGAGGACTGGATAAGCTGAAGCTTTCATTACTGTGGAATGACCAGGTTAAATTAATGTGACAGCAGGTGTTCACACAAGTGACAACAAAGCTGGCAACAGCTTTTTTCTTTCCCCCTATTTTGTGTTTTCTGTAGCATGTATGTGAAATAATGCCTTACAGTAGACTGAATGTCATTTTTCAAACTTTTTAACTCCACAGGCATTAACTGTACATTTTAAATAACTTTCAGAAACTAGAGACGTGATGTCTTCCTGTTACAGAGAGTTTCTTAATTTACAGGCCATACTGTTTTGGCTCTTCAGATAATTTGAAAACAAGTTGTAATGGTATAGCATTTCATTAAAACCTTATTTGCTTCCCCTTAAGACTGTTTTCAGGGTGGCTAAACCCTTAGCAGGGTTTCTTAACTTGTGTCTGTGGCGGATAACCCAAGATGACATTGAGCCTGGCAGCTCCACAGCTCCAGGGGAATATCTTAGCTAGGATGAACTGTTCTTGAACAATGTCTGCAGTGTATTAGTCAGAAGCATGCCTTCCATCACCATTAGACACACAGGGCTATTTGCTGCATCTGTTAATTTACTGTGAAGAGATATTTACAGGAACAATGTGGATGAAATGTCCCCATTTTGCGCTCTAGTTCTGGGATACTTCTCCCTCTTCAGTTTTTGGCAAAACACTGTTGCACTGTGCAGCTTATTGAATATCTTATCTCTGTTAACAACCTCACTTAAAGGGAGAGAAAGAATTCTGTTAAATAAATTCATTTAGGTATGCACAAAAAAGCCATAAAGTGAAGGTCAAATCAACATCCAGTGACAGTGGATGAATTCATCACTGCCATCAGCACTGGGCACATGCTTAGAAACCAGTTTGCTTCCAAAATTAAATTCCTTTGTTCAGGCATGATCCAAAGACCACTGACACGTGCTACAGTTCATAACAATTTCGTATTAAACTTACAGTTGCCTTTTATGTCCTGAGTTTTGGATTTGGAATTGCACTTACAGCAAGTTCAACTACAAAAAAATTCTGTTTGGTAGAATGTGGACTGTGAATGTGAACTCTTAGAGAAGGAGCTAAGTTATCTTTCACCATTATTTAAGCCTGCAAAATGGTTGTATACGTATTAAATCAAGAATAAACACATTGTTAATCAACATAGAAAAGTCTGTTCTCAGGTGTTTTGCATATTAATTTAAATGTACATTTTCAAATTCTGTACCAGACTCGAGCTAAATGTAAATGAGTCCTTTGAAACAGGAATGGGAAGTCACATCATTCATTTTAGGGTGTACTTTACAGGAAACTGGCTTGAGCTTTGGATGGTCTTTGGTTATTTGAGTTGGGGAAAGAGGCAGGAAAAGAATAAAATGGTCTTCCTTGTTAGGTTTGTAAAAAGAAAATAATCTCAATTTTGTTGGTCTTCAGTACATTTCAGGTTACCTGAAATGTTCAGCATTGTCTTTCTGTAACGAACCCTACTAAAACCTCATTTCCTGCACTGATTTAGGTGTTAATGGCAATTAATTACCTCTGAGAACAAGGAAGGGATTTTAAAATGTGTAATTTTTCAAAACTAATTATTCCAGCTTATATAAACATACATGTATACACACAGAGTTCCAAGTTTTAATAAACCATTGAAAACCTTGGTATTAATTTCTCCAAATATTCACATATGCTGGGGGCAATGAGGAGTTTTTTTTTTTTAAAAGATGACAGGAATTTAGTTTTCTGAAAGGCTAAAAAGAGTAGTATTCCCATAATTGGGAAGAAAGTCTTATAATACTATGGTATTTAAAAAAAATAAATAAAAAATATTACTTTAAGTCAAATACTCTTCTTGCCAACCATTTTGAAGACCAATGAAATGCCATGTTCATGTGAATGGATAGAGTATTAAAACTTTTAATTTTCCTATACATGATTAATAAAAGCAAGTAATTCCCTGGAAATTACTTCTGATGTGATTAATTACGTCTTTCTGCTTAATGATCACCAGGAAAAAGAAGATGAAATGAGGCAGTTAAAAGACCTACTTTTCAAGAAGAACCAGGAGTTAAAAGTGCAGAAGGATAAGGAGAAAGTTGCTCTATCAGAAATTAAGGGAGCTCAAAAATCACTTAAAAATCTCCAGTGTCGACTGCACAGACTTGATGTAGAAGTGTTTAAACAACAGGAATTAATATATAACCAGGTAAAATGTTAATATACTTTCATACTAGGATTCTTTCCTGATTGTTTGAGGCTACTGATGGCAAGTTGCTTGAATTCTGTAATCTTTAACATATTTCCATTTCGGAAATGCCATGCAATAGAATTTCTTATAATGTCTTCATTTATTTCTGTCTCTAGATGTATAGACAAAATTGAAATTACTGAAACTTGCTAAAGTATCACCTACATTTTGCACTTGTGTATTTCTTTTTTTTTTTTTTTGCATTTGCTGCTTTCCCCACTAATTTCTAAAATCCATTCTTTACTTTGATCCTTCTGAACCACAGACACCTCAGGGTGTATTTTTAAAGCAATACAAGAGGTACACGCCAAAATCCTGTTATTTACTAATTGGATTATGTGCATATTTCCTATGCACCACTTTGAAAATTTGCTCTTTTATATCAGCATCCAGTGGTAGCAGCAAGATGGCAACTCCACTGTAAGCCTCCCTACAGCAGCCTGTGCAGAGTGTGCTTTGTTACTCTTCTAGAAGATTACCCCTGAACCATCACTGCTCATCAGTCATCTAAGATACTTTGCTAATGAGGTCTATAAGCCAGAAATGATTATAAAAACAATAGCTTCATTGGGTGACTGTCCTAAAGCCAACGTTTAGATCCAAGTTTATTGCTTATCTCATACTATTAATTCTCTTAAAATTTATTTGAACAGGATTTTTATATTCAGCGAATACAGAGACGGCTGTCACGGTTAGAAGGGGAGGTTAACTCAAATGAAAAAGAAATTTTGGAAGCGAAAGTTGCTGAACTTAAGAAAACCCTAGAAGACAGGAAAAATGCCTATGATGTTCTACAGGCACAGTACAGGAAACTTCAGGTGACTTCTTTAGCACATCAGGCTGACTGTGCAACATCCAGAAACCTCTGGGAATTGAGGACATTGAGTCTTATCAGTAACATGGTATTAGATTAAAAGGCATCTGATCTTCATGTAACCCATGTGGAAAACTTCATATATTCCCTATACTCAGGAAAAATAGGTTATTACTGCCTGACTGAGACACCTGAGCTTGAAGACCAGCATTGCAATGTTGGTAAAAGACAAGCTTAGCTTTCATCAAGGTCTTACTGACTGCTTGCAAACATCTGAGTTTATTGTTAGGACCTTGCAGAAATAGGAGAATGCTATTCTGTGAAGTTGTTACTTTTATATTTTTCATAAATTCATAAGTACAGTTGCATTTAAAGTTGTCCAAAGTCACATTAATGAATTCAAGGGACAGTTGACCCCATCCTGATCCATAATTCAGAAATACTGTTTTGCTGGTTTTATTCCCTTGTGTGCATATACATGCTTGTCCTCTGGTTTTCCTATGCAATGGTCATCATTAATTCTTTAAAAATGCACTTAACCTTTCTTGTAGAGAAAAACCAACCAGTCATTCTGTAGCCAGTTTATAATTCCTTTTTATAAGTATTGTCTTTGTGTATTAATCAACTGTATTTTAACAAATTTAGAAAACTCTTTTCAAAGAGAAGCCAGAGAAAGAAAGAAGTCAGTTTTTTTAATAAAACAGAACAACTGATTTCTCAAAGGGATAGTTAAGAAAAAAATTGACTTAGTGAGGGGAAGAAACTGCTTATAGGGGAGCCCTTTAAACCTTGTCATTGCATGGATCTCCAGTTAATGTTGGGCAACTACTGCCCACACCTCAGTTTTGAAGAGGTGGGAAATTGAGCAGGGAGTATAATCAAACATTGAACCCCCCCTCCAGGAATTTATTCATACTCTGGAGTATTATCAAAGACAGATGGTTTTATGAAAATGAACTACAAATATCAAAGTCATGATCAGACATGCCAGGAGATTTTTTAATCTAGAATAAAATACATGACTCTATTAGATTTGCCTTATTGGCTGAACAATTTATATTGTATAAATAACAACTCCAAATAAAACAAGCAATGACATTAGTATTGCAGCAGCACTCTGCCTGAGGCCATGCCATGCAGTTTGCAGAGCAGCATATGGATGGACACATGATGTCAACAGTTCCTGGTTCCAGGACTTAAAAATATCTCATTTAAAATTAACTGATAACTTTTGTTGCAATTTACTGCATTCGCAGAATGATGTCCAGGTCATGAGGAGAACAATTCATAAGACAGGAGAAGAAACAAGTGCTTTGGTGGTGAAGATAGATGAACTAAATCTTTACAATGAGAGATCAATTCAGGATTTAAAAAAAGCTAAGGCCATTAAGCAGGTACAGTATTATTTCACAACTTCACTAATACAGGACACATCTGTTTTTTTGGGCTGTTGTCTGCCTCCCACACTGCTACATCATTATATCCATAAAAATCCTTTTTGTGGTTTTTCTAACTTAAACTTTCAGCCTCATCACTATTATCTTACTAGGCAAAGTGTTGCTTCTCCTCTCTATACGGTGTAAAGTTTGATGAGGTATCAATTTAATCCCACATTAGTCATACCACAGTATCAGTGGATAATTTTTTTTTCTGAGAAGCAATTACCTTTAAAATAGAAAATGCTGTTCAAGGATGTCTTTACCTAGCACTGAATGTGATGCCTACTAATAAGTTTGGCACAGTTTTGCTATTAAATTGTGAGGGTTTTTTTCTAGCAGATGGTTTGGATCAATCCATATTCCAGTTTAAGGAGTTAGAAACAAAATACAAGTCCTTTTCCCTATGTTAATAAACAAAAAATATGATTCCCACTCCTCTAATTATTGCACTTTTTTCCTGAAATAAGCTTTTGTTCCTCAAGGAAGCAGTAACATAGTAGAATGAAACAGGATCTGGGTAGCAGGGGAAAGAGTTTTGCTGTCGACTTGACTGTTGCACTTGCTCCTCAATGAAAACTCTTTCCCTAACATGGGACTTTTCTTTTGGGATGAAATTCAGGGGAACAAAAGAAAGCAGATGATGGCCTAAAACAACTCAGATAAAAATTGGTACAGAATTTGGGATCTATAAGAGATTTGAAGAAAATGATTCCAAGTGTTTGCATGCTAAGGAAGTTCACCGCTTGCTGCTTTTCATAAGCTTTGGTGTATAAAAAGTTTGCTCATGTAACAACATGACTTGCAGACCTACAGGATCTAGAACATATTCCCAGGCAGTTTTAATGCTTCAAGAAAGATATTACCTACTTCAGAAAATTCCCTGTAAGGTCTCCTAATTTATTTGAAACCACCTAAACTGAAAAAGTTGTAGATGGAAAAGTCTAACAACCCAAAATTCAGAGATGAATTTGTATACAACCATTCAGGAAACAATTTACCCCTGTCACACTCACCATGTAAACTTGACAAATAAGAAAATGACAACATTTTGAAATGCAGAACAAAATGAGTCCTACAGTTATATATATATAAAAGGTAAAATAAGTAATAAATATTAATGTATTAATTTATAAATAATCTTAATTTCAGTACCTTTTTGGCATTTATTAGGACATGATGGTCGAAAATAACCTCTTAAAACTAGAACTGAAGCGCCTTAAGGATACTCTGTGTAATAAGACAGAGAAAGTTCTATCAATGGAAAAACAAAGACTGGAGTTAAATAAAGCCATAGCAGAAAGAACTGAGGAAATTAAGATCCATAAGGCAATGCTGGAGTCCCAGATAAGACTCGTGGAGCAGGAACGGCAACGCCGAAGGTAACTGTGCTTATATAAATTAAACTTGTAGCTTTGAGTACATTTTATGCGGGGACTTAGTGAGAAGAGAAACATTTTACCCAGTTTCACCCACAGAGAAATTGAAGAAGAAATAAATCTTGCTCAAAGTTATGTACTAACACAGGGGAGGCCCTTGGTGAGCAGGTTATGCTGTCAGTGAGGATCCTGTGCAGTGCTGAGGGCAAACCTCAGCCACAGACATCTTTTCACAGTGTGTGTGACCCTGCATTTTTCCAAATTATCTGGGAAATGTGAAATCACATGTCTGGAGGTATGGCAAAGTATGTAAAACAGAAAAGTTGCTTTTAAAGAGGGTTTACTCTCAACTACTTGATAAAACTGTAATTTCTTTCATTCAAACAGTAAGTCAGATTAGGTTTGTGATAAGTTTTGTTTGGTTGGGTTTTTTCTTCTTTTTAGCTACTGAGCTTTCCATTATGTGGGAACATAATGTATAACATAATAAATCTTCTGAGTTACATAGGTACCCTCTTATAAAATAACTTTTCCCTCCTGTAATAACCAGTGCAAAGTATCAGGCACAGCTTTAGCCCTGAATTCCCAGTGAAATATCCAGCCAAAAATGAACATTCCAGCAGCTGAACTGCCCTGCTGACCGCACCCCACACAACGGGAAATTAGGGTGATTTAGAGTGACAGAAGCTTAACTGCTTACACAGAGTGCCCATAAAACACTACCAGAAAAACACTTTCTCAACCCATTTCTTTTCTCCCAAAACAAATCAGTGCTGAATTTCAAGAATGCCTAAGCAAAATTGACAAAATGAGACGCAGATATGAACTTTTTACTCTTGCCATGATGCCCCCTGAAGGAGAGGAGCAGAAAAGTCAAGCCTACTATGTGATTAAGGTATTTTCTTAACATATTTCACTATAATTTAAGTATCTAAGCTATAGATTTCCCTGGGCTCTATTCAAGTAACTAAGGCAACCTCTTTGCTTACTGCAAATTTCACCTGTTGGGCGTTTCTTAAATCTCAGTGGTCAGGTAAATGAAGAGTTACAATTCCCAAACTGGATGACTTCTTAAAGTCTCTCTGTGGTTTTATACGATGTACAATCTCAACCCTTGTATGCAGATGTGAAGCGTGGGCTGCAGTTCAAGTCAGCAGGGCAGGGCATGGAGACTCTCTGTGCACTGTGGGTGCTGCTGGTCAGGACTTGGAGGGCTTAGGTGGAGAGGCAGATATCCATCCTGAAATGCACATGGATGAAATACCTCAAAGAACTTCCACTACTGTAAATAACTAGTCCTTCCAGTCCCCTAGACTCTAATCTCAGTTCAAGGGACTTTAACCCCTGACTGGTATTTTTTTCTCTATAATGATCCTAATACTTTCAGTAAGCGTGCAACCACCTGAAATAACTCTTTTGCTTTCAGGCTGCACAAGAAAAGCAAGCACTTCAACAAGAAGGTGATGATTTGGAAGCAAAGATCTGCAAAGCTGAAAAAGAAGTCGTAGCTCTGGAAAACACTTTGTGTGTTCTTAATAACTGCAACAGCAACTTCCGAAACTCCTTCAAGGAAGTCACTGAGACAAGTATGTAAAAATAGGAACTGCTGTTTGCTGGAGGGGGTTAGTGATGATCACCCAGCTCGGGTATGCAGTGGGGAAATCCCATGGCACAAAAGGATGAATCAGAGAGACTAAACTGAGAGCAGCAAAAGGGAGCGTAATTCCCATGCTGCTGTGAATAGCTCAGCAGAACAAGCAGAGAAGAAAGTGTAGTAAGGTGTAATTAACTAAGATTTATGTTGTCCTCTCAGATTTGTGTGAAAATCTCTTAAGCCTGTATACATGTTGTGAATAGTCGTAAGTAGGAACAGACAGGAGAGGCAAAGCATAAAGATGATTCCTGGCGGGATCATTACTGGGAGGAAGTAGTGCCCATTGGAGTATGTGGGTCTAGTGGATAACTGCACTGCCATTAGGCTTCATAACCTTGCTCTCTCTCACAGTGGAACTGTTTGTTTAGTGTCTAAAAACCATCATTACGAGAAATTACATAAACTTAATTCTGGATAATACTTGTTATTTAACTTTTGTGCCCTCTGCTGGCTCTGGAACCAGTAGCTTTTAAATCATTCTCTCTCATTAAACCAGTTACTTTTTCACAGTACTTTGGAATTAGGAGAGTATTTTAAAAACCCTCAAATCTTGAGGTTGCTGAAATACTTGCAACACCAATATAGTAGTACTCTGTGATGTAGTTCCTTTAGTGTCCCACTTATTTTCAAGTGAAAATAGAGTTGTATACACAGCAATAATGCTGTCTCATTGTTTGGGATCACAGGTGAGGAACGTGAGGAAAGACTGAAACTAGAGGAGGAGAAAAGGGTTGCTGATGAAACATACAGATGCAAAAGAAGACAGATCAAGGAACTTCAGGAAAATCTCCAGGTAAAATAAAAGCTTTAGTCAAACAAACAAGACTGCAGCATGTGGCTAAATCCATGCAAGCCATCCTAGAGGAAGATTAGGAAATTGTGGTACAACTTTTTGTCTGGTCTTTTGTATAGATATGATTTTCAGAAGGCTCTACTTCTCCTTTAAAAAATTGAGTGCTTACTTGAATTTTCTTGAATCACAACAAAACTTGAAGTTTTTAGGCACA
>JAWWES010000011.1:6949343-7061900 GCA_035583135.1 Lophotriccus pileatus | reverse complement strand
TCTACTTCTCCTTTAAAAAATTGAGTGCTTACTTGAATTTTCTTGAATCACAACAAAACTTGAAGTTTTTAGGCACAGCTACACTTCTACAGCTAGAAGTTCCAAAGTCCAGAATGCACTGACAAATGCTGTTCTGGCAGCCACTAAAGCAGCTGTATTCTTGTGCAGGACACACCACTATTGCATCAACCTGTCCAGCAGTGCAGATTAAAATCCACACATCTTGTGTCCTCTGGCATATATGTCCCAGGATTTTTCTGAAACAGATTCAGTTTTATTAGCACTGATGATACTTCAGTTTAAACAGAATTAATTTAGCTCTTAACTTAGCAGGCTGAACACTAAACACAGGGAAAGGAGAGCTTGTGTTCTGGCTCCACAGCAAGGACCCATTCTTGGTTACCCTGGTTATCAAAAAGCCACTTGGACCTTAAGAAAGAGCAACACTTAATGCTGATGTGTGACATCTCATATTTCAGAGATGTTATTTCTTAAGGTAAAGAAGAGGGACACAGATTTTCATCGGGAAGTAGACCTTGTTTTTTTTTTAGGATAGCTTGTACTAGTAAATTGGTGGTGTAATTTGTAGACACTGCTCAGAGGCACATCTGAAAACACATACATGTAACTTCATTAACAGTACCTTTAAAGTAATTCTTTAAAAGATCTGTAAATTACCTGCTAGTCACTTTATCCAGGTCTGTGCCACTAAACAGAAAGCTCTGAGTTACCAATAGCACTCATTGGTTGAGCTACACTTAGAAACAAATAGTAATGACAACAGACCCTTCCACAAAGAAATACAAAAAGTGAAAGGATACCCAATCTGCTTTATAAACTAACACTACTGTTCAAATGAATTTGCAGAGCATGGAACAATACCTTGATGTAGCAGAGAAGCAGAAAGCCCTCTTGGAAGAGCAGAAGGAGGAAAAACAAGATCTTATTCTGCAGCTGAACAAGGACATTGAAGAACAGAAGCCAAAACTAGAAAGGGTTATAAAACAGGTTTGTATATTTACTGACAACTTCTAACTTTGTAGTGATAGGCAGTAGTGTGGGTTAAACTCTGTGGTATTAACTTAGCAGGGTTCCAAAAAAGTGTTGTATTTTCATAAGAGCAATCCTTTAAAAATACTTGTGTTAAGTGTTCCAGACTATCCAGAGAAATTCAGTCTCTGAGGCAAAATGGAACAAAAACAGAGGAAGAGAGAGACATCGATCTCCGTGAATTGAAAAGCTTCAATAAAACCGTCAACCAAGTGATAGCTGACATTCTAGAAACACATCCTGGTTTAACTGCAACCTTTCAGATGTACTTTGAGCAGGTGAGCTTTCCAGTTAACTGCCACCAAAATCTTGAGTGGCAGCTCCAGCCTACTGCTGAGTGTCTTTCAAGGGCAACTCCTAAATTTGACAATATACTTATGGTAAAATAAGAAAGTGTTCATCCATTTTCCACAGCTCTGCAAATACACAGCACTACAAACCCTCCTGATATCCCAGTTCTATTATACAACCACCACTTCAACTTGTTTTTTCTTTCCAAATTTTCTAGTCCAATTTAGAGCTTCCTACTGCTTCTGATGGTGGTCAGAGTTCTCAATCCACACGACCTGCTACCAGGTAAGTACTAGCACTGTTGGGTTGGTTTGAGGCTTTTTTTTTCAGATAAAGTTTAAATCAGCAAAATCAGTCCCTAACTGACAGAATTTCTCACTCCTGAGGGTCTTCTCAATTGTCTCTACTTTTTGAGGTGTCTGTAAAAACTTTCTTCTTACACTGTCCTTTAAGTTTACCAGATTTTTCTAGCACATGATGTTTACTTCAGCATCCATCAGTTTAAAATAAAACTGTAATTGCAGAATAATCGCATTTACATTTCCTAACTGTGCTCTATTTAAAAAGTGTTTTTACAATATAAAAGCACAATTTTGAGCCACATTTTACATGTGGTAGTGTGAACTCCCCTTCCTGATAAAATAGAGAATATATATATGCTTTTACTGATACCTTCTTCCCCTGTCCAAAGTATGCTCACATAGTGCCTGTGCCACGCTGACCAGTTATGGTCTAACATTCACAGAGGTTGCTGAAGCCATTATCGAGATCTTTGCAGGGGATTTAAGCTGGAATGAACACGGCTGGGTGGCTGCTCTGTGAGCCACCCTTGGCAGCTCTGTCTTAGATAAAGGGATTTCTGTATCTTGATGAGTACATTTTTGTCTTTCAGATCCTTCAGAAGAAAGAGTTCAGTCGCTAGTCAGGCTTCATCCCTCAAAGTCGTAGAGCTGACCTTGCCTCTCCCCACTTCTGAAGAAGCAGCAGCTGTTGGCTCACAGCCACCCAGCAGAGGCAGCACCTCTGGTATTTTTAAAGGCAAGAAGAAGTTGTAAGCCATCTAGTTGAAATTTCTTAATTTTTGCAACTGACCTATATCCATGGAGTCACCTGGAAAATTTGCAGAAGTACAGTTGTTATTGTGTGGGCTGACAGGTATTTGCTCCTTCAGTTGGTTCTGCCCCCCACCTTTGCAGATCTCGCTGGGAACAGTGTTACCTCCTCCTTCAGCAATGCAACCACTGCCTTCAGGCTGCTTCTAAAGCAAATCCCAACAACAATGCTCAAAACCAAAGGTTCAGACTTAAACTTACCTAGACAATAAACACTGTTATAAAACCTCTCTTCTACTTCAGTTGTGGTTTTATTTTTTTTACATTACTGATAGAGAACATTTGATATATTTAAAGAATGTTGCCTTCACAGACATGGGAGGGTTCCACTGAATTGGACCAATGACCAGTACGAAACATCCCAGCAATGTTAACAAAAACACAGACACGAAAGAAAAATGAAGAAAATTTAATGAGCAAATGAACTCTATACATTATGATGGCACATGACTTCATTCAGTTATCCCTTTTCTATAGCTGGAAGTTTGATAGAAAAATATCAACAGTCAGTAGTACCCCAGGGACAAGAAAAACCAAACCAAATCAAACCCATCTGTTGTTAAAGTGCTTATTTGATGTGAGTCACAGCTAACTGTGTCCAGGAGTATCAAAGGATTTCAGCCCATCAGAGAGAACATTGTACAGGAACACCTCAAATTAAGAGCACAGGAAACTTAAATAGTAACTGCTATTTTATGTAAAAACATCTTTCCATCTCTTTCCACCACATAATCTTTTTGAATTTTTTGACGTCCTGCACTACAGAAAAAATCCTGCCTTTCTATCACTCTGTCTGTGCATTTCCTCACAAGATATTCAGTTAGAGGTTCATTTAACTACACTCATCCAAATAGTGTATTCTCAGATACTTCACTGTTTTTTCTGCTTACTTCCTTTTTCCCTCTCAAACTCAGCTATTTGATTGAATATATTAACTAAGTTCTGGGGCAGGTTTCTTTTAGTGCCACTTTCTGCTTGTTCTGTACCATTCAAAGACATTTCCTCCTCTGGTTCTTTTGTTTTATCAGTCTCTTCAGAACTTCTTTTCCTATTCTTGGACTCGCTTTCATTTTTACACTGACCTGACCCATGCCTGTCACTATCATAACCTTTGTCACCCTCACGGGAGCAGGTGCCAGAGTATGACCTGTACCTCCCCCACGACTTGCCAGAATAGTCAGACCCTGATGGAGACATATAATACCTGTCTTGACCTGAGCCATGTCTTCTAAACTGCTCTCTTCTCCCCTCCATGTCCCTTTCTGACCTCCTGTAATAATAATGCATCCTGGGTTTATCATATGACTTATGATACGAACCTGAAGAACCCCTCCAACTGGAGAAAAATCTCTCTGGTTTACCATATTTTTCAGTTCTGCTATGACTTGGCTGATTTCTGGAGCTACTGTAAGAATCTCTTGAATCTTCAGACCTACCTCCGAAAGTGTCTTCATCATCACCTGAAGTCCTTGAAAAAGAACCGTGTCTGTCTTTCTCTTTTACCTGCATTTTTGGACACGCTAAGCTGTCCTGCCTTTCCAGCAGCTTTTCCACTTCAAAATTTTGGTTAAGAAAGGATGCAGAGGTATCAGCCGGAGGGGAATACCACTCCTCTTTCCTATTCTGATCTTTATAACGGGAAGAAGCTCTAGATGAGCTTTTTTTGGAGCTGCGAGCAGACTCAGATCTATGCCGACGCTTTTTCCTACGTTTCTTGTGATCAGAGGAAGAGGAGGAAGAAGACACTGATTCATCTGATGATGAATCACTTGATGATGATGAGGAGGAGGAGGAGGATGAAGAAGAGGAGGAGGAGGAAGTCGATACTTTCCTTTTCTTCTTCAACCTAAAAAAGTGTAATTAACCTGTGAGATAATCTTCAGTATCAGGCAAAAATTACATGCAGAAAGCAAATCCATATACCCCAGTCTGGACTGTAAGGTGTGAATTGAAACTGAGCCTGACCTGGCAAGACAATTCCAAATGTCATTTCTTCATCAAAAACTTAAGATTAAATCCACTGAACAGGTTGTTATAAAAGGCATCTTTCCCAATTTCACATGGCACTACACTTTGGAAATATGTCACACTGCACAGTATTCCTTAAGCAACAATTCTTCCACAATGCTCCTCTATTAGAGGTTATATGCACTGAAGGACAGTGCCCACAGAAACATTCTGGAGGAAAAGCAGCTTACCCAGGGAGAAATTCTCCCTAGCTTACTGCTGGACAGTCTGTCTGGAACGGATTGTTCACAGTCTTGTCTGCACTTATTGCCCCATAACCAACACCCTGAATGTAACAGTTACCTTTTTTCTTCTTTTAAGAGCTTACGCAATTTTTCTGCACTTGATTCTACTTTCTTTGCTTTCTCTCTCTCTTCTTTGGCAGCTTGTTTCTCCCTCATTTCCAAAGATTTCTTTTTTGAACCCAAGCATCATAAAAAAGATCACATTAGTAGTGTTAACATGGGTATTTTCCCCCATTCAACCCCATTCAAATGTATAATTACACCAGGGATGTTTTACCGGTATTCCCAAACCAAAAATTAATATTTGTTCAGGAGTTTGGTATTGGCCATTGTGATAGTTAGGTTTATATTTAAGGACCATATTGCAGTTTTTATTCCATTAAAAAAATATATTTGACCAGTCATTGCAGTGGTACCCGTGATCCAGCACACCATGAAGCACGGAGCCCAAAAGTTACAGGTTTAATATGCAAAAAATCCCCAATATTACCAGTATGTAGAAAATAAGGAAAAAAATCAAACAACCAAAACCAAAACAAAACGGAGAGAAAAGTTTGAGGCAAAGTATCAATATTGCAGTTTACAAGTAAAACATGGCAGCACCCAGTTTCAGATGAATTCAAGTTGGGCACGTTTGAATACAAACCATTTGGTAACCATTTCACAGACCGGTTTGACGCAGAGTTTACGCAAGAAATCACGATCCAGGGGTTTGGTGGTGACGAGCAGCACCAGACATCAGACACAGCAGCAACGGTCCCGTTCAGAGGAAAATGCATTGGAGAAAAACACATCATCAGTATTACAGGAAAACACACTGCAGTGTCATTTCAGCCCTTCTAGCACAGCAGGGGCAGGATCAGACTTATGTATTAAGTTACAGGTAAATGAAGAAGAGCATCTCACCAGATAAATGATCCTTCAACTACTCAAGTCTGTAAGAGATCAGACTTTTGCCACCTACTGCCCTACAGAGCAGCTCTATTTAGATTCAGAGTGAGCAGAAAATCTGATTAGAGTTTTCAAAACCTAGCAACTGTGCTAACAGCTATAATAAAGGAAGCCCTTTGTTGCAGCCAAGGCCATGCACACCAACAAACAACAGCTATCGTGTTCTTTGCTGCATCAATGACCATAGGAAAGTGTTAAAGGAGAAAAATTTATCTTCTTTATAACTGACACCTCTTTCTAAAGCAGCCAAATGCAGATACTGCTCAAATACCATACACCTGTTTATCAATGGTGTAATTCAGTTTTATTAAGAAGATTGTCCTATCTCCTCTTCCCCCTTGTTTCCACACAACCTGTCAGCATTATGGCTCCACCAACTGAAGAACTGCTGACTAAGGTCATCTACCCCAGCCTATGTACATCCTCACATGCAGAAGCACAGAACAAAACAAGCCTGTTCCTCAGTGCTCTGTTTTACTCTGACCCGCTGTGGAAGACAACACAAGCAAAGGAGGTGAATGAAAGACAAAAGATGACGACTCAGATTAGCACAGAAACCCACCAGGCTCACCTGGGAAACGTGCTGCGAGCAAGGGAAGAGAGGAAAAAACCACCAGACAGCAGAGGAGAAAGCTGAGATATTCAAACTGTCTGCCTGCCCACCCTCCACCTCCTGCTGTTTTCCTTGAAATTACCTCTTAATTTCCCCTCTCCTGTGAACCCCCCATTGCCTTAACTTTGCCTGGTGTTACTCTATCTTTTTGTAATTACCCAAAGGCCGAGAATCTGGCCGGTGACAAGGATCTGTCGCTTTACAGGGACAATGTTAATTTGGCTTGCAGAAGTATTTTACACTTTGCATCTTTGTATTCACAGAACATTTGAAGTTAACATTATTAATCATGCTTGTGTGATGGGATATTCTTATCCCTGCTTTACTCTTTCCCTGTCTCCACTGTCTGGCATTTCTTTACTATCCTTTTCAAAACAGTGAAGGTACCTTTCTTCTGGTAGGTACAGCCATAATGCTCACTAGAAAAGATTTACTGTGGAGTAGGGAAGCAGAGAGTAAGACAAACCATCAACTTAAACCCTGCTTGTTCAAAAGATTTAGTATGATTTTTGATGTTCACTTATTGCCACTGAGAGCACCATATGAAAAGAAAGTAAAGAATCACCTGCATGTGTTTACGGAGTTTTGTTAAGGCCTCTTCTGCTTCCTGAAAAGTCTCATCCAAATTTAAGGCTTTTTTATAATAACTCTCAGCATTTAGTAGTTTCTCTTCCTCTTCCAACCTAAAATTCAAATGAAAATTCATATACAGTTAAGAGACAGATTTTGCACAGCTTTTTCTTATTTTTAGGACTTTCTTATTTGCAAATATTTCTTATTTGCACTGTGACACTACTATGACACCACTGCAACCCTCCGAGACCTCCTCTATCACCTCAACCCACCAGAACAGTATTTCTGAGATAATCATCTCCTAACCCTGATCAGTAACACTACTCTTTGAAATGTCAATTCCAGTTTCAATAATACTGTCTCTCTCTTCTTAACACAGGGCTGAAAAGAAACCTATTCCCTGAATATTCAAAATTTAAATTTTGTGTTAGAGGGGGTTCACCAATATTTCAGAAGAGTTACAGTACATTATTTTATTATAAAGACTTAATTTTTAAAAAAAGCATCCCACAGCCTTTTGGAATATATTCAAACATTTCACAGGACTTAATGCAAGCCTGGTATCCTAGCAGTGAAAGGGTATAAAGGATTAAAAGGGATATTGAGGATTAAACCTCAAACATTTTGCCAGGATTGTAACTGGGACAGAGGACAAAGTGTAAATCAACTACACGAGCAGTGATATTTCCAACGACTTTTTTTGTCTTTTTTAAACATAGAGCCAGGAAGGAAAGATGCCTTTCTGTATCCTAACTAGAATGGTATTAAAAAAAAATGAGAAAAGTTGTTAACAATCAAACCAACCCCAACACTTACTGCCCGCCTCTTTCCACGAGGGTCTGACACAGGTATTTTCTTGCATTTCTATGGGTAGGACAGTTTTCTAAAGCAATTTCAAAATCCCCAATGGCTTTGTTCAGACTTCCTTTTGTTGCATACCTAGAACAGAAAGTTGCACAGATTGCAGTGAGGTTTCTCTTTCACAAAGCAGATAAACCAATGAAACAAGCCGACTTACAGAGCTCCACGTGCTACCAAAGCCTCAACGTTCTGTGGATCGATTTCCAAAGCCTTGTTGTACTCATTCATGGCCTCCACATGGCGCCCAACCTTGAAATAATCCACCCCAGCCTTCACACTGGAACAAAAAATATTTAGAAAATATTATGTGCAGTTACTCTTGCAGATTTTGCACTGTTACTCACAAATTATGACTCCAAACAAGTGATAGGTAATAAACCCTGAGCCTTGTTATCATGGACTTCACACTGGCATTTCAAATTAATACAATAATGACGTAATTCCACAATAAGATACTGTCTTTAAACCAAAATCTTAAGGCACTCAAGACAATTTCTGCAGATGATGCTACCACATTACACTGTTTTTAATTTACGTAATGATTATTTAAGTCATTTTCTGCACAAAACTGTGTGCGACCTACCACCGTGAACCTGGAACAGGCTTAATTGTATCCAAAGCTCAAAAACCCCATCAGACCAACTGCACAAGGTGACAGGGGCAGATGGCACACACTGGGACCAGCAATATCTTGAAGTTTTAAATTTCACACTACCTGAAGATTTCTTCCACATTCACCAAAAGATTAACTCATTGAAAGAGAATAATGTAAGTAGATTTTCAGAACTTTTCATTACAGACTTTTTAAAAAAACTGAAATTTAATTAACATTATAAGCAACTTTTTTTGCAATTAATCAAAGTTACAAATACACTGCATAGTGTAAAAGCAGTAGCACCTATCCAGGGCTGCTGTTCCAAATGCAGCAAGGGAAATACATTTAACTTTCCAAAGACAACAAGTACACTTGCTACATTTACAGTCTGAGGATTAAATGATTTGACAAGTATGAGGTCATTCAACACTCAATGGTAAAACAGGAAATTGTGTACTTGGTGTTACCACAAATCTTGCTCTCAATCTCACGAATGGCTCAGTATATTATAAACATTCTAAGAAGTTCTCCCTTCCTCCTTTGGAACTGAATTTTGGGACTTCATCTATCACATACCCACTTGGCACATCACTACACATGTGGTGGAAAAACTGGTTTGATGTGTATTTTCTTTGAAGAAACCTAACCTGTAACCTAACCTAACAACAAGAAGTACCACGTACCATTTCAGGGCCCAAGATGCAGACTGCTTTTTCCTCAATGCAGGGGCAAAATCTTCTTCATTGAAATTTTTACTTTAAGGAAAAGACAAACAAAAACATGAAGTTGGCCATCTGAGTCTGCAAAGTTAAACTTACAATATGTAGTGCAGTTGAAATAAATTGAAATATTATTCATACATGTCTTACTGCTCTCCCTCAGTCAGGAAAGTTATTTATTTCTGAAACCAGTTTTTCCCAAACTATTCTAAAAAGTGCTGAATTGAACAAGTAAAACTGCAGTACATTTAATAAAAACATACCAAGTTCACACCTATTTTGGGCCTAACATTTGTAGGGCTGACAACACCTATCACTGTATATATTTGACCTATTTTACATAAAACGGTCAGATCTATTACTAAAATAAACATGTCAGAAAACATTAACACTTAAACATCCTGTGTTTCAACACAAAGAAGATAACAAGAGTTAAGCAGTAAATTCCTAAAGCATTTGGTATCAAACATTGTGTGCGATAAAGTGTCTTGCTTATTCAGAGCAATAGAATTTCAAATGAAAATTCCATACTGTAGAGGAGTTTGCTTTTAAATATTTAAGGACATGTAAGCTGCAGTCATGCAAGTCAAAATTAAAAAGGTTTAAGTATAAGTGGTCTAGGACTTCCACTCACAAGTCTATTTCAATGGATTAGAATAATCTCCACAGAGCTACAATATAGGAACAATATAAAAATCACTTACATTTGAAGACTTCTCAGCAAAGACGGTGGATTTGACTCACTTATTCCTAGTTTTTCTGCTAAATATTCAACTAATGATGGATTAGCAAATCCTGGAGAACGATGCAAAACCTCTTCAAATGTCTCTCCCGTATTAGCAACTTCCATGCTTCGCCTTAAAAAAAGCACCAATGTACACAAATGAAACCTCACAGGCTCTGTACTCAATTTTTTCATCCTTATACTGACAATAAAAATGCCTATATTGACATTTATATTACTACTCACAAGCTGTTCTCTTCTATAGGCATTTATTTTCCTACTATTTAGCAACCCTTATATCCTTCACCCTAAGTGAGCTTTTGAAACCTACTCTAGCACCCATCTACGTATCTCCAAAACATAGAAAAACATTATAAAAATGCAAAGTTAGCTCTGTCCTCCTATCTTCTAAGGGGAGTTTTGAAATGTTCATAATTTACTCCAGTCTCCCAAGGTTTTTGGTTCTTTCATTTGTTTGTTAACACAGTCCCAAAGCAACAGATACCTCACTATGCTTTCTGCTCCTTACATCTTGGGAAAGTAGCTAAAAAACCACCACACCCACCTATCCAGACAAAGCTATGTTAAAGAGATGAACAGCAAGAAGTATGTAATTATCCAGTTAAATCAAAAACACCACTGACAAGTTAAAGGGACAGACAACCTGTCAAGAGACGCTCTCCAGACACAGTTGCTACACCCAGCAAGTGCAGAGAGGCAGCACATCCTTACTTATAATGCAGTGGGAAGTCATCAGAGGTGATCACGCCCAGCTTGGTACTGGAAAGTTTGGGTGGAAGAGCTGAGCTGTAAAGCGACACCGCGAGCTTCTCATGGTAACGGTCCACGTCCTTGACTGCAGCTAAAGAAGTCACAAAGGGTAAGATAAAAGTACAGAAACATTTCAGACCCTAAACAAATCAATTCCCAGCAATTCTGCAGCTACTCACCTCGAATAAGGTCTCCAGTTTGATAGTAAGATAGAGGATCTCCATGGTTGCTTTGAGGAGGTACATCCCTCACAGGACACAGAGCCTGCAACACAAGAAAGCATGAATATCAGAAATGAAGCCAAAAGGTTGGTGTTTTTCACTCCACAAAATTAAGCCAGAAAAGGATTTGTTTAAGCTTAATGTATTTCAGAACTGTGATACTTAAAAATTGGCTTGGTTCAAATAAAAATTCATGCATCCACAAATGACAAACTTTTCAACCCAAAAGTAAGAGAGTGGGTCATAACAAGATGTGTTTCCTGGCTGAGCAAAGCATCATAAGCTCCCCACAAAGTCAGACAACCACCTATCATCCCAAAGCTGTTTCACCTTCACACACACCACTCTGTTAAGAGATGCAAGAGGCAACTAACACATGTCAAAAACGGAGCATTGACCAAAGCTGTATCTTACGGTGATTTCCAAATCTGCAATTTCCCGTATGACACCACTTCCCAGACAAATCAACACCATGAAGAAGCCAAACTCCCGGATGGAGGTAATCCTCCCAATCACAATATCGCCACGCTCGATGTCGCGGAAGAAAAATTCCCTCCTCTCCTCCCTGGGCACATCCATGAACCTCTCCAGGGGCGGCATGACAGCGTAACACTCTGCAACACAGGGCACAGAGCCGGTTACAAACGACCAAAGTACTGCCTGAAAACACAGAATACACCACAGCAGCAAAACACGCTAAAATCTGACTAGCTTGTGCCAACGAGAAGCTCGTGCACAGCCCATATAAAGCAGTAACGAAAATTTTTAGGCCTGGTTTTAAAGATACTGCTTATTCAAGTGCAGTGTCCTTACACTTGCACGCAAGGGTATCCCAGACTTACCCACAGTGTGCCCTCCCCACCCCGCGGGCGTTACCGACCCCCCTCACTCACCCACCCACCCTCATTCTCCTCGATCGTGTCCTCGATCGGCCCGTTGGGTTTCCACGAGTGCGCGAAGAGCAGATCGGCCTTCTTGGCGATGAAGCGCTTTATCTCGGTGTCGAGGCTCGCCCTGTCTTTCCTGGGGGAAGGAGAACGCGGTGAGTGGCGCCCCGCGGCCCCTCAATGCCCGCCCGGCCGCTGCCCCGGCGCCCCTCACCAGGCGGCCGGCGAGGCCCCGCGGGGCGGCTCCGGGGCGGCCCCGGGCGGCGGCAGCAGCCCGCGGAAGTCGGGGTTGTCGTGCTGCTCGGCGCGGAGCAGCGACAGCAGCTCGGGGCCGTGGTAGCTCAGCGCCTGCCGGAGCAGCTCCCGGTCCATCCCAGCGCCGCCGCCGCCGCCGCCTCGCCCGGAACGGGAACCGCGACACGGGCAACGAGGACAGGACGCGACCGCGCGGCCGCAGCGCCCCCTGGCGGGCGGGAGGACCGCGCTGAGCACGGGCTGCCCGCCCTGTTCTCGGGCGCGTCTCCAGGCAGTAAAAAGAGAGCGATGAAAGAGAGTGTTGAACACAAGGCACGGATCGCACCGGAGTTCCCCGCGGGGATCCCGCCCGGCTCGGCGGGGTGGCCCCTGCGGGCAGTGCCTGCGGCGGCGCTGCCGGGAGGGGGCGCTGCGGCCCCGCCGAGCCCGCCCCGCACCCCCGCCAGCCCCGCCCGGAGCGCTCCGGGTGCGGGTTCTGAGGGGAGAGGCAGCGCTCGTTCGAGGAGGTGGAGCTCCGGCGCTGCCCCGCTCTGCCAGGCGGTGCCTGGAGCGCGTTCCTTTCCGAGGGACAGACCTCTGAACTCTCTCGGTCAGGGCCATGGCACGGAGTTACAGCAGCCGAGTCCAGGGAAGGGCAGCGGAGCTGGGGAAGGGTCTGGAGCGCAAGTCCCGTTTGGAGCGGCTGGGGAAGCTGGGGGTGTTTAGCCTGGAAAAGAGGAGGCTCAGGGGAGACCTTGTCACTCCACAACTCCCTGACAGGAGGTTGTGGCCAGGTGGGGCAGGGCTCTTCCCCTAGGCAGCCAGAGACAGAACGAGAGGATATGGCCTCAAGCTGCGCCAGGAGAGGTGTAGGCTGGACATCAAGAAGAATTACTTCACAGAAAGGATCTTTGGAGTGGGCTACCCAGGGAGGTGGTGGAGTCACCGTCCTTGGAGGTGTTTAAGGGAAGACTGGACATGGCATTAAGTGCCATGGTCTAGTTGACGAGGTGTTGTTCCGTCACAGGTTGGACTCGATGATCTCAGAGGTCTTTTCCAACCTAATTGATTCTGTGATTCTGAGAATAAACAGGAGAGTGTGAGCCAGCACAGCGGTGTGGAGGTGACAGGCTCACCCTGGCAGGGATGGTCGCAGTATTTGTAAGCCTGGTTCCTTGAGCTGTCCCATGGCCAGGCTCCATCAGCAGTTCATCCAGGTGACACAGAGCAGTGTGCAGGCAGGGTGTCCTGGCCCTGTTTGTGAGAAAGTCTGTGCTGAAACAGGGGGAAAACAGGCAATTCTCTCAGGAGAAGGTGGTGGGCTGAGGGTGCAGCTGAGCCATTACCACAGTCCTGATGCCAGGCTCAGCATTCCTGTTCACCAACACTAACTTTAAATGCTAAAAAGACACTTCACTCAGGAGGCTCTTCATGCTAATCACCTCTCTAGCTAATGGAGAAAGGTGCTTAAAACCAGCTGGAAATAATCCAAGCCTATTAGAAAGATCACAGTTCTTCAGCCCTGAAGAATAATTTGTCCCTGGCATCACATTTAATAATTAATTTTAAAAGGGGGGTGGGGGGGAGAAACCCCACTGCAAACAGCATAATGTCACTTCTCCCCTCAATACAATGCTGAAGAAAAAATAGCAATCTGGCTGTCAGCAGATCAGGGACACAGACTCCTCTAGGAAGCAGCATGACTGAGAGGGCAAGGATCATATCAAAGACGCTGGTCTCAGAAGCTCAGTTCAAAGCCAGCAGGGATATCGCTGGTATAGCAGGCTTGGGGAAGACACTGGAAGGGCAAATTTATATTTTATTTTCATTTCATGTGCCCCTGTTTTAACATAACAGAAGATAGAGGAGGCATAACACTTACTGTGTACTGAAGAGCTGCCAGGAATTTCCTGATCTGTATGAGACCAGGTGTGAACTTAGGTTTCTGGTTACCACGGTGGGAAAACACCATTAACACCAGATGGAAATTTGGAGACATTGACACTGATTAGACACAGGCTGACATGGGGAGGTTAATGCATTTAATGCACCTGCACAGATCTGATGCAGAAACAAGCCTTTCCTGGGTGAATCGCACAGCAAGTGCAACATCCTGAGCCATGTGGCACAACTGCAAATAGCAGCAGTTTTATTTGAGGGAAGGGTATTTTGAGGAAGAGTTAATTGGTGTTGCTTAGCAGATACAAGAGCTAGCAGTAAAAAAAATTGTTTGAAGCACAAACCGTGCTTGTGTAAGCATTTCCCCGGTCTCACATGCAGATACACACATACAATGTACAAGAAATTAGACATTATGAGTAAATACTTACAATGTGTTACGGCTTCTGGACTTAACATACCAGCAAAAAATCATGGGCAAAGCAGAACCACCTATAATACTGGACTCTTTTTACAGACATTTTCTTCTGTGCGTAAAAATAAATTGCACTTTAGGACATTCAGTCAATTATCCCACATTAACACAGAATGTAGATTAGTTGCCCCTGAACGTCAGGGCTACCTTTGTATTTAAAGTGATCCGTTCTTTAACTGGGCCAAACACATTCTGAAATTATCTTAATCCAACCAACTAAAATATCCCAAATCATTTCATCTTCAGAAATAGCTCTGCCAGAGCAGGGTATTTGAGCATGAACTTGTAATCTTCTTTCCTGTTTTCCAGGTTATAGTAATAAACTCAGAAGCAAAGCAAGACTATGACATTTTGTGTGTTGTTCCACCTCACTCAGCACACATATAAGCCTTTGCATTCTTTTCTCTTGCAGGCTACTGCCTGGATATTCATTGTGCTTTATAAAATATCTCTGCATCTTTTCAGTGGTGGATTTTCTGTTTTTCTTTTCATTCTTTGCTTGCTTTACTTCAGTTACCCAAGAGGAAATAATTTTGATAAAAGGATATAGCAGCCACCACAGTTCAGGGATAATGATAAATGGAACAGTATAGAATAAACCCAAGGGTAGATATACTGCTTAAGAGACCCCAGGCCTGAGGAGGAGGCACGCTCCATATGCTATTAATCCTCTGTTCCATTGATTTAGGAACTGCCTGGATGAGTAGTGCCTGATCCCATATGCTAAATAAGCCAAGAGGGTGGGCAGGAGTGTCCTAATTCTGCAGAAGAAAGTGATACAAGTCAACACATCACCCTGCTTGGGGAGGAACATTCCAGATCCTCTGAAACCAGATGTGTCTGAACACGCTTGATGTAGATTTTCTGACAGTTTAGGTCAATGCATGATAAAAGGCAGCTCCCAAAAATCCACCCTGCAGCCTGTAACTCCCATAGTACAGAGCTGATGAATTTACACCAAGCCAGCTTTGAACCCAGGGTCAAACTCGCAGTGATATGGTCCCTGAACAACCCAAACACTGATAGACTTGATAGAACTTCAAAGTGGGTATGTGAAATACTAAGCAGATTTTCATCCAAATCCAGTAAGCACAGCTTGAATGCAACAAGGTCAAGCTGCTTCTCAAATGCTCCCAAGTATCCAATATCAGTGGTGAAGCTTACAAGAAAAATCTTGTGGAGGAAAGGATTTTGTGCCAAGAGCCATGTTTTATCACTGACAAAAAGGTCCTCCAAGATCATGCACATCAAAGTATTATTTTCTGCCAAGTTTGGACAGATTTGAAGATAAATTTTAGTCTGTTGAAAATGGAAGTGAAATATTCAAATAAATATGTTCTTTGGGCTAAGAAAGAGGGAATTGATAGTGCTAATAAGAATGAACATGAAAAGCTGGACTTCCAGCTGTGTCAGACTTCTGGCAAATTCTGCCAAAAACAGTCCTGCTGCCCAGACTTGCTGATTTATGAAGCAGCAAAGGGACTGTCCAAAGATGGTATGATATCCAAGATATTAGTTTAGCTCAAGAGTTATGAAGGGATGTTCAGCACAAAATAACTGCTAGCCAGTTTGTATCCCTACTTTGAGGCAAACCTATCTGCAGGTATAATCACCACATTTGATGGAGGAAATGTGAAAACAACCCCAGGCTCAGAGTGATGGAACAAACCAAGCCATGGCCATTCAAGCACTTCCATTTTTAACGAGTTCAGCTTTGGCATGGTCTGGGAGAGGACATGGTTTCAGACCATGTAGAGTTACCTGGAGCGTGCTCAGCATCTGTTTCTGGTGTCACGGACCTTTGCACTTCTCAGATTTCTGGAAACGTGTAGACAAAGAAGGGCCAGCCTCACATAATAAATATGCAAAGGCAGGCTGTGCAAACTGCCCGGGCTCTGAAACGACAATTAGACCCTGCTGGAGTACAACAGAAATAATAGTTAAGAAACGTCAAGGGAGAACCCCCTCTGAGTGCTCTCGATTTCTGCCAAGCTGCAGGCAGTGGCACTGCTGAGCCTCTGTGAGCAGTGCTGCTTGAGCACTTGGTGCAGCGCTTTGTGCCTGCAGAGTAGTGACAAGTGTTTAAAGGCTTCAGGTAAGACTGAAATGTTGCTGGAGGAAACATTGCCATTGGGATTTTTTTACCCTAAATGCGAAAAACAAGCTGTGGTGAAGGAAGGTTTGCTTATTTGACAGGAACACCAGTCAGGCAACTTAGCGCTAATCATGACACAGACAATATGTACGTACACCCACCTGTACAGCCTGCAATACCTCTAGAAATACTGCCTGTAGAGCAAATTCCTGTGATTCACGAGGGCTCAGCAGAAGGTATGCCAAGTACACAGGTTTTTGTGAGGTTTTCATGGGTTTTTCCAGCTTCTAACACTCCACAGACTGACAGTATCTCCTGCTTTATAGCAAAGGGGATTCATCATCCTGGTTTCTAAGTTTTAGATTAAGTGATTGCAAAAATCACAACTTTCCACTCAGCAGAGTAGATTGCTCCTTAAAACCCAAAATTACATTTCCAGGGTGTGGCAAAATACAGTATGAATATTTGACCTCAAGGCTGCATGCACTACAAGGAGCTCTTTAAGCATGCAGCCACTCTTGGTTATCAAGTCTCTTATTCATAGTAGAGCAGTATTCATGTTTTCATTGTAAAATTCAAAATTCTTTTCCCAGCAATTTTCATGTTTCTAAACTACCATAGCACATGTATGAACTTTCCAAAGATGTTCAAAGAAGTCCCTAAAAATATTTTGAGGATCTAAACCAGCTGGAGTTTTTCTATTCCTGGTAAAACAACCTACTTATTTATGTATCTCATGGTCAGTTGCTCTAACGTTCCATTTGTGCAGCATTTGCAATAAATACTGCCTAAACAGCAATTAGCAGATATGAGAAGTTATTTTTTTAATTGCTTGCAATGAACCAGGTCTGCAACCATTGTCACAAACTAATTAGCAGCCTCCTCATTTCTTTAAAATTTGTCACTATTTAAACTACACTAAAACTAAAAAGTTGAGACTGTTTTAATAACATTTTGAAGAGGTAAACAGTTGGCACTTCACAGCACAGATTAATTATCTCCATGTTTGCTCCCATTTAATGCATGAGCATACCTTTAAAACAAATAAAATGTATCAAAAAATTAGTTTTGTCTTTTTCAGGTGAAACTCTCATTAAAGATAAGCTGAATTGGTGTGATATGATTCCAATTAATTTTTATCTCAGTAAGAATTGTCTGGAAATACAGTGATTAAGAAATACTTTTAGAAATAGAAAGAGAAGTTAATTCCAGTATTATCTGACCAGTATAATTCCAGTAAGTAACAGCCATAAGTAGACATTCATTAGTCTCTCAACAGATCAGGTTTGTTTTTTCAATCAACCAAAAGCAGGGGCCAGGTAGAACAGTGAAATGCCAAACTGATGTATGTATGTGATATTTGTTTGTTTAAATATTTGGTGAATTCCTCACAGTGTTAAATCCAGAAAGCTGGACTGATTTGCAAATAAATTATCAAGCCATGGAAAACAAACAAACAAAAAATCTGCTCTGGACTTCATAGTTATCTTTAGGTTTATAATTTATGATTAGAGCTTTCCAATTTGTATCATAAACCTTTTAAAATCTGTCAATAAAGCCTGTTGTCTGATGTTCCACTCTGCCTTTTGGCTCAGTGAATATAAGTTACAAAGGCCAAGACAGAAAAAACTGCCACTGGTTTCAATGGGCAGTTTAGTGCCTCTGAGGGATTTTGGATGGAGACTTTTTGGGTTCCCGCTGACTTCAGCAGGTTCCAGGTCGAGCATGAAGGACGGAAATCAGTCAAACTTTCTATGCTTGCCTTGCTGTCTATAATTACAAATTAATCAAAGTACATCAGTGCAATCAAGTGTCAAAGTCCAGACACTGTTTGGCTGGGACTGCTGAAATGTAAGTAACATACAGCTGTTGATTTCCTCTCAGTTCTTGTCTTATTAAGGCACTGAACTAGATACGTAATCACAGGAAACAGAAGCTCCAAAATAGATGAAAATCTAAAGCAGAGACAGGAGGAGTTAGCTTGAAATGTGAAAAAACAATACAGCTGTGAAAGAAAGATATGTTCGTGCACTGGTAACGACGATGATTTAGAGTAGGAGTAAGGGACCCCTGCCAAAAGTGCAGCAAGGGCCAGAATTTCTCTCTTACCAAAAACCCTAACCAACCCCCCGCCAAACTCTAATATTGTGTCCAAAATCAAATGCAGAGACAAACTGAAATGCAAATTATGCATTTCATTCATCTCTCTCTCGTAGCACATTCTATGACACTGATACCAAACTCTGTTTTTAAAGGTATTGGCAGCTGAAGTCACAGAATGGTACCTAAGAAGGTTTCAAAAAACCATAGAAGTAGGTTAGGCATGTAAATACCTTTGCAATTCTGGGCTAAGAAAGGATGATAATTAGTACCACAAATTAGGTTCTTACATATGCAAATGGAATTGTTTGCTGTCGCAACTAATTGCAGATGTAGCTCTGTGCTGAGTTGATTTTGAGTGAGGAATAAACATACAAATCTAAACCACTGGTGTTTAAAACTCCCCTCTTGTAATTTTGATGATCTGATCCTCCTAAAACTGGCAAATATATACATCAGGGACTATGTGTACATGTGTAGGAGAACAGTAAGTGGGAGAAACAAATCCAGATTTTTCCATCTGTACAAAATGTCAACATGCAGCCTATAAAAAGATGTCAACAAAATCCTTGTAGGCACCATCCAGGCTACTCGAGTTCTAATCTGTATCTTCACTGACAGAGAGAGAAAATCAAACCTCCAATACAGTGTTTCCTTAGTTGAGATGTTGGAAAGAAATGATGTAGCACTTTCAAAAATGCTGTAAGGCTTGGGTAATGCCAGATACCAGATGTGCAATCAGAGGTTTAAACAGAAGGTTAATAGTCCAGGAGAAGGTTGGTCCTGAAAAGTAACAGTTCAAGCAGATGTGGTTTTACTGCCCTGTCAGCCCCCACTGCCAGAATGTGCCTCTGAGAAATTTCAGTGGGAGCCAGAAAAACAGGTTATTGTCAGGTCCTCAAATGCAGCATTCTATTATTTTTTATCTTTCACCTCTCTAAGATGGTTTGTAATCTCATAATGCAAATTTAGTGCTTCACTTCTCTAAAACTGAAAAAGTCTGCCTTGGGTTAGGAGTGATCACAAAGTACATCTGAAAAATGTGAGGAACAGGTTTTTTTCAAATCAGTTAATTTTAATAACATTTAGCATCCAAAGAGTGTTCTGACTCCTGCAATCCCAAAGAGGTTTGGAAATTTCAAAATGTGAGAAGGGGTTTTCCCTAGATTATGAAAGTTATGAATGTTTATCTTTGCACTGAGTGCCAAGAAGAAAGAAAAAGCCTTCCCTACCCAGAGCTAGCAGTGTCTTCTTGTAAGGAGTGGGCAGCAGAGAAACGATTTACAGTGTCAGGTGGTCAGAAACTATATAGAGTCTTTGGCAAATCATTTCTGGCAAAATGCTGTCAAAAAAACCCCCACTCAACAAGTAAATGGAGGATAGGGAAAAAGTAGATTAAGATACATAAGATTTTCAGTAATACCAAATGGAGGTATCAAAATATAACAAGGGTCATTGTGGAACTCTAAAATGTAACTCTGAGCAATAGTTCCTGCTGGTACCTGAAATGGGCCATAATCCTCTGTACTCAACTTCAGAAATTGCACCTCACACAGCTGGGAGGTGAAACAGTCATTTGGTCTCTAAGAGCTATGTTAGAAGCCAGAAAAAAGCAGGAGAAAGCAGAAGCTTGGCTAGTCTGATATACAAATATTTTTTTTTTTTCCCAGAGAAAACATATTATTGCCTTTGCGCTTTACAATAATGATCATAAAGAAAAATATATTGCAAAGTAAAATAAGAGTATAAGAGGTGTTTAGCTTCACTGATACTGGAATGGAAATGCAGACACTTTGTTGCAATTGGAAAAACTGCAGACAGTGTTTTGTAACAGGAAAAAAAGGAAAGCTGTTACTAGCAAAAATCTTTAGATTCCTTAGGTAGAAAAATATACAGTTTGCATTTTCAGTGGGGAGCATCCCTTGGTCCATCAAGCTGTCACACAGCTTAGCAGCATGACACGTCTTAGTGATTTAAAGCTGGCTCCATGGCAAAACCCAAAAAAACAAAACAAATGACTTTTTCAGTGGAGGAAGATACTGTTCTCTTATTTTGCACAGTGGCTCTTGGAGTTGAAAAGAGGCAGCCACAGGATGGTAGAAATTAAAGTGTCTCGGCAGGGGAACTGTAGTTTGAATGTACCACTTCACAGGGTGTCTCTGTCTGCCTTCAGTCCCACTCATCTCTTGGGGTAAAATGCACCATTACTCAAAAGTTTGACTTCAGTTGTTAACTATGCAATGTGCTGGACCTTGGAAAGGAATTATTATGGCCATTCAGTTATTTTATTTGGAATCCCCAAGCCAAGCAGACTTAACCCAGTTACTCAGGTGCATGAAATCAGTAAAGTGACAAACTGCCCGAGAGCCGCAAAGGGCATCTGTGTGTGGAAGGGAAGGTGAGTTGGGTGCTGAGCACAACAGGAGGGGGAGCAGTGACCCCACTGAGGAGCTGGGATGCAGGTCAGCAAGTCAGCACCAAGGTCAGAGCTGGGGACAGTGGTTAGGGCCAGAGAGCCCAGTGACAGCCCAGTGAGCCCTCAGGGATGAGGCAGCTCCAGCTGTAAGACCAGCCAGTGGGTTCGGGTCCAGATTCAAGCTGGGAGGTCAGAGCTTGGTGCAGACACAATTGTAACAGGGCTGCAAAATAACATGGCAAAAATAGTAGCAAACACTCAACTTAAGAGCAACTCCCAAGGGAAAGGAGGGGCAAGCCCTCACTTCTGTTTTTATTCTCAGTAATTCTTGTCAGTGCAGATGCTGATCTTGAGCTCAGTACCCTAAACCCCTTAACTCATCCAGCTAAACTCCATAAGGGCATGTGCTCAAGGCCCTGACATGAATTCAGGAAAAAGCACTTGTTGCAGGTGGTACAGATCCATTTCATTGTGCAGGTGCCTGTATGTGACTCATCAGCCACTCTGAAAAGAAGAATTTTTTGCACAGTTCACACTTTGTTATGCCCCAGCTGTCCCACCAGTCCCACCAGAACGTTGCCACATGAGAGGTCAGCTTGGGCTTATTTCAAATGGAACGAAAAAAACCCTGTTATTATTTTTTTTAATGGCTTAGTAATATTTATCCACCTTTGTTTTCTTTATGCTCTTTGGTGTTCCAGAGGGGTCACATTTAGCAGCTGACCATGAAAAATACTCTCTTTAGGTCAAAGGAAGCAACGGGCAGTCCAGTGCAGTCACATGGGACTGATGAAATCCACACACTGGCACTTGACAGGACAGCGATTATCCCATAGTTTAATAACATGTTAATCATCTTAAGAGTCATTATTTGCTCCCAGGCACACACTGTACTCCCACAGTGATATTAAAAAAAAAACAAACAGAAAACCACCAAACAAAACACACCAGAGGACATTTGTACAAGGCAAAACATACTTGAAAAGTAAAAAGATCCTGTTGGTGAAAACCATTTCTTCATCATCTGTCTTAGAACACAAAACCCACAGAAAGATGATGTGCTTTTGTGCTACTTCACCCCAAATGATTTGGGATATAATTGCCTAGACTTTTATTTACTAAATTTAATAATGATGTGATGTAAAGGTATAATATAGTCTTGGCATCATATGACACAAACAGCAAAAGCTTTCCCCCCATCAGCATCTTATTGGGTTGCAAAGGTTGCTATGGGAAATCTGTCTTTTATTCATCTTTCGGTGACACACCTAACTGTGACTTCCAACAGAATTGTCAGTGCCAGGTTCAGCAGTAGCTTTTAGTATTTTTTATCTGGATTATCTGTGATTTGAGGTCACAACTACTTTCACATATGTTACCAAACAGTTTGAAGGCTTTTTTTTTTTTTTTCTGAACCTTCCTGAACTAGAGGTGGGATACGAATAACAAGGGAGGTTGCAGTGTACAGTAAGTGTTTGATTTGGGTGTTTTCAGTCTAAGAATATTCCTTAAAACTGTGTCTGAGTTGGATGGACCCATCTAGCCCACAAGGAGACTGCTCCTTCCCGTGGAAGCATCTGAGCCTATTTGCTGAAGATGGTCCCACTGGCACAATATGGAAATAGAGGAATGAGAAAATGACAGGAGCTTTGCCTGCAGCCCAAGCAAAGGCAGTGAGATACTTAGTGCTCCCATGAGGAAAATTCCTAGGGCCCAGAAGAGAAAGTCATTGAGTTGACAAGAAGTAAATCCAGAAGGAAAGCCACAGTCTGCAAACTCACAAACAGAAAAGACACTATTTTTAAATCTGAGTTCACTTTGGAGTTATTTAGAGATAAAGAAGTTAATTACTGTAGTGTCTATTGTAATACAAATGGCTTATGAGTTTCCAGGTTTTTTGGGGGTACTTAATGTAGGTCTGTACAGACTCATCCTGGAGGTGGGACTGGTTCCAGGTTCTGTCTGGGTCTGAATTGCACTTGTTTAGAGTTTTGCCCAGCCAAGCACTAACAGCCAGCCCAGTCCCTGCTGCCAGCTCATAAGGCACATATACAGTGCAGTGGAGTTAATGGGAATTGGTGAGAAGGTCATGTCCCAATGCTAATGGAAATGAATTACTCCCAGAAACATATTTAGTCCAAGTCTTCAAGCAATGAGGTTCAAATAGTTCCCCTGGGAGACTTTCAGAAATTCATTTCTGTATCAGAGTTTTTACCTTAGTATTCAGCCTAAGTTTTAATTTCTTGTTGCTTCTTATCCCTTTTGTAAACTGTTGGCAAGTTCTTTGTTCTCAACCACTTAACCTCCCTTTCACCAGCCTATAAATATTGATCTATTCCCACCTTTCCTTTTTGTCTTTACAAAATTCCCTCTGTAGGTATTTTTGCCCTACACTGAATGACCTTCAATTTGTTTGTTGTAATGAGCTACCTAGAAACATATATATTCTTCTGCCAGAGTTGTTGAACAATACCTCCTTATTCATGCTGCACGAGCACAGGCATTCCAACAATTTCTCAGTCCTTCACATTACTCCTTTCCAGATTTGTCCATCACAGTATGTACAACTTGAATGCTTTTCCTTGAGATAGATTAAATGGCATTTCCCCAGATTGAAATCCAATTTTTGTTGCATTTCATCAAGTTTTTAAGACCTCCAAGAAACAGACTGTTTGCTTCCCTGTTTCTTTCTCTACTTTTTTCCATAACTCATACAGAGTGCATCCAAAGAACAGATGGGAGGTTTCATTAATGTATGATTTACTTCTTTGTCTCGGACTGTATTTTCCCAGGAGCTACAAGTGATCTCAGCTGTACAGTTAATCACCTTATTCTAACCCAGCATTCACCCATTTATCAAACTGAGAGTAACATCTTGATATTACTCTTGACTCACCATTAGCTTTAGGAAACAAACAACTATTTGGCTACATTAAAAGGTATGATAGCAGTTGAATCATATTTCAGGAATGGAAATGTCTGCAATTTTGGTATATATATATATATATATTTGCACAGATATATTTATGAAAATGAGTATGATTCACTGCACAAATGACTTTATGTTTCATACTCAAAATCATTCCAATCAGTTTCTAGTAATATAGTAGATACTGCAGCAACTGCTGCCTGCAGCAACAGCTCAGGCAAGCTTGCAGCTGTAGTCCCTGCTATAATACACTCTACAGCCCTAAGAGAAGCTGCCCTGAATGGTGAGCTGAAATCATCAAGAACTTAAAATTCAACATGGGAATTAAAATTAGAGGGAAATAAATTAGGGGGAAGTTTTTCCCAATTCAATTCAACTTCAAATGCAAATTCCCAATAACAAAAACTGTCTTAGTAGTCATAGAATTACTTCTGTTTAATATCTACATACAAAAGAAGCCTGAAAATTTGTTTGAGGGAGTTATTCTTAGATCAGTTGTCTGTTGAGAAGAAATTTTCCGTCTGCATTCCTGCCAGAGCAATTGAGATGCCACTAAGCTTTTGGAAGCAGAGTCCATAGCCACCTGCATCTTTCTGTCCTTAGTCAAGTCCTTTTTTGGATTTTAACAAATAAGACATCATGTAGCAAAATCCCACTGTTCAGGGCTTAGAGCACCTGCTAGAAACATCTGGTTACTGCTATTTAGCTACAGCTCAGAGTCTTCTCATTCTTGTGTGTTTCCTCAAGCTTGTCCTCATAAAAGGTCAGACAATAGAAGAAAGTCCTCCCTTTTTGTGAACCTTGTATAATCCTATTGATTTACCCTGTGTTCAACCCAGTTAATTTCAATTTACCCTTTCATGATTTGTTTCCCTCAAAGTTAATAAACCTATGCTAACCGTTTTAGTTCCAGCTATTATTTGTTTGTGCCAAACACCAGGGGAGAAAAATGAATGGTGATCTCCTGCTCTGTGCCTCTGAGCAATGCAGCACAGAAATCCCAGCCCACAGCTCACACAGAGCTGGAGTGATGCTGGTGGATTGTGCAGCTGGAGCGTGACCACACCGAGTGATACCTGTGGTTGGTTCCTGTCATGCAGCCCCCTGGGAATATCTGCCTCAGGGGAAATAGGGGATTCAAATTAAGCTGTGACATAATTCAGGATCCACACAGTCTGATCTATGATATATCTTTCAACTTTGATATGCCTTTTACGCCTAAATCCCACATGCAGTTGTGCTCTGTTGGAGAACCCATCACTGCCAACCAGCACCGGGACACTCGGACCGTGCCCAGAGCACTGAGGGCTTGACAGCGACATAACTGCCTTGGTGCAGTGCCAAACCTGAGGCAATAACACCAGCTTTGCAGGCAGAGTCATTAGTTCAGGAACATTGATTAGAGAAGTTACACTGCTCTCCATTTCATCGTGTGGGATAGATATGCCCTTCATGACCTAGAGCATGGGAAGCTTTTTCCCTGGCAGTCACTCCCTTCTGCTGTCAGACTTCTTTCAGTCAGATGTAACAACAGAACCTACAGATTTAATCACATACAAGACAAAAGAAATCAGGAGAGATCAGGATGCACGACACTGTAATCTGTAAGCCTCTGGATGAAACATACATTGAAGTGACATGTTGAACAGGGAACTATTGTTAAGGAATAGCCTCTGCATTCCCTAGTGATCTTCCCCTGAATATGTTTTGCAGTATTCTGGGACCTTCTCAAAACATAATCAAATCCCCATGAATTCCAAAAGCTATGCCAGCCTCCACAAGTTTTCTGAAAACATTGATATAAGAAGATCAGAATTTGACAATATCAAACACTACTGAAGTCAGAGGACTGGGGCCAGCAGTGGATTTAGCCCAAATGCATTAGCCCACAATTACATTTTTCAAAACATTTACTGTACCCATGACTAATGACATATAATTTGGTGTTCTTTTCTGTATAACCTGAATGTTCTCTCTAAAATCCAGTTCCAGTGGGTATCTGTATCAGCTATAACTTTTCCAGCCAGCGGCTATTTCAGCTCATTCCTGAATTTGAGGGCTGTGGCTTAGAGCAAAAGAATCGTTTGGTAAAAGCTGATCTCAGAAGTATGGCATTGGGTGGCAAAGTAGGACTGAACTATATCACACTGTGGCCTCAACATTACCTCTACTTCAGCTCAGGCAAACTTTTTTCCAAGAAAAAAATGAACATGGCTAGATCCTGGACCAGTATTATTTTAATTAGATTTGTAGCAAATAGAAAGCACAATATGTAATTGCTGACTGATTCAAAAATAGCTTCAACTACAAATAATAAGAAACAGGTTAGAGCAGGGCATAGTGCCTGGAGATTTGACCAGGCAGTCGATCAAATAGCTGAACTCTTGACAGACTCTGCAGCTTTCCTTTGCCTGCTGTTTCCTGGAACAGCAAATTCAGGAGCCATTTGTGAGTCACTGGCCAGTTCATCCCCACAAACCATTAATGTCACATCTGAACATTCAAATGTCACAATGGAAACAGCTACCATGAAAAAAAAAAATCCAAAACAGAAGTTTCCTGTTTCTCAAAGAATAGTTTCATTTTATTTCTTGGAAAAACTTCTGCAATATACTTTTCAGGTGGTTGACAGACCTATATCTGACATAAGCCTGGGTGGAAAAAAAAACCATAAAAGCCCTTAAAAATGTTCTCTTAGTGTTATTCTTCTACTGAATAAATATTTTTATCACAACCAAGCATCAAATGCAAAGTGCCATTTCCTGAGTGCTTGCTGAGGGCTTTTAAATTTTCTTTTCTTGAGAAAATTAGTGCAATTCCCACAGTCCCCCAGGGAACTAATGCGTTTTACTCCGACGAGAAGCACAAGGAGCTCTATGGACACGTATTTTTTAAGCAATTTTACTCATTGATTTTGTGCCTTAAGGAGTTAGTTCAGTGTAGCCTTTTGTGTGCCACAACAATGAAGACGCCAGCCGGTGACATTTATAAATCTACTATTAATTGCCCGCGCTGGTACGCTGGGGTTCTGTTGCACAACGCTTTGAGTCACGTACCTAACGAGCTCCCGACTAAAACACGCCAAAGATGAGGCAGAGGGGAAATCATCGTGTAGGGATAAAGAACCAAACCCCCCTGGCTGTCGGCTCTCCAAGGCGCTGCTGATTGATCAGCGAAGCCTAAGGCTGAGGAGGGTTACCTGCAGCACCACTGCTGCTATGCCTGCTCCCTCCAGTGTCACCAGGGCACTATTTATCTCTGGATCATCTCATTAATGCCGGATCCCTGGCTGGGAGAAGCAGACAAAGATGCAAACAACAAGAGCTCACCTCTCTCTCGCTCATGAGCAAACTCCTAACGGGAGCCCAGCTCCTCAGGTCTAATTATACTCAAAGATTCTCCCTCCACTGACTATGAAGAGGGATGGAGTAAATCTTACCTGACTCAGAGCTTGAATTTGACTGAAATTATTGTCTGCTGGAGGCACAGAATATAATTTTTCTTTAGGTAATTTAACGTCTTGTTTATTGCACCTTTAAAAATACTAAAAATGTCATCAGTGTTCTGAAATTATCAAAACAGTCTTTCAAGAATACCACTAGATACACACAGTCTAACCTGTTGCACAGAGCAATAATTTACACTTCAGGGAGGTGAGAGCTCTGAACTTTTCAGGAAGAATATAGGAAATCCCCAAGGAGATATATGCATTCATATGGAAAAGAAGTATATAACAAAAATATGAATCTTGTACATCCACAAACTGCCCTGTTTCATTTAAGTCTTTTCCTATCACTTTGAATTAAAACCAAACCGTTCTGATTATCAAGATGGAGGTATTGCAGAAAAATAAAAATAGTCCTTATAAAAATAGTACTGTCTCTATACAGCCCTTGCAATCAGTAGGCCTCAAAGTAATGTGCAGAAATTAGATGATCCTCAGTTTCTATGTGAGCAAATTGAAATACATAGAGGTGAAGTCATTTGAATAAAATCTTTCAGTGAGTCAGAAATCTCAGTGAAAAGAGTAGATTTCAAAACCTTTGCAACTGCTTGCTGTGTTGAAGAATTCCAAAGAGAAATTATTGATATTCAGGTCCATTCATAACCTGAAAATGAAATTCAGGTTGTCAAAATACCCAGACGCTCAAAAGGAGCATCTGGCATTGCCACTGAAATTTACCCTCCGACATGAAGGAATCTGATATGCCAGGTATGTTATACAAAATTAGTAAATAATAGTGTTTGCTTTGAAGAGATAAAATCATAGTCCATTTTGTTATCAAAAATTCTTTCTTGCATCTTAAGAGTTTCCCAGTTTGGCTCCCATGCTATTAATTGCAGATCTATCTCTTAAACTTTTCAAGTAACAGCTGCCTCAGAGATCAAAGCCAGTCAAAATAACAGGGGGTGCTGGGAAGGAGTTGTATTCTTCTAAGTGGTTTCCTGTGGTTTTGATCAAAGTATACAAAGAATCCTGTTAAGCAGAGACTGAATTTAGTGGGATGCAGCTATACCCAGCTGAAAAATAGAAAAATAATCTCCTCTATTTTACTGGATACGTAAGTCTGTGTTTATTCTCTTTCTGTCTCTCATCTCCAATTTTTCCTACAAAGTGTTCATTATATATGTGCAAACTGAATGAGTTCAAGGGTGTTCATAAACAAGGTGGGGTCACAGCTGCTTCCCCTTTACCTTCTCCATGTTGTTCTAAGTTGCCAAACTCAGTAACCACCACAGCACAATGATGAGCTACATCCAAGGACCTTAGCAAACCCTCGAGAGTAATCGTTAATGGCACCAGGCTCTGCTTTTGTGAACAGAACTGTTACTTCTATGCATAAACTCACACTTTGAGGGCAGAACATAATGCTTAGGCATGCCTTGTTTTGCTTAGGAAAGATCCAGAAGGCCACTGTCATATATCTATTTGAAATGGAAAAAAACATCCTTGACATCACTACTGAGATTCACCTAAACAGAAAATTGACTGCCAGCAAGATAATATGATTTTTACAGCTGTATTATTTTTTCAGTGCCAAATGTTCTCAAATAGATTCTTTATCAGAAGCAAGAAAATGTATAGGTTTCTTTATTTTTTTGTGTGTGTACAGAAGATGATTATATGAGAAAGCAGCATTCATATGATAAACCAGATTTCCTATCAGTGTAATTACAGAAATGCAAAAGGTTTAATACCCTATAGTTTACTGTGAAGAGTAAGTTGTTACCAACTAGATTAAAATATTTCTAGTAATTTCACATAAAATGAAAAAAAAGAAGCCACTCAAATTGAACTAAAAGAAACATGAGTTTTTCTTTAATGGTTTAACCATATTAGATTAAACTCATATACTAAATTCTACCAGTGCAATTCTGTGATAAAGATAAACCCATAAACAATATGTTCATTAAAACCATGGAAGAATGAATGGAATACCAAGAAAATGAAACACAAGGTCAAGGGCCAAGTATATGCATCCATCAGGTTTCATAAAACCCATAACTTATTCCTAAAGTTAAATAAAACGCACACATGGTTAAGTTCCCTGACAATTCTGTAAAGACTAGAAGACTGAAGACTTCACTGGTAGAAAAACAGAAGCTCAGTTTTGTGGTATTTGATCAAATAAATAATTATTGCAAAAAGTAACTTTTTTTTTTTTTGAAACAAAAAAGTTTCTTAATGGAAATGTAAATGTCAACATTTCGTGTGAAGACTGAATTATTATCATCATCATCATCATCATTATTAAACTGGGAGAAAAGTCCCTTCAACTTTTCATTAAGTAAGAAGCAGCTTCCTATTCCATCTCTGTGAGACTCTGCAGCCCAGCAGCTCTTCAATGCCAGCTCAATTCAGTTTGTTCTCAAGAACACGGAGCTCCTTCATGAACATGGGGCGAGATGTGGAATCACTTGGGTGTGTCCAGCATCACAGCACGTGGCACAGGATAAGAACCCCTTGCTTTGGGCCTCAGGACAAGCACAGCCAACTCACTGGGATGTGGTGATGGTGGAGAGATGGGGGACAGAGTCCTGCCCCAGGGCTGCAAATACCTAAACATTTTTACAGCAATGACCTGAAAAAGGGAGGCACGGACAATTCTGTTTGCTGGCATGCAGAATGGATATTTGTTCTGTGCCTAAAATTCAGGGAAAAAACACATCTGGGTGAAGGGTGAGCTCTAGCCTGGGCAATGCAGGATGTGGCAGAATTCCCTTCCTTGCCTGATTTCTGGGCGTGGCACTGCCATAGCACACAGTCCAGCCAAACATTTAGATTTTGACGTTATCAGCATTTTCCAAAGGAAACATATTCCACCTGAAAATTTCCAATGAGCTCTTATTACATGCTGATATTGAAACGCCAGCACAGGCAAACTGCATTTTTTCTAATTTCCTTTTATCTGTGCACCTAAATTCTGCCTTTTCCTTTTGGGATCTCCTCCTCTAGTCCTGAATTCAGCTGTGACAGTCATTATACAACACTGCAGTGCTCTTTTGCCCTCTTAAAGGCTTTTTCCAAGTGCTAGATTATTACTCATTTATAGTTAGATTGAGACTCACTTAGAAAGGGCCTAATTCTGCTTAATTGTGAGACACTGCATAGAAAATATGTAAGTGGTGAGCAAAATAGGGAGAAAGATAAGGTCAAGCCCAAACTGATGAGGTTCTCTAGAATAAAAAGGAGTTATATAAATAGAAGATTATATTTTCTCATTAACAACAAAGTTTTCTTTCATTTTCTTTCTGGGGCCTTGAATCTACTGTTTAAGTCAGTGGGAACTTTTGTTTTCAGTGCCTAACTTTGGTTATTCTCAAAAACTTCTAATAAACAGTTTAGCTTGCAACTTGTGCTGTCAGATGGAGAGCTCTGGGATTATGCTGGTGGGCAAGGGATGAAGAGCTGTCAAGATGAGCACTTCAGTCTTAATGCCAAGTGACCAAATTTTGCCTGCAGATTCTCCAGCTTGAATCAAAAGCAACATTACCACAATCGTGGGTATTAGAAAGGTAGAATCCTAATAAATGGGAGGAAAACAAAACCTCGGGGGGGTTTAAGGAAGTGGATTAGTTTAGGTAATTGTGAGCAACTATTCTCAAGAAAGCACTGGGGGACAGTTAAGCTTAATTAGGCTGCAGCTCTTCGCCGCAGGTGGTTTTGTTTCTGCCACAATCCTCTTTTCTTCCCCTCTCAGGTGTTTCAGTGAGCACTGATAAACCCCTGGAACTGCTCTTGTTTGATAAGGAAGGAAGGGAGAGGTGACTGGCCTGCTTATAAAAGAGATGTGAGTGGAATCACCCTTGTCAATTTTGAATTAACAAGGGCTAAATCTTCCTGCAAATGGCTGGGCTGGGTGGGAAGAGGTCCTGGTGTGTATGAGCTGAGCTGAAAAACACACCTTGTCTGCTGCAGGTAGCACTGACAGTGTGAGAGCTGCTGGGACTGTGGCTACTCCTTTCATCCCATCGTTATTCCTGCCTGGGATCCCCCTGTGTGTTTGTGCTCTATCAGGATAAGACTATATTCTTCCCTTTTCCCTGCTGGGACCTTTGCAAAAATGCCATTTTTATCTGGTACCTTCACAGCCCTGATTCATTTGAAGTCAACACAACTACAGGAAGAAAACTTGAGCAAGTGCACAAAGATTAGGAAAGCTCTTCAGGTTGCTGGGCAATTTTTTTCCCCTCCAATGGTTTTTAATTTATTTATGTTAAATTTTAATCAGGTAGAAAAGTGTGAGTCTAAAAGCAGTCAGAGTTAATTATATTTTATGTTTTCTATGTTCACCCATAATTTTTTTTTAATGTGGTGTCCTTGACATGTTGCATTTCTGACAATGTGGCAGAATAGCTCAATTTTATACATAATTTATTGAAAGTTTTTAAACTGGACATTTCTTGAGTAATTTTCATGTATAATTGAGCTTAAATTGCATTTGGCTTATTTTGAATTAGAAAATCTTATACTGGATCAAGTCACATTAATACGTGTTTGGTATCTCACTAAGAGGGCGCTTCTAGGTCCTTACTAATTTTTAAAATATCCTTGAATCTTATTAAAATGAAATTGAATTGCCATGATTTTAAAACCTAAACTTGAAGTTCAAACACCAGAAAATCGGGATTTTTAAACTTCCTGAGTATTTTCTTATTTTCTTCTTGAAAAATTTCTCTCAAAAATTTTTCTGATTATATTGTCTGGTGTTAAAATATTGATTCTAGTTAAAAAAACAATCAGAAAACCAGTAAACTTCTAAAAAATTAAAATATTCCAGGCCTAACTATAACCCCAATACCATTAGGCATTCTGAAGCTCTTGCTGAGGAGCCATTTAGATCCTACAGCACACCACACTGAATACATATGGATAGCACCTTCCTTTATACCCTCACAAGGGCAGCTGGTCTTGTACAAAATGGGACAAAGAGCAGAAAAGTGGGTCCATCGAGGCTGCTAATTTGGGAAGATGTGAATTTGCCTTCCCAGTCTTACTTATCACACAAACTCTCACAGTAGTCGCTAAAGTGTCCAAAAATAGGAGCGTGCAGCCCTAACTATAGCCTTGAGAAACAACGAGAAACTCGTAACATCTCTGCTATTAGGGAGACTTGTGGTTTGGGAAGCAGATGGATGGAAAAGGCACAGTGCATTCCATCCACCCTCGGTAGCTTGGCCAAATGTTTCAAAGCACAGCAGAGCTCAGCAATGCAGTTCTATCACTTTAATTATAACTCATCTCAGGTGTTATCGCCAAAATAATTTTGGCCTAGTTTTCATCCATACTGGCACGTTAGCAGGAAAGAGAAGGAGCTCTACAGGATATTATTATTCATGTCAGCAAAAAAATTCCAAAAGTCACACGTGACCTTGTACCACCAAAGAGTAAATAACAACATTAATAACAAAGGCAGCACTGGGGAACGTCACTGGGTTTGTACTGGTGTCAGCATAATTTGCTTTCCTTTTTTGTTATAATTGGATCTTAAAACTCTTCCTTAGCCCTGCAACTTGGAATTTCAGCACCAGCTCAGCAGACACATCCCTTAGAAAAATATTTGGAAATTCAGATCTCTTCTGAATGTTGAATAAAACACAGCCGTTTAAACCCTTTAAAGAAGTCTTGTTCTGATGAGCAGTCATGGCACCTTCTTGTTGAGCAAGGCTGCTGTCTGACATGGCTCCTCATTTAGATGCTAAAAGTAAACTTTTGCTCTCCCATTCTGCCTGGAATTGATGCATCTAAGAGGATGAAAAATTGTTTCTGCTACTACCTTGTACAACAGCAGAACTGCTACATTTTTATCACCTTCCTCTGAGGGTCTCCCTGAAGGCACAAGGGTTGCATCGGGAAGATATTTTTAAATGTGATTTTAAAATATTTTCTATATCTTTTTGATATAGAAAATCAGTAGGCTAAGCAAACAAAGCACCAATGATATTTACTTATAGCAGAATTGTACTTTAAAGTTTTTTTTTGTTCTGCATCACTGTAACTGTAAAAAAACCCCCCATTTAATTGTAAATACTAGTGTTAAAATTTTTATATTCTAGGATTGCAGATTTCTATGAAATATGGCTTGTTTTTTTCAGCCTAGAAGTTTAAAATTCCTGAAAAAGTATATATCAAATAATGACACCAAATGTGCAGAATTTGCAAGAGCTAAGGATGCTGAGAACAGAGCATTTTTTAAATCTGGCCACTGATGTCACATGAGATCCAAGATTTTGAAAATCAGGCCCTGAATTTTTTGTTTCAGCTTTTCAAAGCATTTACATGCCTAAAGATGAAGAGAAACAGCCAGAGAGATTTATAGAAACACCTAAACATTGGTTGTTAGTCAATGAAAATTAAGTATATAAGCCAGTCAGATGCTTCTGTAAGTTATACTAGATGTCCAGCTGCATATTTAAAAATAGAAAACATTTACAAATCAATTCCTTTGAAGCCATTACAACCTCTCATAAACCTTATCAGCTATCTGGCACCACAGTATTCAGAGATAGATTGCTCTCAGCCTGGATCCTTATTTTAAAGATATCCTTTACCTGTATGATGGAGCGATGAACCACAGATTGACAAATCACAGATGAAGTATCAGAATGTTTCTGATAAGGGACAGTACTTGAGCTACAGTATCCCTTCTCATGTCACAGAAATATGGTGAAGTACTTTGAGATATTTTCTGCACTGAGATTTTATATTCCTGTACAGTCAGGTAAAAATGACAGTGATTTTTGATCGATTTCCCCATAATATAGAAAGGGATTTTTCCTGTTTCATCTTACTCTTGTGTTGTCTAATATAGACTTGCTAGGAATATACAGAGAGATGGCACATGTTTTGCTTGGAGCAGATGCAAACTTGAATCTAAAATGAGAGGTGTGTTTTGTAAGTAGTTACTGATGACATATGGGCATGATAAATTCAGAACAGATTGTCATTTAGCACCACCAAGAACCTTACCCTTCAAACGAGGCTGGATATGATCCTAACTGATTACATCACTGCCTGTACTCGTGCCTTTGTGTCCAGGAGGAATTGTTTCAGCTCCCTTGGCACTGTGACAAATTCACAAGATCACATATGCCATTTGAAAGGGCAAATTTTATGACCTCTGTACTGCTGGAAGCGCCCGTGCTCTTTCTTGTGTCCCTTCATGCTCAGTTCCATCTCCATGTGCACAGCAGGGACAGTGGAGCACCTCAGTCCTCTGTGATACCGAGGCTTACATGAGCAATTCCAGCGTGGAACACCCTGATGTGACGTCTGATTCCCCAGTGTCTCATTTCTGGGTTTATGAGGTACAAAGCAGGTGAGAGCCTCTCTGCCCTGACGCTGCCAGCTGATGGAAGGAGCCTTGCACAGGCAATGACCACACTTAGTGGCACCTTAGAAATGCTGATCAGAAGGAAGGTGTTAGGCTTCAGCTGTAAATCTGAAACTTTTTGCTTGACACTCACCTGTAGGTGACTATGGATAAATGATGGGAGAGATGGCTGCTTTCCATGGAGCGGCTTTCTGGCTTGTAATCAGCTCCTTATTACCTTAGCAGCTTAAGCAAATTTCCAGAGAACTGTGCTGGCCTTTATCCCAGAATGACATGAGGAAGAGCTATCAAAAGAAAGGGAAAAATAAAGAAGAGATCAGCTGGAAGTCAATTACTACCCTGCTCCTCGGACAGAAGCTCAGAGATGAGCAGAGAGCTGTGTGAGTTGTCCAGCTGCCAGAGGGGACCAAGCACACCCTCTGAGTGCCTGAGTGTTCACAGGATGCCTGGCTCTGTGTGCCTGCACGTTGGGCTTGCATGTGAGACCAGTCCTAAGCCATGTTCTCAATTTCCATATTAATTCAAGAACTGCAGCCAAAGGTAGAAACCCAGAGTCTCCAGGGAAGGAAAACAAATTGCTTTGACTTCTGAAGGAAATCAATATTAGACGGTGCATTGGTTAAAGTGTGGAAACCCATGGATCAGTTCCAGATTCTGTGTAAAGAGATCCCTTAGGAATTCCTAGAATAGATCTTCATTATGTTCAGCTTAGAAACACTTTGAGCAGGAGACAAAGTTAAAGCTGGACAATTCTGCAAATAGCTTGTCTTTTGGCTTGGAAACCGAAATATATTTTAGTGTAATTTAGAACAGTCTGCTAAACCTGTGAACTCTGGCAGCAGAAACACCATGCTGCCTGCAAGGTCATCTGCCTGGGACAGTAATGAGTGAAAGAACAAAGATCAAGAGTTAAAAGTTCCTCTTTCCCAGTGAAAGGTAACAAGACACTGGGATACTAGGTGTTACAGAATTTACATAAAATGAGATACAAGGCCACCTTCAATTACATTCCTACTTACAAAGTTGGATCCTGGAACATCACTCTGAAGCCTTAAGAAATAATGTGAAATTAGAAGAAAATTCACATGTGAGTTACAGAAATATGAACTTTAAGGAGACAGAAGACAGAGTATTGGTTTAACCACCCTTAGGCAGTAAAAGGACATGCTCTTCTGGTTCCAGCTGTGCCAGGTCAATATGCTGCCACTCTCAATCTAATCCTCACGGCAAATCCTCGGATTCCCTGTGGTAGAAATTATGCTGCCTCAGATCTGCTGATGCTCAGGCTGCTGAGGTGACTTTTCCTTAACCTTTATCGGTCTAAATGAGGCACATAAGTTGAAATGGTTCAACAGTACATTTTTTCAATAATCCATCCAATTTTGAATAAAATGGGTTAGGGAGCACAAGCACAAGTATTCCTGTTGGCAGGTTTGAGGGGGCTGTTACCTCAGCACAGAAATGGTAAGTAGGTGCTGGGGACTGTTGCACTTTTGACAGCTCGACAGAACTGTTTGCAGAGTAAACCTCACCCTTCTTCAGTTACCTCTTTCAGTTTCATTTAAATGCTCTGGGCAGTGAGGAAAGTTAAACCAAATGGTAGAGAGACAAAAGCAGAGAGGAGAAAAAAAATTAAAGGCTGTAATAAAATCTCGTTTTGTCCAACTACACAGTCAAGAATTACGGCTGCTCCCATTTAATTAAAAATCAGCACCAAAATACTCCTTTAACAAAGACAGTGTTGGCTTCAGAAATCAGTGAACAAACTAAATTTTCAAAAACTACCAAAATCTTTAACAAGCCAGTAAAATACATGCCATCATCATGATACATGGCTTCATAACTTAACACTTATTAAAACAAAGCACACATACACACTCTCAAAGTCAAAAAGAATACAGAGATTCATGCCACACTCCATTTACACAAGAGCCTGGTTAAAAAAGGAGCAAGTCACCATCTGCTGAACCATCTGCTTCATTCAAGTCCTGTTCTTCATTTATGGTCACTGGGATAGGAGCTTCCACAGGAAAAAAATGCTCGGCATCATCAGAATCCCCAAATAAATATTTAGCACTTTCTAATACCAACCTCAGATTAGTCACAATGGTGGTTTCAGGACAAAATTTTGGCTCAGGACATAGATTTGACTTAGCTGGCTACATACTTGAGGATTAAGGACATGTTTTTAAACAGCAGCTCAAGCGCTGACTGAGGTAGCTGAGGGGTTCTGCTGTTTCTGCTTCACTGCTTGCCATGGCAGTAGCCCATCACCTTGGCAGGGAGCCTCTATGGGAGAAGGATGCACTGTTTGAGCCTGTGGGATTGTGGCCATGTACAAAAATGGTGAGTTTTGCCTGTTCATCCTGGTGTGCTTTCAGTTTGAAGGGGAAAAGCAGTGAGACTTCTTTCCATATAACCTGGCAACTACATAACTTTTTGCTACATGATAACTGTTTTATCCTAAGCCTACTTTAAGGTTTAGCCTACCAAAGTATTTGGGCACTCAGAAAGAAATTGCTTTCCTCCTCTTCTCCTAAAACAAGTGTTCTGTGGACAAGCTGTCTCTCTGAATGTGACAGGAGCACAGAAGGGTAGAAGTTATCTTTGACAGCTTAATATTTCCTCATCGTTTCACTCCTTTCTGTGTCTTGGAAGCCCACCCTGGCAGGCAGAAAACCAGGTTTTATACTTTCCTGTGTTGAGAGCACCTTCATATGTAGGGGACAGATGTATGCCTGGGTTATTTACTGTGCAAACAGCAGGGGATGGAGCAGGCAGCTATTCCAGTCCCTTTGTCTGCAAACAGTTTGGTAAATATTTAAGCCAAATCAGGCCTGATTGATGCAGACCAAAATAGTGCATTCCCTAATTCCCAGATGCAGCTGTTACTACAGAGGTCAGAAGATGGGCACAGACATTATAGAGGGCAGGTAACCATTGTGGCAGAGAGATGTACTTTTGGCAGTGTCTCTGAAGTGGTAATCAACACTGGCTCTGAGCTTCACTCTCCACAGTGAAGCAACCTCTGTGCTTCACTGCTCCTTTACACTGGACTAAAGTCACCCTCTGTTGGACTTTACTACAGGGAAATAACAAAATGGATCAAATGAGCATTGCTTGTCTGCTCTAGTGCAAAGCAGACAAGTTGGTTTAAAAATCTCAGTCCAAACCTTGCTGCTCTGACGTCCCATGCTCTGTGACCTGCCATGGAGTACCTAGGCACAGCTTCCTGCTCCTCATGGTCTGGATGTTCACCACAGCCTTCCTTTTCCTGTCCAAATTGTGTTTTGCTCACTTTAAAATTTTTCAATTGTCTTGCCTTCAAATGCTGAAGAAGAGAAAACATGAGTTAAAAAAAAACCCTAAAAAAAAAAAAAAAGTGTATCCTTCTCCCTCAAACTCCTGCTCTTCCTACTGACCCTTCCTTTTCTGAATCTGTTTCAGTGGATTCTCCCTACAAGGATTAACTGCATCAGCCCATCATCCCAGTTATCGTGTCCCAGGTAAATGAATGTGTCTTTTACAGGACTGAAAATGGCACTTGAACACAAAGGGACCTTGGGTGCTGTCCCCAGGTTCCTACAGCAACTCTGTGCTCCAAACTGCACTCAGGCAGGTACAGCTTAGGGTAAAGTGGCTGTATATCTGCACTCTCTTTCTTCTTCAGCTGGAGATTGGCTTGGTTTCATGGCACAAAGCCATCTAATAGAGGCTGCTCTGGTACATCACGGGCTGGCACAGCCCCAAAGGGATATTCTTGTAGAAAAGGATAGGCCGTGGCAGACGGGCATTTCCCTGGTCATATTTCAAGGACAGGAGGTAGAAGGCAAACAATAATGTGCTGCCACTTTGTCACTCTCCCACCTTGAAACCCCACTCACTAACAAAAAATTTCCAGACACACCAGGATTTTAGTAAGTTTACTCGCTGGGATGGCAGGATGGAGCTGGAAAGGTTCATTATCTATCTCAGTGGGCTTTGCTTTCCAGCATCTCATAAGCTGATCCCTAGAGCTGCACAAGGCAAAGGCAGTGTTGCTGGAAGCTTCTACAGTCATATTTCATAAACAGAAATGATAACAATGTGCAGAGCATAAACTAACTGATTTTAAGTCCATGCTAAGAGTCTATTCTTTAGTACGAAAAGAAATAATTTGCACAACTGTGTTAGCCATTGTTGACATAAATATTGTACAAATTCATCACAGATTCCCAGTCTTGAGGAATGATGAACTGTGATAGTGATTATCTCTGAGCAATTCTCAAGGTATGCATTTGCTAGAAAGACAAGTAAGACCTAAAATGAGTAAAATGTTGTCTTCAGAGGAGGATCCCAGAGCAGTGTGCTCATTTAAAACAGGAAGGGTGAATGTTAATTACAGCTAACAGGCAAAGCAGACTCAATTTCCATTGCAAAATTATTTAGTGCTTCCATTAGAATTCCCACAAAGCTTGAAAGCAAGACTGAGAAAACTGTCATGATGTTGTGCACTGATGCAAGGAAAAACACAGGTATGCCTTGAGTGTAGGGACCTGCAGAGGTAATGATAAGTGGATAATGGACAGGATTAGCATAAAACCTCACTGCCCTATTGATACAGTTCAGAGCCAGAGTTTATTCTGCTCCCTAAGAAGAGGGAAAGCATCCAGGACAATATAACTGAGCTGGAGAAGGTATCTCCAAAAGGAGATTATGGGTATTACTTTGACTGTTCTTTCTTAAAGGTGAAATTCTGCAGCAACAAAACTGTGGTAACCTACTGCTCACCTCTGTAGTGACTGGCCCATTTGGGATCCTTCTGTGCTGAATCATGAATTTGACTGGAAATGGGATATTTATCTTTCCATCCTCAAAGAGTATTCATTTATATTTTGCTTCACTGTGCATAGGCTTGCCTGATTCAGCACCATTTTAATGCAAAAGAGGTAGGACTCTCTCATAAGGAGGAATATTCAGGCCATAAAAAAAGACTATATTTTTTCTGGCTCTTTCAATCCAAGACAGAAAAAGCAAACAAGATCCATATTACCTATCATTTGATAACTGACTGTCTCAGCCTTGGCTTCTTGTGAGAGCTTATTACAGTGCCCAGTTGAGAGGGCTGCACATATCCTTGTTTCTGCACTTCATTTAAATGGAGGATAAGGATAATAAGGATATTTAGAGATATTAATTTAGGTAGTAACTCTTCTGAAAGCTATGCATTTGGCAGTACTTCCAGAAGAGTATGACTCTGCCTATTTCATCCTCCCTTGTATGTATTTCCAGCCACAGAAACATACAGCCTCCAGGTAGCCAGCTTTTTCACAAGCTCACCACTGCTTGCTTGATAACACTAAGTACCCTCACTTTCAAAAGCCACCAAAATAAATTAATGCCTTTCTACTTTACAATTAGGATATTTGAGAATATCAATTTTGCACACCAAAAATTTGTTACTGCTGGTTTTCCAGACCGAAGTTTATTTCTGCTACTCACAGAAGCAAAGTTTTAACTGCAGAGCCACAGCTGAAGGGCTGGGAGCTGACCCGCTGTTCCAGTTTTTGCTTTTCCACCAGATTTGCTTCCCGGATTTAAGCCATTTGTTTTGCATTGGCAATAAAGAAGTCCCAAAGGTATCAGCAGTGGCACTGTCTGGCCCTGTTACCTACAAAATGATGAAGAAATCTGAGTCAGCTTCACTGGCCACACTTAAACACTTCAGTGTAGCCATACATTTGGCTGCGAAAAAAAACACATTTAGAGGATGTTCGATCTGTATTCTGTCTGCAAAGTAAGAGAAAATTAAACTTTTAAAGCTTCATGATTCTGTTAGAAAATGTAACAAATAATTTATCTTTTATACCAATCCCATTTCAGAGCCAGTTTCTCCATGAGGAATCTTAATTTTTAAAAGCAAAGTCCCTTGCAAAGATTAAAATGAACGTTTTAACCTAAGTTAATAGGAAATAATTTCTGCATCTTTTTTACACTTATTCAATTTCTACATTTATTAACTTTTGAGAATTCTAGTTGCAGAGATTGTAAGTCTTGGTGGAATTAAAGGCTAAAGAACTTTATAGTGTGCTGCACTCCACCATAAATCATGCCAGGCTACTTGGCCAAGCTCTATTTCCATCATTAGCAGGAGTGATAATGCTTCCTATATAGTGAGTCTATTTAAGAAAATAGAAAACCCACTGCCACCAATCCTGCAAACTTGTCACCATTTGAATCAGGAGGATCCTTAACTGAAAGGCCTGTTTCTTTTACTTTTCAATTATAAGCTACCAGAGGGTTTGAACTGAAGGGTTGAGTGAGATCTTACCATCTCTAACTGCTGTGATTCCATTTAGCAAGTGCCTTACAGCTGAAGTGTAAATGCAGCCTCTAGAGAGGTTTCAGACTTGCAGAAAAAAAGGGATAAAACTCACAATTTGAAAACTGAACTTGGGTTGATTTTGCCAGATTTTCTCAAGAACAAATGACTGAATAACACAGAATGTAAAGAATGGATTTTAGTCGTTTTTCTTTCTACAGAAAACAATGTGAACATCCCTAAATGATGTCTGTCTTCTGCACTGAAAAATCAGGACCAGCTCACCATTAGAGACAATAAAAATTTTTGTTGGAAAATACCTGTTTATTAAAAGAGAAATCATAGCAGTAGAGATCTACAGGAAGCTGCTGGGCTTCCCAAAAATTTTTCCACACAATGCTGCAGAGCAGGTAAAGGAACAGATGATCCAAATGAAACCACCATGAGAAGTTATGAAAAAATCCTACTGCACAAGGGATCAGCCTTGCTTATCCTTGGAACAAATTTTATGGAATCCTTATTGACTTTAAACTGTGCTTTGGTGTATGCTGGGCATACTAAGCCACCCGAGATATCAGGACCTTATACCTGTATCCTTACAGAAAGTTTCTTGGTGTCTTTGCTGATGACAAACTGTCCAAATAGAATCTGAGGAAGAAAAATTCTTCCTTCATTGACTCAGGGTGTATTTTTATTAGTTAATTCCAAAGCTGAAATTCACTCTGACCCCAGGATTACTGGTCTGTAAAAGCTGTAGTGTAGTAAGGAACTGAGTATTTTTGCATCCTCCTGTCTTGCCTTTTTCAAATTGCAATCAGCTACATGACAGTGGTGCTTAAAGAAATTCTCACAGAGGCCACTGATAAAATATTTGAGTCTGTCAAATGTCATCCTTGTAAAACACTCAGACTCTGTCCTTACCACTGGTTGCACAATTGCTACCAAGGGCTGAATATTATGGTGTGAAGGTCATAAGTCTCATGCAGGCTCTAGTAAAACTCACTCAAGTTTTCCCTGAGTTCTCAATCTCAATACCAGACATGCATGCCACTCTCAATTTGAGCTGGCACAAGGATTTCGGAATGACAGCAGCATGATTCAGGCTGCTTTCTTAAAATCTCTCAGCATATTGACATTACATTAAATGCCAAATGTCAGAGGAACTGCCTTTTTCAATCCTGACTTATTGCTACTGTTATCTGTCACGATTACTGAACTGCAGCAGCGCCTGGAACTCAAATTTAGATCAGGGTTTTAAAGCACAAAGAAAAATACACAGAAAGACAGAGAAAAATTATTTCCCCTGATGAATAGTTTAAGTAGACAAACACAGAATGGGATAAAAATCAAATATAGATAGCCAGAAAGTTGGAGCAATTTGCCAAGGATTTTGAAGCAAGAGTGGCAATGCAGGAGACAGAGCCAGTGTTTCTGAGCAGCTATATCATGCTTCAATAATAAATTTATTGCTTTCTTATTACATGATTTAAATTCCCTGTTTAACAGACACCCAATATAGACTGCTTAATAGAGATTCCCAATAGAGTCAAGGAGTATTTCATAATACCTGTCTTTAACTGGCAAAAAGTTTTTTAATGTCCTAATCATTAAATGCACAGAGAATTCATTTATATAGGAGATAAAATAGAAAGAAAAAGAGAAGGGAAGGCACAAATATGTTTTACAGAGATACAGTATATTACAAAGATCATATATGAACTACCCACACATAAAAATAATAAATCACACAGCATCTGCCTTCAAGTCCTGCATGCTGCTGAACTGCAGTGATGGAAAGAATTTATCTTTTATATCTTTCATTTCCAGTGCAGCTTATCTTCTCCTCCCTGGCGATTCTTTCAATTAATAGGTTTTAAATATTCCTTTCCAGCAGAGAATTTATCTTTCCTAGAATGTTGCTCTTACATTTACATCATACGTGATTCTTGCAGACATTACAAGTGAAGCCTGTAGTTCAGACTACTGAACTCTTCTGATGCTAATGACTCTTAGTAGTACTTGGGTGAAAAAAGAGCCATAAAGAAGAGGAGATTATTTTGATGAAGTGTCGGCACAGGGACTCCTCTTCTGTGTGCAGAGCACTGAAACAGCCCATTTTCAGTGACACAGGCCATGGCCAAACTCCACCGTGCTGCGTGTTTGCTCCACCTCCTGAGAGCCAAAGGATCGTGGGATAACAAATTGCTGTACCTCCAAATCTGATCAATACATGCCAGAAAACAAGCAGGTTTCCCATTCTTTTCAGGGCAAGGGCATGTAAAGGATGTCCAGAGTCCAGGCTTTCCTTCTGCCCTTTGCTTGCGTAAGGTCTCAGGGGTGAGATCAATTTTGCGACTGTGTAATTCCACTGACTTCTATGGACTCATTTCTGCTTTCAAGTGAAAATTGGGTCTAAGAACTCAATCTTGATAGAAAAGTGTGCTAAAATATTCTAGTAGGCCAACTCCACAGTCCCTGGCACAGCTTTTGATGGGAATTTGCATGTGCATACAAAAGCGGATTTAGAAGTTATTAGTTAGATTTGAGCCTAAATGTAAAACATCTGATTTAACATTGCACATTCCCATGAGTTTCGTTTGTTTATGTGCATAAGCAAAATTCAGTGATTGCCTGTTAAGATATTATTCAAAACACAAAAATCAATTAAAATAATTTTCTACAATTCACTCGTAGCCAAATGCTGACACAGTTTAAACTCACTACTGCCCTCAAAAAGCAATGGGAAAACCAAGCTAAACATGAATATGGATTTAGCTACTTAAAGAAAAAAGCTTCAAGTGTATTTCCACCCACATTACAAAGTAACTGAAGAACAAAGAATAATTAAAAAGATTGGTCAGCTTTTAAATAAGGTTTGCTCATACGTGCTCTAGATTAAATAAAGCTATTGTGATAATTTAAATAAATTTAATTCTATTTTTAGAGGATTTAGTCCAACTGAACGCAGCTGGTAATTAAGGAAATAGCAGTTCTAGCACTTGCTCGCTTTTGTATTTTCTTGCAGACAAAGAACACATAATTTCCTACAGCCCAGGCCCTGCAGACCTTCCCAGTATGAAAAAAGTATCTGTGGCTTGCAAAGCCCCGTCACTGTAGCCACAAAGGAAGCAGCTGGCAGGATAAACCACAGGGGATGTCAGAGTCCACACAGGCTTCAACTTTTCATGGAGATATCTCTGCATTTCCCAAGGATTCTCATAATTTTTGTAGAATTTGACACTCCCCAGAGTTTGTGGGTTGTGATTCGTTCTTCTTCAAGGGTTATGAGCATTCTCTCTAATTCGCCTCTTCCCTGATTGAAAAGAGGTCCATCTACTCCAATCATAGCAGAATTTAGGAGTGTGAAATAGGTGTGATGTAAAGACTGAGGCAGGACTTGGATTTCAAGATTAAGACTTATTTGTTGTTGCTCTGATACAATATGCTTTGTTCCCCTTTTTGTTCAGGAGGTATATCTTAAAAAGTGCTGAACTCTCCACTGATCCTACATTCAAAAGCCAGTGAGAGCCTATAATTAAATAGGAATTAAAATTTGGTAAGGAAATAATTTTCCTTTTAATGACTTGACTAGTTATTTTAAGTAGGGAGTAATATACTTCAAGTTATAATCAGAGAAATTAAATGGTTAGAACACAATAGCTGATTTTTAAAGGCATTTTGCTAACAACTGGAGTTAAGCACTTCTGTGTCTTTATAAATCTGCCCCACAGCTTTCTTCCTACTAATAAATGAACTAAAATAGCATTAATCTGTGTTGGAAAGGGGGAGCAGTGCTATGCTTCCACAATCGGGTCTCCGGTGGGGAGTCAGGCAGCAACTGAGGCAACTTGTTTCTACAGGGGAAAGTGGCTTCTGCATCCACCTTCTGCACTGTACACCCACCTTCATTCCAGAGTAATTTCACTGGTTTCCCTCTACTTCAAGCAGTCATTATTTTTTTGGTTTCAGGCTAATATTTGAGAGAAGTTTTTTATTTAGACACCCTTTTTTATTGCCCTGTACAACCTACAGTAAATCTGTTCTGAACTTTTTTGATTGTTTTTGATTTGTTTTGTTTTGTTAGTTTTTGTGGGGGTTTTTTTGTAACCTGCTTTTTCCAGTTAATGGGATTTTACAGATTGCCAGAGATCCTTTTCAGGTTTCTAATTCTGGCTAAAAGCATCGCAATTCTCCCTATGATAATTATCCTTGTTGCTCACTGCAGATCAGTGAAGTAATAACAGTGTGCAACAGGTTATATATAACAACTGCTTCCCTTAATGTCAAAGGCAAGGAGAGATTTAAGCAACAGCATGTCTTTAGCTCCCTGCTTGCTCACCAAAGGCAGCAGGACTGAGGAATATGTGTAGGTGTTTTGCTGCACCAGGGCTCAAAGGTCAGAGCTGCTCTTCCTTTGTCACATCTATCTCAAGTAAATTATACAGATTAAAATGCAGCACAAGAGCTCAGGGAGAACCTGTATAAAAAGCAAGCAGCTAAACACAATGTTATGGGTTTCATCTCTTTTTTGCAGAGTGGAATTAGCTGAACCAATTTCCTCACTTTTGGTAGAGTATTCACTGAACAATCCCATTAGAGAAACCGAAATTGAATGGGCAGCCAATCATAAAAATAATTGTTCAACCTTTATCCTTTCCAGCTGATTTTTGAGAATCTGAACTCAACAGCCCTCCATAGGCCAAGCGTGAATTGATTAATCTAAAATTGAATTAATTTAATTTGGGAACAGTCATGTTTGAAGGCAAAATGTTGCTTAACCAAAATTTATTATTCTGATCCCTGATTTCTGTGCAACTGCAATCAAAAAACGAAACACCTGTATTTCGAAGATGATTAGGTCTACATGAGACTGCTATTTTTTTTATATCACCAGCAGCAGGAGCAGAGTGTTTGTACAAAGACCTTTAGACTCCCAGCTCTAATATGAAAGCAGTGTGCAGAAGTCCCAGAGCTCCATTTTCTCCTTAGATACTGGGTGAGATCCATAACCTTTCTATATTTGATTTTGACATAACAGGAAGAAATATACTTACCAGCCCAGTTGACAGCCATACTTTCAGATACATTAGAAGTTTAGGAATTTGTAAAGAAGAATTTTACAAAGATTGAAAGCTGTGATTTGAAAGGTTCCAAAATATAAAACACATGCAGATACATTAATAGAATAGAGACTGTCTGCATCTTTTTTAAGGTGTCCCATTATAGAAAACAGCAATACAAGAGTTAAAAGGAGGAAGTGGATTCCAGAAGGTGATATGAATTTATCTACAAGACCACAGATGTGACAGTTAATGTTTTTATGTCAGGTAAGATTGCTAAACTCTGCAAGATAACAGTGAAATGGTGTGGTTTTAAAGCCACCATTCAGGCTACATTCACAGTCTAATAGACCCAAATTTGCAGACTGGCTGAGAACTTGCTGTTTCCACTGCTTGCCCTAGAAAACTAGGGATGCTTAGCAACTTGGAATTCCTGTCTGAGTCTGGCCAGAGAAGGGCTGCAGAATTACACCATATATTACCATGTAGGTGTAGCATACCTTTTCTTTTTTAATCATAGGCAAACATGAAAATGCAAAGAACTAGATTTCTTCTATCTTACCACCTGTTAGTTAACTGCAATGATTTCCACTGATTTGCACTCCAGTAACAGTCAGGATCCCAATACTGAAGCTCACTGTTCGTGCACACACTGATTTCTATCACACCTGCACATTCTGTGCTCGTTCATGTGCACATGTGTCTGTCTTATTTGTTAGCTTTGTGAACTCACCTTCCATGTGAAAATAGGATTTCTCTCACTGTAGGTCACAAACTCTTTGGGTGTCCACAAAAACATCAAGGTAGTGACAATACTCAAAAAGGAGCTCTCTCTAATTGCTGGCAGTGGGGTCGAGCTCATTGCTGATACAGTTACTTAGTGCTAAAGGCAATTAAAGCTACTCAGTGGACACTACAGAAAAGACACTTGTCAGAGACACAGGAGGAGAGAGCCACATAAAGATTCATGAGCTAAACATCCTTGCCAAACCTTTGAGCCATCCCTGTGCAGGCTTTCCCAGCAGCTGGACAGAATGAAGCTTCCAGAGGGAGAGCTTCTCATGGGGGGATTCACAAAATGCTTGTTGTATCCACCTTGTGTTGATAAATAAATCTTTCCTCTGTAATAGACATCTAAACTCCCTGGGCCCATTTTGTTTCTTTATTCATGGTTTGGACAGAATTTTGAAAAAGAAGGTTCTCTATTAGAAACAGTAACAAGCATCTCCACTCAATAACTCTCTTTTAAAAGTCATAGTATATCTGTAAGCCTTAAAAAAACTGTTTTAAGTATTCTCCATTACCATGCAAAGGAAGTAAACCTTTTCAGGAAAGAAAAGTGTTGCTAAGAAGGAATATAAAGTGGATAAAAAGTAGCAGACAAGTTCATAAATCTTGCAAATGTTAATAGATACAATAATAAATAACTGTTTAAATCAGTGGAACCTAAGCACACATTTTGAATACTTTACTAACAGGGAGTGAACTGAGAACCTGGGAAAAGGTATTGTTAGTCAGGGGCTTTACTGGGTATGAAATGAAAGGTGTTAGAGAGTGTCCAAAGGAGGGATATGAAGATGGTGAAGGGCCTTGAGGGGAAGCCGTATGGGGAGTGGCTGAGGGTACTTGGTCTGTTCAGCTGGAGAAAACTGAGGGGAGACCTCATCAGAGTCTACAGTTTCCTCATGAGGGGAAGAGGAAGGGCAGGCACTGATCTCTTCTTTCTGGTGGCCAGTGACAGGTTCCAAGGGAATGGCCTCAAGTTGTGCCAGAGGAGGTTTAGGTTGGATATTAGGAAAAGGTTCTTTGCCCAGAGGGTAGTTGGATGCTGGAACAGGCTGCTCAGGGAAGTGGTCACAGTACCAAGTCTGGCACAGTTCCAGAAGTGTTTGGATAATGCTTTCAGACACATGGTGTGACTCTTGGGAATGGTTCAATGCAGGGCCAGGAGTTGGACTTCAATGATCCTTGTAAGTCCCTTCCAGCTCAGGACATTCTGTGATTCCGTGATTCTAGTACTTGTCTCAGTTGTTCAGAATTAGATACAGAAGATTTTTTCTAAAAGACATTTATCTTTTCAAGTCTAGTTAAAATATATGTGTGGTTCAAGCTCTTTGTATCTCCTGCTAGCTTTTAGTCTTTTCTAAATGAATCCTTTACTCACTGGGAAAGGCCCTTTCCAATTTGTGGCATGTTTTTGGACAGCTTAACAGATGTAATTAGCATTGGGTCACTTTATCTCTAAATCAAGCATTTTTCTTCTCCTACTATCTTCCAGCATTTAATGCATTAGTGCTTCTTAATACCTCTAGGCCATGGTTAAAATTTGTCCTTTAATCTGGAAGTTTGAACTGATGGTCCTGTCTCTAAAAAACCCATCAGCCATGAACTCAGGGGAGTGGATTGGAGAGAAGGAAGGATGGTGGTCCTGGACAGATAAACAAAAAAGCACAGCCAGGAAGGAAGTGACTGAGCAGCAATCCCAGCACGAAGGTGAACTGAAGAGTGATGTAGGGTTTGAGGGGGAGGTGAATTTCATACATCCTATTCAAGTGGCATCTCAGACTCCAGAACAGAAGTCCTGATTTCCCAGCATCATTGGCAGATCCTGGTCAAAACCACAGACCCTTCAGCACTAGGTGGTCCTGAAAGGAGACTCTGAATCAATTTTTAAGAATACACATGAATAGCCATTGAAAAGAAATCTTCACTGAAGAATAAGTTTCAAAAAATTCAGGAACTACCATCTTTATGTGTAGGCTGATAACTTACTTATTAGTTTTCTGGCTCACTTGTAGCTCATTTTTCACAAACAAAACAATTGGCACACACAGGAGGCACTCTGACATGTCAGAGAAGATAAAAAAGTATCTAGATAAATATTCTGTAGAACATCCTGTATCTGAAGACAGGTTCAGTGAATGCTCCTTGGTTGGCCAGGTATGAATGAACAACAAAGATTTCAACCCAATGACACTCACCAAACAACACATGGTGGTTTTTATTTACAAACCCCATCCTACTCCATTCTCAGCTCACTGGATCTCTTGTATTCATTATTCCCTTTTGGAGCACAGGAAATATTGTGTGTTTGTTTGAAAAAAGACTATAAAGAAAAACTGGGAAAAGAAAGTAATAGTGAATGAGAAGAGATCTTTTTTAGAGACCCTTTCTTCCACCACTTTTTCATGTTTTTTTGCTCTTAGTCACAGTCTGTGTCTCAGTGGGTAATAATGCTAAAAGGCAGATGGCACCCATATGCAGCACACCTCATCTGAAATACCAGAGATAGTTCAAGGAGCAGACGCTCTGTTCTGAGCTCTGAGCGGCACATCTGTCTCAGTCCTTTGGACTTTTTCCTTCTCACTCAGCATTTATTTCCTCTCTTTGTACCCATGAGTTTGCATGAGCACAGAACCCTCTTCTCTTCCAGACAACTGCTCAGACAGCTGCCTGGCTGGAGATGAAAGAGCCCTGCATTACAGGAACTGGAGCAGTGCCAGAGCTTGCAGCAAGGGAAAGATGTGCTGCCCAAGTGCAGCCACAGCCACTGGCCTGGGCCAGCCTTGGCCAAAGTACTGTGGCCTATTTGAATCTCAAGTGCCTGTGTCAAAATTAAGGTGGCCAATATCTTACCTCACCACACACTTCAACAGCTGAATTAGTCTGTCAAATTTGGGAATTTTACCATCCACTTCAGTTCAAAGACAGGGCCCACACTGCCTCAAGGGGCAACCAGAGTACATGCCAGTCTGTCCTACTTATTCAAAGCAGATACATTTAAAGGTAAAATCTTGCTGACTGAAAAATTACTTGCAGTTTCTTTAATTGTATATCAGCTGCTTCATTGCTTCTGTTTTTATTCAAATTTGGCTAAAGCTCCATCCACAAAGAAAGTTTGAAAATGTATGTGGAAAAATCCCTCCCTCCTCTCCATGCCCACTCCTGCCAGTTTTTATGATTTGACTGAACAACAGCCCAAAGCTCAAAAAAAGAGAAGGCCAAACCCTCGAAGCTGTTATTTTTACACTTTGTAATCCTCACGCCATTTTAGGGGTTCCCAAATGTCTGGCAGACATTTCCAACATCTGATGTTGGCAGCACTGCATGTTGCTGCAGCTGAGCTCACAGGAGCTGGATCCTGCTCCATTTAAAGGAAGCTGATTTCAAAGCATATCCAGTAGAACAGTCATCTTGAGGTGGACTTTCACGACTTCCCTGATAAAAAACAGTGTTCATAATCCAGCCAAAGATAAACCTTCCTATTCAGAAGGAAAGGTAATCCAGTGGGAAAGGATGCCAGTGGATGAATGAATGGATGAAGTTTTGACTGTTTCTTCCTGTGGCAAACAAATGTTAAGCAACAGAATGGATCGTTTAGACACTATACAAAGTGTAAAAATCGGGTAGTTAAAAATCAATAATCTCTTCAATAGTTCCTGTTATTGATTCTAAACTTTTTTGTCTAAACAGGAAAGCCCTTATGAGCTCCAAAGACCAGAAATTTGTTTAATCCTTACAGGGTGATGTCTTTCCCTATATTGTAAGATACTTGAATTTTAAAATGCTATACTACTTAGCACTTAAAATCTTGGCTGTATATTCATTCTAATTACTTTTAAAACCAGCTTTGGGCTGTGCAGCAAATGAGGTAGCTGGAATATCAGAATAACACTGAAATCTTCCATTACTACCTTTTTGTGCTAAAAGAGGAGTCAGCATGGCATGTGCAATATTCCCCCTATTGTTAAAATGAGCAAAAATATATTTCTGCAGTTTTTATAATAGACTGAGAGACTCTTTTCAGCTCTGCTCAATATGATTTTTAATAATTCCTCTGGCTCTGACCAGAAGCTTTTATGAGGAAACAAGAGATAATTCACAGCATTTCTCTGTCTGTACTGTTGCTTGGTTTGCTTGAGACATGGGACAAAATGCAAGTCTTAAATATATTGCAGTGCCTTAATTCCACACAATCAGATGCTGGTTAGTCAGTGTCAGGGAGCTGTAAAGATAAAACCAGTAGGAAAAAATGAAACTAAGCATTCTTTGGTTAGTTTTCACAGCTCCTTCACACAGTCAATATTTGTTCCCCTGTCTTTGTGTGCCCTGCATTGCTCTGCTCTGCTCATACAGGTGCCCTGTACAGGTCAGGTACCTGCAGCAGTCACCTGTCAGGTGGGGTAAACCCAGAGCAACCCAATAGCCAACAAAAATTTTTGCAGCTGGTCAAAAGACTTAGGAAAAAAAAAAGTGGATATGAGGGAAGTCACCACAGCTTCCATGTCTCTGTGTTTCGTGTCTCTTCAGTTGCATCCTACAGTCCCTTACACTGTCAAAAGTGACTGCAGCCATGGCACAACTATAATTCATCTCTAAGCTGTGGATAAAAGAGTATTTTCACAAGAGAGTATTTTCAACTAAGTTTTGCAAATGCACATACGCATTTTCCCCGAACGACAATGACTGAACTGGTCTCATGGATAGAATCTGCAACTAAAATAGAACTATAATTCTTGATCTGCAACTGCACTTTCTTAGGAGATGTTTAATATTCGAAGTCCGATGTGAATTGATTGTAAGCTCCAGTCACACAAAATAGATCTTTGTATTCTAGTTAACTAAATTCTAAACTAGTGTTTTGATGCTGTATTTCATCAATTTAAAACTTCCATTCTGCAGAGTCCCTTTCAATATTTGTTTTATACTTGCTGCTTCTATCAGGGAAGTATTTTCTTGGAATATCTATGAAATCGAGCATAAGAAATATAAGCATTGAAAAAGTGGAATAGTAATCCAAGTTAGTGTTTATATTTGCAGTTTCACAATGTTCATTTAATTTATGATAAATTTTTCTAATAAGGCACAAATGTGAGAACACTCCTAAGTTATTATTTTATGCAGAACCTAGAATATTATCAGTGAAACTACTGATTGTACAGCAACGTTCAAAGGCTCTCAGAATGCACAGACTTTAAAGAGAGAAGATACAGAGAACATACACACAGCATCAGATAAAAGTCAGTGTTTGAGGTGCTGGGAGGCAGAGATGGACAGTCCTGTCCTTGGAGGAAGTCATCTTTTTGTATAGGCACTGCCAGACTTGACTTTTATCAGGCCTCAGCAATCATTCTAAAGCACAAACTGGTTTGTCTGAAAGGGCATCACATGGCATTTGCAGAATTTCCCGGGGGCAGAGCTCAGCAAGGGCTTACCTTTCAGGGCTGTTTGAAGAGCCAACAATTCATTGATTTCTCAGTGCTGTGAAGGCAGTGTTATGTTAGTGCTTAATGTTTCTCACAATTTTTATAGTGATTATTTGTTCTACCTTCACCTCTGCAGTGCCACAGGTCTAGCAGAGGAATCCACCTTTTGGAGATGCTCCAGGGCAGAAAGCCTTAGGGATGGAGTCTGGATTCAGCTTTCGGGACAGGTGATGTCACTGCCATTTGCAGATACATTTGCATATTTGCCTCTCTCATTATTTATTTATTCTTGATGCAACCTGACAGTGTGTAGGACTCCTGATTGGTTTTTTTGTTTGTTTGTTTTGTTTTTTGATATAATTTATTTGTGCTCATATAAACTGAACACAATAGCATAGAGAGAATATGCACCTGACTGTGAAGTCCTTTCACAGTCCTTTCTTCTTTTTGAAGAAAAAGAGCCAGCTGGAGCTTTTTCTGATTTTCAGAAAAGTCCTGACACTACCCTAGTGGATGTCTATTGAAGGACAAGCCTCAGTAAAGGCCTGTCTTTCCTCCCATGGTAATAAAGGGTGGTAAGGTGAGTAAAGATCAAATCCCAGGAGAAAAACACCTTCTCCTGGATTCATCTGCTCAATCCAACACACAGTCCAAGACCACAACTATGTCTTCCATCCACATAAAAAGGTTTTACCACCTAATGAAAAAAGGTAAAGCTGTCCCTGCCATCTCCCCACTGAGGTGTTCTGCCATGGCTCTGATAAGTAGTATCCCAGGAGTGTGTCTGCCCTGGGGATATACTACCCAGAATGCCAGTAAAGAGATAACCTAGAACTGCATTCTCTTTCCAGGGTACCCTTGGCACAATTAAAACAGTGTTTCTTTACCTGATTCTGCTCCCAAAGTTCCTCATCTGATCTGAATCCCAGAAAAGGCTTAGTTGGTTTCAGAGTGTGGGAACTTTTCCATATTCTGCACAGTGCAAGGGGGGCCTGGTGTGGCAAATCTTCTCTGCAGCTGGAGACCTGGGTACAGAAAGGCATCCGAGAGAAAAAAGGCCTTACCTAAGGATTTTAGCCATTAGCTTTCAAGTAGCAACTGAGTAAGGTGTATAATGGGGTTTTTTAATCATTGTGAAAAGGCAAGCATTTGGAAACCACTAATAAATGCACTTGCTGGATTTTCATACATCTTCCATTATTCACTGTCAATGCTTCTTAAGTTGGCAAAGGTTTGTATATTTGGTGGCTTTTTTGCATTTAGTGCATTTATCAGTCATTTTGAGTTTCAATATGATTAGCTGGTATCTGAACAAATTCCTTAGGCAATCTTTCAACTAGGTTATATGATTAAAAACATTACAGGAGAACTGAAAAGGCCAATCTTCAAGACAGATCAATAATCTCCATCAGAAGTATAAATGGAAGAGTCACAATGACAGTGGAGATGAAGTCCAGATGCAGTCCAAGACCATTATTCTGAACAATTTCAACATAAGCATCACAGCAGAGAGGCTGGGGAGAGAGAAAATGAGATCACAGGGTGGAGATGAGATAAACCATTCTAGTTGAGGAGGCATCAGAGAGGTAGTGCTGATGGAGGGATTGTGCACACCCCTACCAGTTCCCATTATAACTCAAAGCAGATTTCACTGGGTGGTGAACTGAGAGGGCTACAGCATTCTCAGTTTTTAGGTATTTCTGCAACTTGGGCTGAGCAGACAGAAATGCTGCTCTAAGGAGGCAGAGCTGCACTACCTCTGACTCATCCCCAGCCTAGGCTCTGTGCAAGTAGCAGGTCTTCCCATCCGTTGCCTCCCTCTTTCAGAGACCATTTTCATGGTCCTTGTCCTTTCCTCCCTTCTCCACTTCCTGTGTCCAGACGGGATCTCTGCTTCCTCCAGCTCCCTCCAGCTTCTTCAAAATATTTAAAAAGTACTTGTTTGTACTGCAATTATTTTAGGCTACATTTTTGAGCATCAAAACTTCTCAGTCACAGAATTTGCAGCTCCTGAATAGATATGTCCCAAGGTCTGTAAAAATACAGGCAGAAATGCCCTGTCTCTTTCCCAAGGTGTGCATCCATGGGGAGGACATCACTGTGTGTGTTGTGGCAGTTTGACCAGGACCTTTTCATAGCCCAGATTCACATGGAGCCTTCATGTAGACCACCTGCTTTTTCATGCTTAAGGTATCAGAAATATCATACAAGACATTTAACTCCCAAACCACTGGACTCCCAAATAACAGAGTCTTGAAGGCATGACAGAAGGCTGATTTCTTCTTCACACAAATTCCAAATCACAATACCATGCTATTCTAGGCCCTTGATACAAGAACAGCACGCTGTTCTATGGTAGAGTTATTCTGGGTTAATTTAGAAATGGTTTATGTTGATTAACAATGATTTTGAGACCAATTTCTGCTTCAGCCCCTCTGGCATTCATTGACAAAGGCCTCTGGCAGTCTCAGAGAGTTTTGCAAACATAGCACTAAAGCTTTTGTATCTCCTGTCACTAGTTCCCACAGCTCTGTGGGATTACTCTTCTGCAAATGGAAAGCAAGCAGCTGGCTTGTGTTTACCTGTTCAGTGCTGTAATAACACAAATTCAAACTGGCCTCAGCCTTGAGCATGGCCAGAGGCAGCAGATTGGAGAGCTCAGCTTTACTGCTTTTCCATGAGAAAAAAATAACCACAATATAAAATAAACAATAGAGAGTAATGACAAATTTCTCTTTTGTTTTTGAAAGGGGCAAGGACTGCAGATAGTGATGAAACAAGAAGACTGAGTTTAAACTAGGGAGGCTGAGGAAATGGTAACAGAGAGAAGAGAAACAGAAAGGGAAGAAGACAGAAGAGTTTGGGGAAGGCAGCAACTGCTATGCTGATGAACGAGTGTTTCATCTATCTTACGGGATACACGAGGGCAACACAGACAGTAGGGAGAGGGAATTCAAAGAGGCAGACTTGGCAGGAGGGTGTCTGTACGTGGAGGGGTGGAACTGGCTGAGAAAAGCTGAGCCTGGACTCCCCCAGGCCCGGAGCCGTCGCTCTCTGCTCTCCCTTGCACATTGTTATTGCACCAGGCAGGGCTGAGCGCATAAAGGGTTAAGAGAGAGCACCTTCTGTTTTGAAAATAGCAGTACAAGTATTTCAGTTGTTCTCCAGATAATAATCCCCTTCTACTCTTATAAAGAATTGTAATAAATCATAACTTTAATTAACCTAAAAATATTTTTTTTTATGAGCACTGTTTGCTTAATGTCATCCACCTTCATCTAGTACCTGTCAGTGAAGTGCTCACGGAATTAGATGGTATATACCAGCAAATACTCAACAGAGGAGATTCATTAGATAGGGCTCAAAGATTTGCAACACAGTTTCTCAGGTTTGTAGGAATAAAAAACTATAAAGTTAAATTTTTGCCCTGCACAGAAGCACCAGCTGGAAAGAAGCTCCCTATTGCTTTCTATACTGGACCTGTGAGAAAGAGCCTGAGAAAATACACACACTGACACCAGAGTGAGGGTTAAACCTCCCCTTGATTACAGAGGTTTATTAATGGGCCAAGATCAGAGGACAACACATGAGAGACAAGGAAGATAATCTGATGGTGAATGGAGAGCCTTATTAGCAGCCCCAAGAGAGGCCTTCCAAAGCTTTAAGGAGGAGAAACAAATCAGGAGCTGTGTATACAGCAAGCATGGAGTGGCTATGGCATCTTGGAACACCTTTCTTGGAAATCCCATTTCCACCATGGAAGTAAACCCAGCAGTTCCCCAAATGTTTCCTCAGAGTGACACTGCTCAAAACAGTCACTGCATATCTACAGAACTGACTGGACTGTGTGTTTTTAACAGATTTAACAGCCAGCCTTCAAAGGCAGGTAACCAGGGCAAAGAGAACACAAACAACAGAATTATACATCAAAATACAAAGGTACAAACCCACTAAATGTAGTAGAAGAGTGCTGGGTATCAAAGTAGTCACCCCTGGTATATGTAATTGGTTTAGGATAAGAGAAAAGTCATTCTATGGAATAGAATACATGTACACAATACATCCTGACCACTTGCTATTAATGTTTATTTATATTGAGGTGTCAATATAGGTTTGCATTTCATATTCTTCTGGCTAAAACTCTGAAGGCACGTTGTGTCCATGAAGAGGTCGACAGAGCTGTAATTTCAAAATAACTTTTTAGACAATTTTTTTCATGGTAGAAGTTGTAAACATTGCTGATTCAAAAAAAATCCAGATAGCTTAGTAAAATACAGCAAGTAAATAATAGATACTCAGCATAAAAGACCACTGCTTTCCCTCTCTCAGACACGTTCATGTTAGCCAAATGTAGAAAAGTAAACCCTGAGGAGACTGGTCACAGTCAGCTTGGCTGTTAAGGGAGAATATGAAATGTTGACATCATTTTTTCAACTCCATAAAAAAATGCAATAAAGATATTTACTCTGCACCTGTAAATTACACATTTTATTGTTCTATTTTAACATTTCTTTTCTTCAGACCACCTCCAAGAAGGTTTCCATAGAAACCTAGGAAAAGCAAAGAGGAACAGAATTTTCCTGAGTTTATACTGATTTAAAATACCACTGCACTTACACCAGCAATGTGTCTTCTGCACACATTTTTATCAGCTGAAAATCTAAGTGTTACAGATGATTAAAATAGCAATATAGATTTAGCAGTTATCAAAAACACTGTTTGCAGTTCAGTCTATCACCTACCCAAATTATGGCATTGTAGAACATCAAAGATGAGTAATTTTTGAAGTGACTGTAATGAGCTTTATCAAGAGAAAAACTGCTTTGGAACAGCTATGGTCCTCCATTCTCTCTGTTCTTCCCTAGGGCTGATTTAAGGTGCTGTAGACAATATATTAATTCTTTAAATTAATCTCTTCAATTTCTTAAACTGCCATGTATTGGTGATTAACATAATGATTTCTCCAGAGATCCTGACTTTTGTCCCTTCCAAGGGATGTAACTTGGCCACTTGCTGAGAAGGAGTCTTTGGTAGCACTGAGGCGCGTGATTTTTATTGTAAAGTTTTTGCAACTTTAATGTCTTAATTTCTATCCTTGATTTTGTATTTGTTGCACAGTTTGGGGTTTGGTTTTTTTGTTGGTTTGGTTTGGTTTTCTTTTCTCCTCTCACATTTTAAAATCTTCTCACCAAAGCCAGAAAACATGGAAAATTGAAGTAATCAGCACGTTTTAAACAATTCCCAAAGGCTTCAAGGATGCAGCCTCTTTCCTGCATGCAATTACTTATTACTGTTGTTCCCTCCTGACTCATTTATACGTGCCTGAAACCACTTCAGGAGAACCAGTCCAACAACAACTGTATTCTGATAAGGAGCCGCATGCTGAGATGCCCGGAAGATTCTGTGTCTGAGCTTATAGGAGTGCACAGGTAGCTTCACTTAGCAAACCCTTTTAGGATTCCAATTTCAATACAATTTCTTCCTGTTTACAGAGAGCTGAAACTTGGTGACCTCTCACTTGCACTGTTTATCCAAAATGCCAGTTGCTGGAAGTCAAAGCTGCCTCAGTGGCATAAATCTGCCTCTTACTTGTATGCAGATCTAGCTTTGGCATTCACAAAAAAAAGAAGATGAATAAACCTGTTGTGATATGAGGTTAAAAGAATAAATTACTTCAGTTTTGCTGCCTGGGATCCATTCTTTCCACTTTTATCAATTCTGGATGACAGAGCACTATTTATGCAAATACGGCGACACGCACTTTTATAGACAGACGGCGTGAAGATGAAATTCTGTGCTCCCTTTTGATTGCAAGGTGATCAGTAAAGATGACCCATGATTTGAGGCTTTTGCTCTTAATTTATTTTTCATCATAGTCACCTTAGGAATAGCAGAGGTTTTTTTCTATTCTGCTTTAATGGAAAGTTCTTTTCAAGACATCCCAAGGATGGCAAAACCCTCCTTGAAAAGCAAACACGGGGGATTAAATTTTCTTCCCTCTCTATACTCCCAAAAACCAAGATACAGGCAACAATACAGAACAAACAGCAACATAATAAACCACAGCACCATTTCTTGGAAACTTTCAAGCTTGATTTCCTAATTATAACCCCATTCTAAGATCATGTACCACATAATTTTCGTAGTGGAGCAGTTTCAGATTTCCTGTGCATGTTTATTTTTAGCTCAGGTCTGCTAATGAGCTCAAAGTACGTGACAAAAATCCCCCTGATGAAATGATGTAATGAGGATGAACTCTGAGAGTGCCCCCCACAATGGTTAACGACTTTGGCACTTGAATGACGACCAGAACAGGCCAAATTTCTGTTCCTGCTATTTTAAAAAAAGAAACACATTGGCCTATCTCTCCTCATTTTGTGATAGTGAAATGTAAAAATAGAACTATGCACTCCAGAGGGCTCCAAGGGCTCTTTTCATTAATGTGAAAAATCCATAATTTATAGCTCTGCAGCATGAATCGGTTTGGAAGACATTTAATCACTAGTGAAAATGCCACAACCCCAACCCCACTCCCACGGAAGCATATATAGCTCACAGCTATTCATCTGGGCTTGTTGGGATCTGCTCCAGTGTTCCATATATTCTCCATAGTGGATGAGAGCAAAGGAACATGTAGTGAGAACTGCTAGTCCAAAATACAACTTGCACTAAAAATATATAAAGAATCATCTCAAAGAGTGTGTAAATGATACCAGTTGCTTTCTAAATATAATATATTTTGCCTAAGCACTTTCCAGTGGGGATCAAATCACACTTTTGATCCTGTCACACTTCCTGGCATGATAGGTGGTAAATGGGAATGCCGCTATGAGAAAATCTTTCTCGGTATTAAGGACAGGAAGGCTTGTATCCCAAAGATTAATCTGTATTAAACTTCAACCCTTCCACAACCAGATTTGAAAGTTCTATGCAGCTTTTTTCTTTCCAGTTACATGCTAAGGAAGATAGAAAAGGTTTAGCTGTAAAAATTATCTGGTTTAAAATGTTTCATATGTTTCCAGAGAAGGAAATTTAAATTACTCTACCTTGTCATCTGGTTACATACCTATAGGGATCTACTTTGGGTATAAAGCAGTTTAGATTTCTAAAACATTTCCAAGTCTACTGCCCATTTACAGTGCAATTTAAAGGTAGATTAAATACTAGTGAGATCTACATGACACCTAATTTTTGGCTGTGGTTTTCATTTCAAAGCCACCACAGATTCTCAAAACCTGCTTTCTTTGAACAACAATTTTATTTAAATCAAAATACTCTTTTGAAGACTATACCACTGTAATTGTAGATACTGACTTAGAAAATGATATTTGTCATATGAAAAGCATGCTTTTTGAAACTGAAAGAGAATACAGTAGTTAGTTCAATATTTAAAATAATGGGCAGCATCTGCTCTTCCATAACTCAAAAAACCTTCAGCTGATTGCACAAAGTGAAAGAATGCAGCTTAGAGAATAGAGAGAAAAAAAACCAAGCAAAACCAAAACTGAAATGTGTGGCATGATTGAAAAGGATATCCTGGATCATTAAATCCGAATCTCACATAAGCACATGCTACTTGAAAGACAGAGACTCATTTTCCAGGCTTTCCATTTCAACAACCCCAAGCAAGGATAATTGTGTCTCATTCAGACAATGTATTAATCCACCTTCAGATCTCCCAGCGCCAAATCAGAAACCCTGTCATCACATGAGTAAGAGGGGATATGGTATAACTTCTTACTGCTTTTTAGAATTAATAATTTAAAAGAAAATCTATCTTCTGTTGCACTGGCAAGCTCTGTGCTGGATCTGGTGGCACCTGCCTGTGGCACTCCAGCCCCCTGAGAGCCAGGCACTACCTGTCTTTCAGGAGGCACCATGAAAGCAGAAGGTCCACATTAGCTCAGTGCTCTGTGCTAGTATTAGTTGAAAAAATACTATATATGACTTCTGCACAGTTTTCTCTGTTGCACTGTTGCTTAATTGTTACCCTGATTTCAGATATAAAAAATGGGCACAGGTACTGGCTGGTGTAATTCCTGCCCAGCTTCTCTTCCCAAATTTCTGCAATACAGGCAGGTTGAGAAGGGAAGATGCCCTTGTCTGGCAGCTCCACACTCCAAAGGTGGAACAACCTCAGCTGGGGCTTTATGGACATCTGCTTAAAGAAGCACAAACACATCATCTGCAATATATATAATTCAGACCATTTGCAGCTGAGTTTTCACTGACTTCATCGGGGGAGGAAGACAGAGTGTTCCACAGGGTATATTAGAAGTCTGCAAAATCTAGAGGTAAGCATAACGAAGAAAGAATCTTCCTGAATCTGATAGTCATTCATCCCTTTGTTAGTTCCCAGATATGTCAAGGACACTCAGGAAAAGAAGCTGAATTAACCAAAAAGGTGTCAATTTAAGGAAAATTGCACAGATCAGCTCTACTAAGAGGATGAATTTTAACTCAGAAACAAAGGTGGCATAACTTGGTTTCATTCACTTCAAAGTGAATTACACTAAAGCAAATTCAGGCCTTTAAAATTCTGACTGCATGTACATAAAATGATTTAATATGATTTCACGAATATATTCCAAATCCAAATTCATTTGGTTTAATTTTATTGAACATCCCTGAGTAGACAAGATATAATCCAGCTTTAAACATCTGTCCTGGGATTTTTGGATTTGTGCATTCTCTTCTTTTTTGTCTTCTTTCTTTTGCATATCTGCCACTGCTATTTGAATTTCAAGATAAGTGTCCCGCTGGGTACTGTTAGTTTTTTTCCTTTCAAATAGAACCATCTGGAGAAAAACAGCAATATTGCCAACACTAGCATTAAAAATGTGAGTCAGGCCTTAAAAAAATGATGAGATTTATGTAAAAGTGTGAATCTTTCCCCCACAAACAATGTATTTACATTTTTTGTAGTGTGCATCTGATATTTTCAATGTACTCCAGCCACATTTTCAAAATAAGATACTTAACCAGGTAAGCACCGGACTGTAAAAGCCACAGTTGGAATAAAACTACCAAATATCAGGAGAGACATGGAGCCCTGAGAATTTATATTCCAAAAGTCAGGATTCAGGCCATTACTAAGGACTGTTTATGCTATGGATTAATTAAAATGAACCTTTTCCATAGGAGAGAGACAAGATTCAGACAGACCAGTCTGAATGTGGCACTTCAAATCCCAGCATAGAAATGGACCATTTTCTCCTTATTCAGCTTGCATAGAGCTGAAGTTCTGTTTGCTGCAAGAGGATGTGAGTGAAGTGAATGTTTGAGGTTTTTAACTGGATTCTGATCAAGTACTCTTGACCTACTACTGACACACATCAAACTCGTCTGTCTGTCTGTCTGTTTGTCTGTCTATCTGGTATCCAGGTTTTCTCCAAAATACCTATAAGGAAGAAGTGTTCTGATCAAGTTTTGACTCAGAAGCTTTTATTTCTTAAAATCAGTTCAGAAATACACGTTCCTCTTCTAAGTTACAGACAATCTTAGTGGTGGTGAGCTTATCTTCTTTTAGTAATAGAAACCTCACGATGTCAAGTGTTCTGCAGCTGAGTCAACCAGGTCAGACATTCCTTAAATGGATTTGTGAAAGAAGTGACAACTGCTGGGGGTTTTAATCAAAATAAAACTTTTAAACAAGTTAATGCCCAGAGAAAATATTTCTAACTTATAATCTTCTTCATTCAACAGATGTTATCTCACTGTGCATTCACAGATGATGTAGTTAAAACATGAGTAGCATCACAGAAATGTCTATTCCCAGGAGCTAAGCTCAGAAGAAATGCTATGCTACACCTGCAGGGTTGGAATAAAAAAGGGATTCTAGGGGATCAGGATTCTTGGTCCAAAGGGCCTGGAACTGAAGCAGTTCCTACAGGTTCACTCATAAAAATTATGAGAATTGATCCAAACCTTCAGAGGAACCTGCCCACAGAGATCTCTCCCAGCCCTCCAGCACAGGACCTGAGCTTTTCCTCAGGCAATGCAAGGGTGGAAGGAGGGAGAGAAGAGCTCCTTCCTGGTACTTCTATACTTTCTGCAAGTATGACAGCATCAAACCTCAAACCCACTCATCAGTACAGATGGGCTGGAGAGCCAAAGTTGTTTTTTTTTTTCTCCCTAGCCCCACTCAACAGAATTATTTTTTCCTGACTTGTACTGTGAATGTACTTAGCAGCCCTTCAGTGCTGGGCACTGCATGGGAGCTTTATCCTACATACAATACAAGTTATATAAGAATAATTGCTGGCCTGCATGCTGTGATACTTGATGAAGGACATGTCTACTTCTATTTTTTTTAAGACATAAGTGTACCATAAACAAAAAGAACATTAATTATAAAGCAGCTCCCTGGAGAAATGGAAATTACTTGAGGAGTAAGAATGATTGCTCTGTCCAGGCCATGTCCCACTGAGATGCAATTTGTTTGCTTTTACATCCATCACACATCTTTTTTCCTACACCATCACTCCTGTATTTTACTGACTTTTCATAACAACCCACAGCACATAAGGCTCTGAATTCCACATCTGTTCTTCACTAAGTGCGTACAAAATGCAGCAAAAATTTTAGTGGGGAGTATTTGAAAAATACCATCACAGCTGAGGGTTATAAATGTGCAGTTTTTACTGTAAGTCAGGTCAGAATTTTAAGCCAGACATACAATTCTTCTTCTCCCCTGAATTACTGAGCATACTGTAGACACAGTAGCATGTCTTGTGTTTTCATTAAATTCCTTTTGCAGGAAGGCTGTGTTTTCAATATGAGCATTTCTGATAAATTACATGAGATCAAATGAAGGGAAAGTGTATCAAATATGATTATAACTACCCAGTAGTCAGTGTACTGAGCAGATTCCTGTATCTGCAAGATTGCTTGGTGATGTTACAGGTTGGAGTGATAAAGCAATCATTCATCTTCCAGGCCAGCAATCCTACATGCCCTTTATTTCTATAATCCAAACTGGCCTGCCTCGAGATAAGCAGTGGGGTGTATCACAAAAATCCTGAGGTTTCTTCCAATTCGTGGTTCCTTTGACCCCCATGACAAAAATACAGTGTAAAACTCACAGTTAACCAGTATTTGCTCAGGGCATTCCAAAGACAGACTATCTGTCATGACACAAGAGCTGGGCTCTGGCAGATCGCTGTTCATGCTTCTATTTCATTATTCCTAGGACACATCCCCTGAGCCCAGGGATTCTTCTGAGAATTTCTGTCCATATGAAAATACAGCCATCTGGGACAGCATCAAAAACCCCTCATCAAATAAAGAAAGAACCTGCAGTTATAATGGCCATTTACACATAGGACTGTAATCCTAAGATTGCAAAAGACCAAGTAACTGCGTCCTGATCAAAGCACCATGAAATACTTCTACAGCCTTTCCCTCTAGTTTCAAAGGTGCAGTGGATTTGTTTCCTGTCCTAAACTGTTGTGTGGTGTCTCAGAGCACATCTTGGTGATTGTTGTGTTCTGCTGCAGCAGAGAATGAAGTCATCCCACATGGCATGCAAGGATGTACTGGTTTAAAATATGACTCGTATTTTGGAACCCCATAAATGCAATTTTATACATATGTATTGATGTGGTATATCAAACAATTGTGGAGCAAGTCCTGAGCTCTCTCTTACATGGGTTGTAGGAGTGGCACTGAATTGAGGGCTTTACCACTTACACATATTGTCCTTCTAAATCTTGCTCTGTGGGAAGGAGCAACCTGAGCCACCAGCTGCTTCTGGAGCCCTGGCACCATGGCACTGATTGAAAGCAAGAGCTGAGGATTCCACCCCATAAACATTGTGCCAAAGCACAGAACAAATTATTTGATTTGGTTTATACCCTACTTAGAACTCTGCCAAAATTGTTCCAGTCTTTTATCATCTTTGAAGAGGAAAAGTAAATTATATGCAATGCAATTAAAGTGTATCTAGTCTAGTATTTAAGATCAAATATTCAGGAATAGGTATTAACATGTGTGAGGGAGCTGAAGGTGAATTGTTCTCTGGAGCTAATTGAAGAGCTTCATCTGAAGGAAAAGAAACCTGTTTTGATACTTATTTTGCTAATGAGATGCAACATAAAGTGACTTCCTAGTTATTATGCTGAAATATGTCATGCATATTCAAAAACTATCTCTGAGGAACTGAAACAATTTAGACAAGATGAGCTACTGAATACATGAAAGGAATTGACTTCATGATCCAGTTAATGATTAGATAGACTTTACTGTTAAAAATAATGACTGAACCAAAAAAAAAGTACATTCACATTAACTGTAACCACTAGAAGTTACTGTGAACTTGAAGACTGAATAGAAATTTACTTTTGTTTCAACTGTTTGCTTTTCATTTGTCTTAAAAAAAGAGAGAAAAAGAAGAGTCAATTTATGTACTTTTCATATGTGGAAACTCAGCATCACGTTTCCTGGAGCTGTCTTATGACTGCAATATTACCAGTTATTCTTTAAAGGAGATAAAAGTGTCAAAAATAAGAGGTGCATATTCACCCAATGAATTTAAGTCAAACATCAGAAAAAAAATACTATGCAAGTGGCATCTGCCTAACACAACCATGCAGTACCTTCCTGCCATTAGCTAAGATTTTAACTAGTTCAAAGTAGAGCTGCCCAGTACTATGTTAGGCTACACTGCAGAATGAGTTTCTAAACTAAAACTGATAAATTCTCAACAAGGTTACAATTAATTGTAAAACAGTGATGCTTGTTAACCATATTTTCACAACTCTTATTATTTTTCATCATCCTCTGTGAACAAAAGATAAGTTAAATTAAAGTCTCCAGAATCAGCACCCAGACATGAAAATTTGATCCCTCACCATTTTCTGTGAAGTAGGTTAAAATTTGATTGAAACAAAAGAATTTACAGTACATAAAACACATCATGGAATTAGTAACCAGACCTTGGAAGGCTGGAATCATTGCTCTGTAGGAAAATACACCGCTAGGTCCAAACAGGTCACAAGATCCCACACCTAACCTAGGAGCAAGTTGTACTTACTCCTTTTTATTGGCATGGTAAGATCACAGCTTGAGAACGAACACTTGAGAATTTCTCCTCACTGACTCCAGGGAACCCTTTTGACAGAAGGTAGAATTGCATAATCTCTTTGTTTGAAGTTTAGCCAAAAATGCAGACCAGCCACACGATCGAAAAGCTGCAGCTGAGCAGAGAGGATGAGACTTGTACTCTGCCTGTGCTGTTGCACCCTGGGCCAGGCTGAGCCTCTGGTGGCAGAGGAGTTCATCCATCCCCCTGATTAAATCCCACACACCCTGGAAGCGGCTGAGGAAGGGTCTGTCCAGGGTGCAGCCCTGAAGTGGTGGGCTGAAGGCCTCACGTGTTCAAAAATGGTCAGAGATTTTCCAACCCAGGCCCTTTAACGTCTGCTGATGGCAGGTTTTGACCTTCAGAGCCAGACTGCAAGGACAGGGGGCAGGGAGTCTGATTAATTTTCAAGCTCTTTATTAAATCTGTCTCACCCAGGGTATCTAATGCCTCTCTGTTTACAGATTTAATATCTGGCTTATTATCCTCTAGTATAATATTTATGTAATTGGGAGTCTGTATACTTAAAATATGACCTCAAAATTGTGACTACTCAAAACCCTGTCACTCATCCTTCCCCTGGCACCCCCACCCCATCCTTTGGAGTCCCTGGGGCTGTAAATGGGCACTGGTTTACTCCTACACAGAATCAGTTGCAGTATTAGGGCCCTAAATTCTACACATAATACCAAAAAATACCCCAAACCAATCCAGCAAACAGGGAGGCATGAAAAGCCTTCATGAGAGAAGTCTTGAAAAATTTGTGCACATGAAGTGTGCACTGTGAGGAGGCAAAAGGGAGAGGTTGGCAGTGTTTGACTGACACAGAGAGAAACAGGCAGACTGAAGTGAAAGATGTTTTAAGCAGAATTTAGAAAGGACATTTAGAAGCTCTGAGCCCCCAGGTAAAGAAAGGCTGAATGCCTTCACTCCAGATTTCCTAATCAAGTTAGACAGATTTGCTGGGTATATATTATTTCTTGCTTGGGGAAACTGATAATTGACCAGTTTTCAATCACAAGAACCTGCTACTGTGCTGACTAGGGCAGTTTAAACATAGAAGTCACCCATAGTAGCCTCAAGCTCCCAGAAAAGTAGAAAAATTCATTTAGATCCCAATTTTCTTTTTTAAGGAAACCTAAAAAATCTGTATCTTCTAAAATTAAGTTACCAAGCCAACACTCCATCTCCAAACTGACATTTCACCTTGCCTGGGTGCCCTGTGCATTAAAATAGCTGCAGCTGATGCAGCTAAAAAGACACAAAATTACAGAAACAGCCATTTGAGAACCTACAGAAAGGTATGGGGCATACACAGCTTCTCTGGGCAGCCTGGCCACACTGGATGATTTAGTGTTTCATAAATCTAATAGAAGCTTCTGCTGCTCATTACTGCCATGAATGCAAACCTCGAAATGAAACTATATATGAGAATCCTGCTCCTTTGTGAAAGATGGTGCACTGAAAGGGGCACAAAATCAAGCTCCAAATGGAAAGTCTGTGACAGGAACTCTTGAGTTAGGATGGTGCCAGCCAGAACGAGTCTGCTGGCAATTCAGCTGCTTTAGGACGCACAACTGGTCTTGATAACTCAGATACCTTTGTGTGGCAGTTCTCCAAGCCTGAAATGTGTCCCACCAAACTGCAGTGCTCAGCTTCATTACCTCAAATTTATATTAAATTCCCACCGAGTGAAGATCTTTCAACAGACCATCATCAATCCCTAAAGTGTGGCATATTTATGGTATCTCAGAGGCTAAATGAATTGCAAGTTAAATCTAACCCCCTGCATTGTAAACTCAACTGATGTGTTAATAATCCAGGTGGATCTTTTCGTGCTCCACACTAGATTCAGACTAGACCCAACTCATTCACCTGCAACTGCAGCATCATTACCACCATACCACACAAACAAACAAAGTGGGAAGTTGTCATTTGATCAATAAAGTAAATGCACTGATTAACAGCTAAAAATAGCTGCTCTATTGACTAAAACAGTGCCATTTTCTCCCTACAGTCAACTTGTTGGCTTTTTATTTCCTTTTATTTCTCTACTGTCTTTTACAATGAAAATATTTTTTGCTGACAGAGAGGTCCTTTTTTGTTTTTTTGTTTTTTTGTGTTTTTTTTCCCATAAATAAGAGCCTTTGCAACCACAAAGAACATGTAACTGCTCAAGGAAAGATATGAGCATTTTAAAATATTAGACCCATGTTTCTCATATCTGTAACTTTAGAAAGCTAGCTGGTTGGTCATCCTGAAGATAAAATGTTTTAATTGAAAATTTCCTGAGATTTATAAACAGCTTGTTCATTCAATCCACATATCTCTTATTACCAACATTTATTAATAGAGGATATAACAAGTTTGGAAGTGATGGCCTTGCTAAAGCTGAATTTGGCAGATCACTGATATTCTTTCAGCTGGTAGAGAATGTGCAACAGAATTGTAAAACTAGGGAGAATTAATTTTGGCAGTGGAAGAAAACTATCTTTATAAAATACAGTGCTATCAAGATCTGCTTTTTTTCTTGAGAGGTGCTCATAACTTGGACAGTTCATATCACACCACTAATGCATAAAAGCTGGTTTGGTCTTGGTAACAAAAATTGGAAACATTTTTCAAGAACAATTGCTGCAAGGCAATCTCTGCACTTTCAACACAATTGGTTGTGCAGACTCTAAATTGGAACTACTGTCCATAAAGTTACTCTGATTAGTACATCAGCCCGTTTACTATCAGGTAAACATAAATAAATATTACCAGGTAACTGTAATACAGCTTGAGAAAATGAAGAATCAAAATATGACTTCATTACCTCTCTCAGTCATTCCCTACTTTTAGTGCTTTTAGTGGAAAACAGTTCTGGCTGTTTCCCTGGCAGCTTGCTTTCCCTTTTTTTTTTTTTTTTTTTTTTTTTTTGCTGTGGCTCAGACGAACAAACACAGAAACATCGGCAAATAAATCTACAAAGGATGAAAAATAACATCAGGACTCGGTATTTTTCAGATGCTTGCTTGCCCACCTCTTGCCCTCCCGCGTAGCAGGGGAGCAGCAATCTGGTGTTGGCCCCTTTCCCGTTTATGAAGATAAAGCAGCCCCCATACGGCGAAGCAATGGGGCTCCCTGCTGTTCCTCAGTCACTTGGATGGGAGAGGAGCGCGAAGGCTCGTGGCTGAGCACAGCTCTCACATGACAGAGCACTTCTTCTGTTCATTTGAGCCATTCCCTCCCACTCTGCTCACAACCTTGCTTGTTCTCAGCTACCTTGATGAATAAAACCCGAGTCAGTGAGCACCAAGCTCCAGAACACCACCCAGGGAATGGGTGACAATCCACCTTCAGCTTCAAATATCAGCAGAGATGGACTTGAAACCCAACTTCAGGGGCAAGCCTTATTGCTTTCTATTTGGGAATGTGGCCCCAGGCTGCTTTTATGAAAGGAGAAAAACAAATCCCTGAGGATTTAATCCCACAGGCAGGTTAGATACTGCCTTTACAAAGCCATGAGAATACAGGTGAACTACTTCACTCCGGGAAAAAGGCTTACAAACTCTGATGTCAAGGTTTCAGCCCCAATAAACATGAAGGTGGTAGGAACTAGAATGTATACAGTGAGTTTCATTTCAAATGCTGAAAAACAAAGAGGTGGATTTTCAGCTCATAGAGCTGTGGTTTCATGTTAAGCCAAGTAAAAATCAGTCTCTGCCACATGGGATGATTTACACATCACTAGCAGACACAGTGTCTGAGAACACCAACTATCAGCTTGTAATCATTCATAAGGAAAGTCTAATATGAAAAGCCGGGGAAGAATTGGATTTAGGGTTACTACTTAAATGCAGGATTTTTATAAACAGATACATACTTAAACTAACTATTAGGATGCAAAGAAGTGGTGCTCTGCAATTTCAGAAAATCTATGTAATTATTATGCAATTAACACAGTCATCAGCACTTACAAACACCTGAAATCCCAAAAGCTAATTTAGTTGGTCTGAATTCAATGCAGAAAGAAGTTAAGAATGAGAAAATTGACCATAAATAACAGGTATGAAACAGTTATCTCCCCAGACTGGAGAAGATAGTGACATTTAAAAAAAAAAAACCTTCTGGAAATACATTTTGTGGAAATCATATTAGGGACTATTGCAAAGCAATTCATCAGGATGACATAAATGTGTGACACAATTTTGTTTTACACGTTCTGGATGTCCTCTCCACTTGCATCTGAATTGAACCTTCTAAACATGAAAGACTTAACTGACTGATCTATAGAAAATATAACGTGGCAGGCGTTGTAAGTCAAAGATTTTGCAAAATTACCAATGCAAACTTGTTTATTCTTCATCCAAAAGCTTTTTAAAAAAAAAAAAATGCAGAGGGAATTGGCTACCAAAGTTAAGACAATTTAATAATACTTCAGAAAAATGTGAGAGGGAAAAAAAAGATCTGACAACATATCAGAACATACTTGATACACACAGCAGGTATTTGACTGAGCTCCACTCACTCCTTAGAATTGTGACAATTTACTTCTGACAACTGGGATCTCAGAGGAACACTGGCAGATTTGGAAGCCCTCACCGGTCTGCAGTGGAGGAGTCTCCAGTCTCAGCTGCCTCACTCGATACCAGACCATTATCACTTATTTGTCCACTCACACCTTTGTTTTTCTCACAGTTTTCTCTTTACATTTGTACAACTTGAGACTCCAGTGTCAGCTGTGGCTTTTACATTTACCCTAATAAACAAATGTAACAAAAATAATGCAAATACAATAAAGCAATCAAATGTAGCCAAAGACACTAAGCAAAATAGCTACCAGAAAGATACTAATTAGCTCATGTAAATATATGAAAGTCATCACAGAGCAGGTATTTTATATCTTCAGTTTGTCACATTTCAAAAGCAGAACTAAGTTTTGTGGCAACTCATGAAAAATTATGTATAAAAAAAAAGTCAAACTCTTCTTTCCTATTGGATCCTCCATATAGTCACTTGACCAACATCAATGTAGGGATTTGGTTCTGTGCACTGACACCACCAGAATGACTGAAACAACACATGTTGTCAGAAGGGCAGAACTTTCTGTTTTCAGGACCATCCTATAAGAATAAAATAAGAATTATTATGTCTTTAGATTAAAAAAGAAAGATAACACACTTTCCCCCTCCCTGTAATATCTCTACAGCCCCCTGAAATGGTTTAAAATTTAGAGAATTAACTTTGAAAATAGAACCCTATGGAAGCAGCTGAGTTACAGAACACAGTGGATTGGCTGAGTTTTTCACAACTCAAAAACAGGACGCACAAGTTAAGAGAATGGAAGATTTTCCCTCTTCCAGATGGTAAGCTGCCTAGGCAGTAATTGATTTTAATCACAGATTCCTGATGATATTCTTTGCCTAGGGAGGCCTCACGAGCTACTGATGTCTGAAGCTGAAAGAATATGGTGCCTATTTTCTCTCATTTTATGGTCTGGTTCCCAACAATCACAGAGCACTTTCAGTAACATAGTTAAAAACACCATTATAATCCCTTCCTGTTCTGTACTTTATTGCTTAGTTTCAATTCCAGGTGCACTTTAAACTGAATTTCCTAAAATGTCATCTATCTTTTCCAAGCCACCGATTAAACTACCAGATACAGATATTTATTGCCTAATCCACTTGGTTTAGTAGGTCACAGGTTCATATTTTCTATTCACTCATGAAAGATGCGACCAAAGCACCTTGACCTCTATTTTTATAAACTTGTTTCAGTATCTTTGCCAGAAACTGTCACCAAAGTTCAACTCAGTCCATTTAATTCCACTCTACTTTAACATGAGCATAATTAAAAGCATTTCTCTACATTCCCATCTTTCCCATTTGCCTCCAGTAATTTTTAATGACACCAGCTATTTTTCATCTTCACTTAAGTCTTCCTGGTCATCCCACAAAGTATGTGAGACAGCAATCCATCTCGTCCCCCCACCAGATAATAACTAAAGGATTCTTGTATTTTCTTCTTCTCTTCAATCCATGTTTCTTTTAACTGATTATTGCATCCCATAAAACTTGAAGCCCTTGTGTATTCCTTTAATACAAAAATAGGTTGTCCCTAAACTGAGTCTGAAAACAGTCACAGAAGTCTAAGGACTCCAGACTGGCTCGCCTTGAGTCCCTGGGGTTTCAGATTACTTCCCTGACCGTGAAATATTGAAGAGCACTGGCTGATGATACCCTTCAGAAATTACTCTGTGAGAGTCCTAACAATGCCCCTTTTAACAGATTGCTGCAAGGGATTAAATAATCACAATCAACCCATGTACCCTCCCCTGTTTTATGTCTTACCAGGCAAAAGAGAGATGAAATTTTTTGCACCTCAGGTAAGATCATTTGTAGTTCAGAAGGAAGGGATATAAAGTAGTTCCACTACTGGGCCTTTGAGGAGGACTTGAACCAGCTCCAATTCAAATAATTTTATTTTTAAAATAGATTCAAATATTCCCAGGGAAGAAATGCTCAGATGTACACAGGTAACACAAATACAAGAAGCTCTCTAATCTTCACAGAATAATTTCTCCTTTTTTGGGTTTTACAGATGCTACAGCAAAAAAAGACAAGTACATCATGTTACTGGAAACAATCACATACTTTATTATATTCAGCACTAGAAAAAATAAAACTGCACCACAGGCATCTCTCAAATTAAATACCATGTACAGTCCTTTCATGTGGTTGATACACTGATGGCATATTGTATGTAGCCACAGATGTTCTTTACTGGGTTGTGCTGAAACCAACCTAATTTTGTGAGATAAATGAGGTGTTCTGATTTCAGGACTTGATTTCCCAGCATAACAAAAACATCAAAAGAAGTGAAGCCTCCTACCACTTAGAGTCCAGACAGATAAACTAATTTCTCTGTCCTGAATTTCAGGAAGGTATATGTGAAGGGAACATCCCTCAGTTATTTGGGACATGTCTGGAAAACAGAAAGAGTTGACATAGACTTATAAGCTACATTAATTAAAATAGTAATGAAGTGTGCAAAACATTGCTTTAATATCAGTGGCAAGATATAAGACAGAGGATCAGCATCAAAGAATGAACAAAACGAGTCACCCATAGAATTTTTTTAGTCCAGTTTAAGTAGTAGAGGGGATTAGTATTTTGTTATGGTCAAGAATGCGAAATCAGCTCTGTCCTGACTTGACCAGGTGCCAAATATCAAAGCCATCTAAAGGTGTATTTGATGTGAGCTGGTGGCTTCCACAGTTCTCAGTCAACTGATATCCTCATCTTGCCCACTGACATTGTCCAGCAACCTCAGCTGAGGAATGAATACTAAAGGAGAATACAACATCCAGTCCTTGTATAGAAATGGCAGAAAAATGTTCTGCCTATCTTAATGAAAAAAGCTTGAAACTTTTGGAGACCATATCTGGAACCTTTAAACAGCAAAAACACTATTCTGTTAAATGACATGGAAAGATTCTGTGCTGGTTTTCCAAAGGTGTGCCCACACTATATGATGCAAGACAGCTCTGAACTTGTTCCAGCATTGGAAGCAACACAGGTCTGTTTGCAGAGTGATCCCTTGGCTTGTTATCCCTGCTCAGGAGGAGATTAGGTGAGTTCATGCTGCTCCCAGGCATCTGCTGTCCTCAAGACTATCTCTGCAAGCACTTCTTCCTTAAACACAGAGACAACCAGTCTCACATGCCCAATAAATAGGGATGGAGAGCAGTTACAATAAGTCATGTAGTGTCAGTCTGTCCTTGCTGCTTTAAGGACTGCAGCATTTCTCAGACTGCCACAACACTCTGGCTGTGCCATTACAAGTCACATCCTTGAATACCTCAAACACCCCAAAGCATCTTCGCCATATCCTTCCTGCCACCTTTGTGATACCCCTGCTGTGGAAACTTCTCTACCTGAGCATTTAAAGCCCACATATCACAGTTTTAACCTAGAAACAAGGGTCTTGTGAAAGTATCCCCCTGCATCACATTGAATATAAGTTATTTTTCCTAATGACTAGCACAAGCTGGCAACATTTCCTACTATTATTATACTAAGTAATTAAGGAAGTTTAGCAGTAATGTAAATTAATATTTTTATAAAAACAAATTAGTAAGACAGTGATTAGCAATCTCCTGACTACAACAGCAATACAGACTGTGATCCTGACGTAGACTAAAGTATATTCTCCTTAATGACGAGTAACAAAGCACTAAAATGCTCTCACCCTGAAGAGCAGAAAAAGCAGTTCAGTTTTTAATGTTCAAGAAAGCACATGAGCTAATTAGTCCTTGCAGGCAACCACATCTGATTACAAAGAACTTTCTCAGACAAAATAACGTTGTCTTATTTCAGGAAACTTCAGGGTGTGAATTATGAAAATTTGCATCTAATTACTGTTAGTACCTTTTTTTCATTGTAGTGCCTGCAGGCACCACAGACAACTGGGACCCTATTGTGCCACACACTGTGCAAACACACCACAACAGCTACTGCCCCCAAATGCAGGAGAGGGAGAGAAGGTCATACCATTCTTATCACTTATTAGTAAGCTGAAGTGCAGGGGTCATAAGTGATTTGCTTAAATCATACAGAGTTTATGGCAGAGACAGGAACTAAGCCTGGCTCTCCCTACAACCAACTCCAGTACCAGGACCAGAAAAAACACCCCTTTAAGAAGCTCATCACACACTATCTTTAGGAGGAAAGAAAAAATCAAGCCACTCTTTGCAGGACTGGGGTTTAATGGGTTGTCACTGTAGTCAAATAATTCCGTGCCAAATGCCTATGATTTTTTAATGATTCATTGACACAGGCAGATCCCATACACAGAGAGGTGCCTGGTTACTGCACTGCCTCCTTGGAAGTCGTACAAAGTAGAATTCAAACATCCTTCACCACTTCATTAATGAAACAAATTTATCCTCTAATAGAAAAGAAGTCCTTCAGCATTCCAGATATCCATTTTACATTCATACATAGTCTGTGTCTTGTCTTTTTGCATTAAAAGAAAATCCTTTTGATCAATGCTCTGGCAACGAAATTGCACTCCCCTGAATACAGTTCTCAGTCAGCCTGCAGTGTAAATGATACTTAATAGATAAAGAGACACGCTGTCAGGATCAGCTATGCATGTGTTAAAGCTCAATTGTCCCTAAGGTAGCAAGGAATAAAAGCCTTTCAGATAACACATTACTGTCTAGTCTCATCTGTAATACATTTCAACATAAGCAACAGGGCTTCTTTCCTCCTCTTCAGCTGACTTATTTTCCTCTGTGTAAGGACTCCATCAGGAGAAATGCAAAAACTCTATCACTTACAAACTGGGAGATTGGGCTGAAGGAAATCAAGGTGTCTAACCAGGACTGTGTTTTCTCTTGCTGTCACAGGTGGCACTAGAAATCAGGAATCTACACATCCCAACCCATTACCAGTTCATCAAGCTTTGTCCCTTCCACTGTCATCCAAATGGCATGTCAGAGGTTTATTCTACAAGAAGATTTACCCAAAGCCTTAACAGCATTTTACTCTTCCTCATTTGGATTACCCAGTGAGGAATAAGCTCCTTAGTGTGGTACAGAAATGACCACAGTCACACTGATCTTCCTCCATTTACTGGGCAACATCCACCTCTGATCCACTCCTACGAAACCCAAAAGACCTACAAAATCAGTAACTGAGTCCTGAGAGTACTTATGCAAACACAGAACTGTGAGATACTTCCAACTCAGATTTGCACTGAGGACTGCTTATGTTACTGGCACATAAGCTTATTTGCAAAGAATTAAGAAATTTTGAGATTTAAAATAAAATATGCAACTCCACCTTTGCTTATTCTATGTTTTCCAATCAGCTACAAAGTTTGCTGAAATTCTTGACAGTAATTGCAATTCAAATAAAAAGCAATCAAAAGTCAAACCTTTTTTCACCACAGTGCATAAAGAAAAAATATTTTGGTTGACGAAAAAATATTTTGGTTTACAAAAAGAAAATTTCAGCCCATGCAAGACTATGGGTTTCTCTCCCTTCAAAGGGAGCAGCTGTGCATTACTTGTTTATAGTCATCATAAGATCAGGACTATGAGATACATGAAGGTTAAAAAAAAAAAAAGTCAATCCAAAGAGCAGACCCAGGTTGGAAAAAAACCTTTGAGGATAACAGGAATCTCCATTTTATTAGACTACTGTGAGAAAAACATGCTTTTTTTTTGACAAAACAAGAAGTAGAAGGCAACAGTACTATTAACAAGTGCATCAGTCTCCAGATATATTGCAAATGTTCCCAAAAGTTTCTGCACAGAGCATGTCAACCTGAAAGAAAATTGAATTTATTTGGGAAGTCCTTATGCAGCTACTGACTGACCATAAAAATGATATCAAAGCACTGTCTTCATCTCCAGCATTGTTTCCAGCTGTGTTTAAACAAATTTGATTTCCCCTGCCATCATCTGCAGCTGTATTTTCCTTTTGTTCTGCTTTCTTTTGAAAGCAGTTCACTGGCAAAAATGCAAAGAAAATGCAACTTCATTCCATGGATTTTTCATGTCTTCTCTACTCTGATGGTCACTGATCACAGACATATATTATAAAAAAGGAACTGAGACTGAAATTATAGTAAAGGAGAATTAGTTTAATATCTACCAGGACTCAGGGGTCTGCCCTTAAAAGCAGAGTGTGTCAGTGTCAGGGAGTTTCGACCCTGTTCCTCTCTGCTCAGAGATGATGCATTGCTCTAGTGCTGCCTTCTGTGGCAGCAATACACAGAATACAAGAGAATCTCTACAGCAAAACAGGAAAATTAAACACACCCCAAAGGCTTCACTGAACTGGCAGGATGAGAGAATAAATGTACATTGTCACGTGTTGATGCTGTTTTAGAAAATGTTTGGAGAAGAGAGGGGAGAGGGAGGGAAGGGGAAAGACAGAAATTATTTTATTATCTGTCATGTCTGTTGTGCCCTCTCATTTACACACATTTATCCACATTCATGCACACCAACAGCACATAGGGAAGAAGGAGGGGAGGGGCAGGGGAAAGAAAAAAAAAAAGGAGGGGCTCCATAGGAAGCTAAACTAAAAATAAAAATTCTCTATGAATCTAGATTACAGTTCCTGTTTTCCCAAGATATGTCAAAACACTGGAGAGAAAAAGGGAGATGAGAAATTTGCCCTCTGTATTAGATAACTGATAGCAGGGGCTGTGCTGACACAGACCCCAGCTTCATTCATAAATACCACTGAAAACCTGAATTAAGCTGCTTATTATCCTAGGACATAATGTGACCAGCTTTGCAGAGATCAATGTCTTCTCTACAGATGCCTGATCACCAGTCGAGAAATCAATCAGCTAAGCCTCAACAACTGCCAGAGGAGCAACCAAGGGCATGCAGCCCTAATACTAAACAGAGATTTAATAGCATCTCTTTCCTCAGCAAAATGTTTCTGCCTCAAACCATAGGAACTCCCATTCAGAGCCACTGCCACAAATTCCAGGGAAGAGAAGAAATGAGAACTCTTGGGGTGTGTGAAATGTCACAGATAAACAGCACAAGGCTTTTCCTTGCTCTGTGTCCCTCTCTCTTTTGTGAATTATCCTTGTAGCACCTGCCCCGGGCCCAGAGGAGCCGAGTGCTCTCAGTGCCCAGTTCAGGATGTGTTTGGGTGACACTCTCAGGCACGTGGTGTGACTCTTGGGGATGGTCCTGTGCAGGGCCAGGAGTTGGACTAGATGATCCTTGTGGGTCCCTTCCAACTCAGCATATTCGGCAAATCTGTTTGGTGAGAACATTTAGCACTTGGCTTCCTGATATGCTGGAATATGAAAAGATCCACCAGTGTACAGTGGCCACACAGTTACTGAGGAAGGCCTTTGATATGTGCCCATAACTAAAGAAAGGATATGTCTACTGATGGGTTTTCAGTGAGAATCTGAAAGAAAGGGAAAATACCCAGCTATGTCATGCACAGATCTGCTTTCCCCCTTTGGATTTGACTTTGCTCTCTGAGAGCTGTGGGAGGAGGAAGGAAGAGAGTAAGAAAATCCACAAGAATTCAGCTGGGTGAAATTCATTCTTTGAGAAATTCAGAAAACCTTAGTTATTGCATACAGCAACTTTTTTTCAAATGCTGTAAAGTCCAGAGCACAGCCCTGAGGAGGGTTGTCACTCAGTTCTTAACTCCCTCTTTCAGGGATTGGGAAAAGCTGCTGTAACCATGGGCTCAACCCTGGCAGCTGCCATGCACTGATCAGAGAGACTGGAAAGTGTGGGGCTTCATTTTGGGCTCTCGGAGAGTTGAAGAATTGAGATTTAAAGATGACCATCTGCAAGCTGCACTGCAAGAAAGATACATGCAGGGAGGACACCCTTTTTTGTTCTGATACTCTTCAATCTGTTGTGAGAGTTACTTCTGATTAATTGAGTTAAACAATCTGTTGTGATTTTCTGTTCTTATAAGTTAATGAACTTTTCAGTTACGTTTAGTCATCAGCATGCAAATCTAATTCCAACATGACTTAGAGAAGGAAGAAAAACAGGCAGTGAAGTGGGTGCTGGGCTCTACCTACAGCAGGTTCAAGCTCAGTCAGTTACTCTTTGTGTGCTGTCTTTGCAAAGTGTGTGTTTGGATGCAGAGCACAGAGGCCAAGTGCCCTCCTGACCTCTCTGCTGAGTCAATGAGCAGGAGAATCCAGTACCAGTGAGGTTCTGTGAATGAGGTATTTGTGAGAGCTGGGCCAAACTACTGAATTTCATGTTTCAAAGGGCTCTGAATGGTTTTTATTCACTAACTGCCTGGATAGAATTCAAATAGGTGATGAAATATGTCTATGGTTTGAAATCCAACTGGAAATTTATACTCAAAGTGTTCGATTTCCCATCAAGAACCTGCAATACATTTCAAAGTCATACATTTAAGTCCCTTGTTCAAGAAAGCACACATGCAATAAACCAACAACAATATATCCTTGTGATAAATTGATCCTTAAGGGTCCTTTCCAAGTCAAGCTATTCTATGATTCGATGATGTATGTAGTTTATGCCTGCAAATATCAGAGCACAAGATCCCTGCATATTTCTCCACGAACAAATCCAGTAATCAGAGCTTTTGCACAAGTACCAGAAAATCACAGCACAGAGAAACCAAAGTGAATGGGAACAAATGGGTCCAGGGTTAAGTGGTGTCTCCCCAGACTAAACAGATGGGTTTGCATTCTGTGAGCAGTGACAACATCCCCTGTGCCAACAGGGGTGGGGAAAGAAGCTACAGAATGGGATGCTCTCATATCCCAAAGAAAAGACAACAGAGCAAACTCTGGAAAGGGAAAAGCAGCTGCTCAAAATGTTCCACTCTTTTATAATGTTGTAATTTCAGTCCTGCATAGCATCTGAGATTGCAGCAGACAGCGTTTGAGGAGGTTGGGTCAGAACATGGGGATGCTAAACAGTATTTCCTGCCTTAAGCAGGGATTTTAATAAACAAAATGAGCATAAGAACACCCCAGAGACAAACCCCAAGCCCAGAAAAGAACTACCCCTCAAAACAACATAACAGAGAGAAAATAGTTAGAAAAGGGGGGAAGGTATTACAAATCAAAATTGAAAATCTGGTGGTTTCGTTACCTGTCTCTTAGTAACTATTAAAAAAAAATGTTAGAGGATCAAGGAAAATACTGCTTTGCGGCTCAGGGTTGTTTTTTTTCCTGTATTTTAAACTCTACAGGAAAATAATCCACCAAAACCGATATGAGATAATAAAATAATTTTTCAAATTCCATTCCTTTCATTAGCTTTTCATCAGCCATGTGCCCAAGACTTTAAGATAGCTAATGATGTTTTGGCTGATTGCAAATTCAAAGTCAGTCATAAAAAGGCTACTGTATCTTATGTGCTGTATAATCTTTCACTGAGTTTAACATTTTTATGATGTACATTGTACAGATGTGTCTACAAGATAGACCTCATTCAGAATATGGATTAAATAGCTGCACAGTTCTAGCATTCAAGGCATGCTATCAGTAAAAAAGTTTAAAGGGAAGATAATATTTACTGTGAGCTATTTCTTCCTCTTTGAAGTGAAAAGTGAAGTATTATGTAGCTAAATGGGAAATGACTCACTTTCAGAACATAAATCAGTGTTTTAACTGAATTGAATTAATTGACATTTGGTATCTTCAGGGATAGATTTTTTTTTTTGGTAATTTTTCAGGAATATCTAAGTCTGAATGCCTTGTTCATAAAATGAATGTTCATAAAAGGGGGAAAATAAAAAAACCTCTTCCCTACTGGTTAATCTTTCTGGCAAAAGTTGCTTTCAGGAAATACATAGCTCTGTTCTACTGAATGCAATCACTCCCAGGGATTTTCAGGGGCCTAGGGCAACCCCATGTGAAACCAAATCATAAATAAACCCATCTCAAATACGGAATAAAACAAAGCTCTCTATATTAAAAGAGTCATCAGTAGAATAGGAAACCATTTTTTAGTAAGGAAAACACGTTTCTTAGTCCTGAAATGGATTAAGTGTTTGGCTTAAAAGAAACTGAAAAGAAACTTGGATCATCTGGATATTCTGTACAGTTCTACAGAATTAACAAGGGACAGGATCCTGATTCAATTAAAAGTTCTGGCAAAATTCTCTGTAATTTTGAACAAGGATTTTACTCAGGATATCAACTGTGTGTATGTAGATTTAAAATACACTCTTGCAAATATAGATCTAATTTACTCCTGTGATTTCAGCAGGATAAGTTTGAAACCACAGAAGCAGAACTAAGATAAGAACATGTTCTATTATACATAATAATAACAATTTCCAAAGCAGTAGAATAATGTGTGTTGACTGGAGACAGAGCTAAAAAGTCATACAGGAAAAAATTTCTCTCCCAATTTCTCTCACATGATCAGCTCAAACTAAAAGTTTGATTCTCCTGTGCTACAAAACAGCCACATTCCTTCCCTCCAATGAAGGATTTCTAGAAGACAAATAGAAGGTTCAGGATTAAATTTTGTAATGACAACTTCACAACTGGAATACTCCTGAAAACCTTCCACCTTCCATTAGCACATTCCACACCACTAAACAATTCTACCAGCTGAAGTCTAAATATTTTAAGGATTATCTTTCTATATTTCTATAGAGCACCTGACTCAGGAAGACACTTAAGTCACAGATTTTAAATGGTGGAGTAATTCCCTTGCAATCAAGTTTCCAAAGTTCTTAAAATGTGGTGTTGACTCAAGAATAATTTGATTTTCTTAGTTGATTTTTCAGTCTAAATGGATTTGTATTTTTGTGTGGTCCTTTTCCTATTCTGACACTTTTGAATTTGACTTTCCATAATCAAACTCCTGTTCATTTTTACAACAACATTACCAGAGCAATTAGTTCATGGGTTGCTTCAGTCTGAATCTGGTACATTTTTAAAGCAGCAATGGCTCAGACCACAACTTCCCTTCATCTCTTGTAAATACCTTCTTCTACATATGTCAATAATTTTTTTATTAAATGCCTCTGGGAAGTGGTATGTTAGAGCCCTCCAGCTAATGATTAACATGGGCCCTACTGAAAAAAATTCCTTAGCCTAGTCTTTCCTGAATCCTTCCACAAGTTTCAGGAATTGAGACCTTGCTGTGTCTCAAGGCTCAACAGGGAGGAAAGGAGAGCTGTTCTGAGGCTATTCCTGGGCTGGAATAGCCTTTGGCTGTTATTCTTTGGACTTGGCTGAGAGTCTGCCTAAAGCTGCAGTAAAGACTTGGAACAGCATAGCCTGAATCACTGAAACACTGTTCTCTGTAGGGATATCTTGTCTTAAATCACCACAGAATCTGGTTGTTATTGACAAGAGAGTAATTTCTTCTCTCTGCAATTCAAGATGTATAAGACCTCTTTCCTTTATACCTAACTCAGGATTTCTTTCAAATGCTACTGAATTTTTTGTGTTCCGTCATGGTTTCATCAAACTCACTATATTTATTTTCTTTTACTTCCATATTCTAGCTTTTTTTTTTTGTGCCTCTAATAAGTCAATCATTTAATTAAATTTGCAAAAACACTTGGGGACAGAATTTGCAAGAAAAAAAGATACAGTACAAGGAATTACATTCTTCTGGTTTTTATTTTCACTGTTTGAGAAATTAGTCTCATGTTAATTCACTGGAAATGGAGCCAGTTTAATTTATTCATTGGCAATTCTCAAGAGAGACTTTGTGATTTTTGTAGCCAGACCTATTAATCTGGAAGTACCTTCTCTATTTTTAATGATTTGCTTTTGCTTTTAGCACACTGCTATCAGGAACTGATGAAGTTATTTGGACATGTTTGAAAACGCAACCTTCTACAGAAAGATTCATCTGCTCGTTTATTTTTTGCCTTGAAGCTCTCATCAAAGGTAGATGATGGAATGTTTTTTAAGATACCTGCCCTAAATCCTTTGAAGAGGCTTATTTATTTCACTATTACAGTATAAATTATTGTTTTGAAATTAATAAGGCTTTAACATTTGCATGTTTTCCACCCCTTATGACAGGAATTTAAATGTATGCAGCTGTCACTTTTTCTCAGTTCCAAGAACTAAAAGAAGGTTAGTTTCCAGAACCTCCATTATGAAAATTTGGCTGTACTGGAAAGGTCTTTGGAAGTCTGTTTGGTGAGTCTGCCTGTGAGGATTGCACTGAAGTACCTGGAAGCTGGTGAACAATAAAAAGGGCTTTTCAGCTCCACCTGTGGATGTATTTCTCCCTGAGGATCTGGAAGGAGCAGTCTGTCAGCAACTGCTGAAGGAACACAGAAAATGGCTCTTACACAATTCCCACAATGAGCAGCTTGAGACCCTCTTCCTCCATTTGTCAGATCACTGTGCAGCCTTAGATCCTCTCCAATTTCTGCCACCTTCCTCACTCCTTTGCACGTTGGAAGAGAAAGGCTGGCAGTGGTCACAGGGCATGTAAAGGTACCTCTGCTGTGTTCATGCACACTTTTATTGGGCAGCCCCAATAACCACATTTTTAACTCTTTTAATTTAATCTTCTACCACTAAAATCTACCGGAAAAGTCCAGTGGCATGCTTCACATTCCATTCATATGAAATCCAGAAAAGATACACAGCTTTGCCCATTTCTGGCAACAGGGAGAGAGTGAATGGGCAACCCATCAGCAATCTCACTGATGGCAGCACGGACTGTCACACTTGGAATCACCGAGGACAGGTTTCAGGAGGAATCAATTATACTGATATCACTTTTTGAAGTGTTCATCAATCTTCCAGTGCAATATTTTTTACAAAACTACACTAAGAGCCTGGCACACAAAGTACGTGAGGTGTTTCAGCCAGCTTCCTTTAACCAGAAATCTCTTTTTCTGGTATTTATTATGTTTTGCCTGTGCTTTGGTGTATTAGTCCTACCAAGAGCTGAAGATGAAATTTAAGGTTTGTTTTCACAGTTATTAGTGCCAGATCTGTGCACTGGTGATCCATTTCCCATGACATGAGGTGCTTGAGGTAAATTTGTGTGGAAAAGGAACCCACCATTACTTTGCATGACAGGAAAAAATGGATGATTTAAAATTTAGACAGGTTTGTGGTCTGACCAATTTGAGTGGCTTTGCTCTGTAACAACATAAAGCTTGAAAATATTACACAGCTTGGGAGAAGATATCCTCTGTCTAGTAATTGCAGTTCTATGCTTATTTTATGTTTACACATTATTATCCGACTGCCCATTTAGGAGAAATAATTAGAACATAGCTAATTATAAATAAGACAGATTTGTTCTTTCTGGCAAATTCCTTAATGCAACTGATTACCCTTGGCAGAAAAGCTACCATGGCACGAAGCTCTTAAATAAAACTTGCACAATGACCTTTCCATCTGTCAAACTATCATAAATTAAGAGATCAGCAGCAAAGAGAATGAGAGCTTTAGGTTTGGTTCTCCAGTATGGATGGATCTATAATTAATTGGACAGACAGGCTTATTTGCCTTCATTTCAGCATTTTGATCTTTCCTGCTAGTACAAGGAGACCCATAGGGCAACAACAAGTCTGATGGATGTATTCTGCTTTCAGGTACACCTGCAGAACACTGAACAGCTCCATTCAGTTGTACCAACATTCAACAAAAAGTAAGTGTTACTCACTGGGTGCATGCAGATCTAGAGGGATTTATTGAGATATGTGACTGTGGCAGACTTATGAGAAATAAACATTCTTTATGACAGAAGAATATAAATTAGTTCTGTCCAATTTCAAATTTTATTGAATCAAGGCAGAGAAACCTCTTGGTATACAAACTTAAGGGAACTGAAGTTTCTAGGACTATCACCCCAACTGCAATAATTTGTCACAGGCCTGAAATGAAAATTGACTATGGAAACTTGTTCCAGTTGCAGATTTACCCAACTGTATATTTAATTCAACAGCTTTTGGTCTGGTCACACTTTCACTGAAGTATCAAATCTACTTTCTGAACTAATTGTGTTCATTCACTTTTAATGTTTTCTCCTTGTCCTGCCCTCTCTCTCTTACATATACCTTGCAGCAGGTATAAAGAAAAAAGATAGAGAAACTATCTATTGTGATCTATCACATCAGAAATGTAACTGATGCCCTGAAGCAGAAAGGGTTCTTTTTCATAACAGAATCTACTGATTCCTGGCTGAGATTCAGAGTACACCTAGTATCTATTGAAAGTATAAACACAATTGTTTCAGAAAATGTCAATCTAACATATTGGAATTTGAAACTAAAATCCTGCAGTTACATAACTTATTTAGAAATTCTGCCATTTTTATTCTGACCCAGTCAATATTATAAAGATTTCAGTAAACAACTTTATCTCAAAATGTGATTGCTTTGGTAGCTACAGAGACTAGAATATGAGACTGGGTATTAGATAATAAGAAATCAAAGAAGCACATACCAGTCTGAAAAGAGAAGTAGTCTGAGGGTAGAAATTGTGTATTGGAGCATCATTCAAGTAGGTTGGTTAGGAAGGGTCCTAAGGGAAGGCACTGCCTCCTGTGGTTTGAATGTGACTCAGCCTTTCCCTGTTGGTACAAGTTGACTCAAAGTTGCACGCCAGCTTTGCCCACCCTCCTGCAGCTGCTCCCAGCCCTGCCAACGGGGTACCTCCCACAGCCACCAAACACAGGACTGTAAATGTTATGGGCTGCAAAAGATGGCAGTTCTGATCCTGCTGAGAACTGGCAAACTGATCTGCAGCCTACAGAAATTCTCACGCGGGGAATTATTCTCTTGTTGGATGTAGCCTCTTGTTTACGAGGAGTTTTTAGCCTAAATTACCTTATTCAAAGCATGAAGTGGAAGGAAAGTGAATATTTAGGCAGGCAGTATTTCCTTTTTCTCTCCTCGCTCAGTTAGATAGGTAAAACTTGCCTCAGAACCATGTTATGGGTAGTGCAGCAAGGTATTTCTGCAATAATATAAAGAAAATTTATCTGTGCAGGTGTTCTCAAGTCTCAAAGTTTTTGATCTCAATTTTCTTTCTTTCTCAGATGCATTTTATTCCATTGACTGAAATAGAGTTGATCTCAACTGGAGAGCAATAATGCTCAAATCCATTAAGTACAGAATTCTCATTTATACTGTATTTCCTTTATATTTTCTTAGAGCCTCAGATTGAATAACACAAGTCAAACTACAATAGTTCCCTCATGTCAGAGATTAAATACTGGTTTCCTCCTCTCATTAAACTGTTAGTAACTTATCCTTTTGCAGACCACTGAGCCACTCATACCTGCAGCAGTTTCATAAATACAAGTTATACTGTAGCATTTTCAACCTAAATTATCCCTTTAAAACAGAATAACTGCAAACTTGAGGGAAAACGGGAAGAAGAGAGAGTATATAGTAGAAAAGAGTTCCTAAGTAGAGAGCAGAAAGATAAAAATGGAACATGCACAAGCAAAAAGCAGAAACCAATCTTCAGATTCCGTGGGCAAATCCAAAGGAAACTGCTGTGATCCTCCAAACATCTCAATTTGGATATGTGTCAGAGCTTTCCCACACAAACCTTGTTCTCCTTTCTCAGTTCTGGTAAAATTGCTCCAAAACCTCCAAGATTATTTCCCTTCTCCAGCAGCTTCCTCTATTCTTTAGCCCAAGCCAAGTGTGGCTGAGCCACACCTACCCTGCCCCTCCTGGCTTCTCCTTCTGAATAAGCTGGTCAGTGGGATAGAGGAGGACAGGGAAGCAATACAGTTTGATCAGGTTGATTTCTCCAATGTGAAAACCAGAGGGGTTGGCTTGGCCATTCCTACACTGCCTTCTCCTACACCGACCCTCTGTAGCATCTGTGCATGCTGCAGAGCCACTTAATGCTGCAACAGCCTTCCCAAGAAGGTCAAGAGGAAAGAGTTCCAGTTATGATTTTAATTAACCTGTGAGTTCTAGGCCTTCAGGTTAGGCTGTGTTCACACTCTCATTGTTTTGAATAACACCATAAAGGCTTAATCCTTATTCAACTTATTTATTTTTAAATGCAAATAGACTGTATTTGAATCACCAGAAGTAAGTGCTTGTGTCTTCAACTAAACAAATATTCACTAGTCTTTTGAGATGATTTTGTTGTTTTCTAATATCAGAATAAAACCATTTTTACATGTTTCTTCATGAATTGAAAATAGAGCATTGTGCTGTTAAATACAGTATTGCAGCTGAAAGTGTAAGTGAGCTAACCACAGCATAAAATAGTCCAGAGATGCTCAGGTAATTTATGTATACTGGAAATTACTGTAATGATGCTTATTTTACATTTATTAAAGGAAGAAAACTCCTGGGCCATTCTTCTAGTTCTCTCCTAAAAACTACCTTTCCTTGGAAAAAAGTTTACCACAACTTCTTTTGAAAGGAAACTTCACTAACTTCAAAATTAAAGGTAGAAATAAATATGGTACAACCCATTTATTCTCTAGGAGAAATAAAAACGCCAGGACTATTCTGAGGAGCACCTTACTAGAATCTTAGCCTATTATAATTAAAGCCCAATTCTAAAGTATGACACCAATCTATTTTTACAGATATAAATATACAAATACCTCAGACTTTAATACTCTCTTGAGACAGAGATTTCTATGCATGAAACAGAAACGTATTTCTAGAAATAAAGAAAAAAAAGTGATAAAACAGTCCAGTTCACGTCTGATGGCAGAGAATCAGATGTAGTCACTTCCTCTAGAAAGCAACAATTATTTCCCATGTAGCTTAATGTGCTTTAGAGCCCTGTTTCAGCATGTTGGATAAATAACATCTTTGCTACTCTCTGCTGCAGAGACCGAGCATGGGAAGGATTATCATTCTACAGATAATAATTTACATGAGGTACTACATTCCCTTCTGAATCCCACTATTATAACATCACCAAGTGCATGTATATGCTGGTGTCTTGGGCCTCCTCAGCTAAGTTGGCAATTTAGAAGAAAGGGTATTTAGGATACAGTTTCAATACTATGAAATAGAGACGTCTGTGTTGATGCATACGTTTCCAAAGCTGAAAGGACAAGACTTAGTCTGCAGCTATAAATTATTCATAGCATATTCTGACACATTGGGGAAGGAACCTGAATATTCATATGCCACACAACTGGTAAAATCCCTACAAATTTGGGAAATGATGAGATTGTGGAAACTTTCCTTGCTTTCATTACACAAACCTTATGGGACAAGCTGTGCCACAGCGGATTTCACTGATACAAGACATGCAATCAGAGGAAACTGTGGAAGACTTGAGCATTGAATCACAGTTCCTAATTTCTGAAGCAATTTTTCCCAGAACAACTGGGGATGCCAGAAACTTGGGAACTGTATTCTGAAATCACAGACACTCATAAAATATTAACCATCCTATTGCATTCATTTGCTAATCAGTTTGGAAGTTGTTTTCACAATCCATCCATATTCAATAATGTAAACATCTTATCTGTGATTCCCTGTTGCTGTAAATGTTCTTTAGCCATTTGTAGCTGGACAAAATGAGTGTAAAGCATAACTATTCAAATTTGGTGGCAGGTTTCATCTATTGTGCATTAATAAAATTGAGTACTTAACGCCCTTGATGATAGAGAATATAAGGGTCCAATGATTGCCTCTCAATAAAACAAAATCACTATTTTTGCAGTGTTAGTCAGTGTTTTTACAGAAGTATGCTACAGCACTGTCCAGGCAGTGGAAGATCAGGACTGCAGTGCTCTTTTTTCTTTTGAGAAATCCTTTGATTTAACCAATTAGTGTTTTGTCACAAGCATGTCCTGGATGGCTGCTGTATATACACTTGTGCCATCTAGTTTGATGTTAAAGACTAAAAAAAGTCCTCTGTCACTTTCCTTGCCTTTTCCATACCCTTTCTATGCAATGATAAAAAAATAACTGGCAGCTTTTAATCTTCCTGATACGTATTACTATGATCTGGACACAAGAATTCAGGATGCATCCCAAATACAGAGATGCTGTGCTTTTGTGTCCTTTTTCAGGAGTCAAGTTGACCCCAAAACAGTTTTGACACAGGTAGAACAAAAATCAAAACAGATGCAGCATTTAGAGGGCCTGGGTTGTTCTATGGTTCTTTAGAAATCCTGTTCTCCCAAGTGTCAGTGGACAGGAGGGACAGAAAATCCTCAGGAAATGAAATACCTGAGTAGCCATGAATAAGTTAAGCATTTGGTAATCATTTGCCCTCAGACAACTATTTACAGTCTTTATTCATCATTTCAACTCCTCATTGATACAGAAAAGTAAAATCTTCCCATTGCACCCTATCCATCCCTTATTTGTGCCACTTGTCCTTAACTAAGTGCCAAGGTCAGAGCTGGATGTCCTAACAATGTTTGTCAGATATTCATGAACATTGCTAATGACTTGCAGCATTTTTTCTACATATATTGATGTCTTTGAATGCAGAGCCAGGGCTACAAATGTCAGACACAAAACGTGAAACATCTAACTCAGGAGATCTTTGCTGTATCTGACACTGTTCATACATGTTATGTGAATGTCATATACTTTGTGTGAGCTGAGATGTGACTCTCTTATGTAGCTTTAAACAGCTTTAGACTGATGCTAAAGGATCCTTTTATTTCTGTGAGAAATAAGGAGGATTCACAAATCTGCTTTATGGTGAAATGAACTGTCCTAAACCTCAGTGCCTGTACTAGTTCAGTCTGTACTGGGAGCACATATACCAAGGATCACTGTCTCAGGTGAATACACTCACTTGGACCTCATGCTGGTTATCTCCCCTAAAATCACACAGCAGCAAATCAGTGGCTGGGAATGGAAAATTCCCCTACTGTTTGTATGATGCCTTTGTGCTGGATATTACTTCCTTGCTTTTGAAACTCATGCAGAACAGATTTTAACTTTGTCCGTGGCTTCGAAGTAAAGTTAAAAAAACCCAAAAGTCCACACTGAAAAGCCATGTACAGTGTTTGTAACACTGATTTCTTGTTACTGCACAGGTAATTCCCACTGACACGGACAGTAATGTGGCATTTCAGTCTGGTGCACTGGGTATTAAGTTGCTAAGGGAGTGGAAGCACATGGTCCTCATGAACCAGCCTCAGGTAGATTTCAATTACTCTCTGCTCTTTCGAAATGACAGTTTCTGATCTCTGATTTCCACTGGTTACTTAGCTACTAGAAACAAGCACATTGTACATGGGTAAAGAGTTATTGTAGACATCTGGGTCACCAGCCAGATTGTAATGCAACCTGCCTTTAGTGACAACACACACTGTGTTCCTCACATAAACATCTACTGTCTGCAGCAGCTCAGCCTCATTTAGATATTCTGATATTCAGCCTCAGAAATGCACGATAGGACGTGGATGTTGTTCCGGTGAAAGAAATCCATCCTAAAAATCTGCAGGGTTTCCCCATGTAGAAAAGTTCCTGGAAAGCTTGGAGCTATTCAACATTTCTTTGGATTCCCATCCTTTCCTGGACATCTCTCTTTGCTTCAGGGTATGTGGTTAAGAAATGCATGTGGGCCACTCCTCAGGAGGAAGTTACAAATGACAAAATGTCTCTCTGAGGACAAGGGAAGATGCATAAAATAGAGCAGTTTCTGACTTGCATTTTCAAACACGCAAACCAACCAATTACATACATCCATGCCCATTTCATGGTCCTTATCCAGGAGCAGTCTTTCTGCCTGGACCCCTGAACTGCAGCACGCACTCATCCACAGAGATCCTGTAATAGGTATAAAAGAGGGAAAGCATGAGAAATCAGTGCATATTCCAATCAGTTCTGTACAGATGCAGCAACGGAGGAAACACACAGACTGACAAACAGAGCGAAAGCACTAAGCAGTTTCTCCTTATGTAACACATCCTCCCTACAAGTCTGTAGAGCAATATACCCTTTTAATTGCTGCAAAGGCTGTAATGATGCTCACAACTTGTTTACAAAATAGTGATCCCTCTTTAATCACTCTGTGTTTCTCTTGTGTACTGCATATTAAAATGCTGTAGCCCTTCTAAAATAGATCTGCTTATATAACATCAGGAGCATGTGAAGTGAACATGAAATAGAGCTTTGACTCTGCAGCAGTTCACACTAAGAAGTATCTCTATGATTCTTCCATGGCTGCAAGCAACACTATTTTCACTGAAAACTTTTTTTTCCAGTTAGTTCTCAAAGTTCAGTACGTTTAATTTTAATAAAAGTGCATAATGCACTGCTCCAAAGGACCCATCACATACCTTAGCCTAGAATACTGTCAGCAAATAGCTCATTTCTTTAGACCATCACTACACAGCTCACTTTAGCTGGCTCTTAATTTTGAGATCTAAAAAATGCTCACTTTATGTAATAAACTGCTAACATTCATTAGACAGTTACTGAACTGTGACTGGACTAGGCACACCAAGTGATTCTCAAGCTGGAGGCCTGAGCTGGGTTGTGACACCTCTGAGGCATCAGGACTGGGTTGTAGGAAATGCTGGGGAGGCTAACAGGGTCACAGTTCCTATGGACACAATTTTTATAAGGAATACTAATACACAGGCTCCAGTGGCAAAATTTAGGGTATTAGGCAGGAAACTGAAGATACGGAATCTCCATTGTAGGAGTTCCCGAAATGCTCCAAGTACCTCCCATGAGGACAAACATGGAAGCAAAATGTCTGTGTAGAGATGAGAAAATGATGTGAAAAGAGACATTTCAGATTCAGTGAGGGAGTTTACACAGGATGACTTCAGCATCACCTAAACAAGATAGGAACCATGCTACTGGTAACAGAAAGCTTTCAAGTAGAGTCCTACAGAAAGGTGGATCAAAAGAACACATTGGGCTGTTCCAGCTTCTGGGATGAAGTCATGGGAACACTGCTTCATTCAGTATGCCGTAGAAAACCTTTGGCAAAAGTTTAACAGAAATGTACAAAGACTAGAATGCCCAGCTTAAAGATAAACTAGGATTTAAAAGGCACCAGAGAAACTTGTAGGAGAGATTTAGATACTGTAGTAAACTATACAGATAAACCATGTCAGTGAAACAGTTGCGCTGCACATTAAAGAAAACTCTTTTTCAGTTAAGGTGAAAAGTTAACCATGTCATACAGTAAGGCAGAATCCCTGTGGATTTAAACTCCATGGTCAAAAGTACAGCACTAAGCCTGTATTGCCGTTCACCTGACCACAGTGGTGATGGACTGTAACATGCTGAAGGGCTAAGAGAGCAGGAAACATTATTTAAATGTAGAACATGTTGATGACAGATATGATGTCAAGACTAAATGTTTTATCACTGACAACGGTTTCACTGATCAGCTCCTCACAATTTGCTGTAAGAAAAGTAATTTCTGGCTTGATTCTGTATAGAGCCTGCTTGCAATGTCCTTGCAGGATCACAGGAATTAAACAGGCAAATTACCCCACCTAGAAAGAACAGCCATGCACCACTGCCCGTGCAATCAAGGAGTTCTCAGCATGTCAAACCTCTCTCTGTGTCCAAACCAGGTGAGGTTCTCTCTCAAAAAGCAATTCAAAAGGCCTCTTGAAAACAAAGCAATTAGTTTATTGTCCCAGTATATAACTATATAAAATCAGTTCTTTGAATTCATTAGCATTTCAGATTATTTCATCCATGCATAGAGAAGCCACAAGAGCAGAATACAGACACACATCCTCCTCCCATAAAATTGAGATATATCACATCAAAAGCACAGCTTCTGAGAATGATAATTTTGTGTAAAAAAACCAATAAACTGGACTGGGGGGCACATTTGCCTGCTAAAACTGACAAAAAGCTCTAGGATGTCAACAGAGAGCTTAACTGATTGCCTAACCAGTTCAAGATATGTTAGCTTTTCGCACTGAAAGATATTATATTTTATAGGACTGAATGTTCCTTTATACATACAGCATGCCCAGACACAAAGAGACAAAACACAAGTACAGATTTTTATTCCACAGTGTGGTGCAGATAATTTGAACTTGTTCTTGGTAATGCTTAAAAAGCTAATACGCTTTCAAATTAGGCTCTTGAGGTCTGATCATGCTCTCATTAGAGGCATTAACAAAATTCTCAGTAATTTTACCAAGAGCCAGGATTTGGTCCTTAGGAAGATAAGAAAACTTAATATTAAGTGTTGCAGTCTTCTTAAAAGATATTGTCACCATTCATTGATTTTCAGAACTGGCATCTCATAAGTAGTTGGATCAGTTGTTATGATAAGAAGTTCTGCTGATGCCTCCAGCTTTTCTGAGTTTCTTTTTACTTTACATTCTTGTCTGTTATAAAGATAAATGCTCAGTGAACAAGGCAGTTCTAAAGTAATTTTCTTTCATTTTAATTTACAGGTTTTTGTAAGATTGCAGTGGCTGTGTGTAATTTCTAAAAACACAATAATTTGCATGCATTAAGAAGGTATGTTTGTGCAGTGTGCCATTACTTTTGTATGCTGCATAGCTTTTCTATATGAAAGGAGATTCTGATTCAGAATTATGAAAAATAACGTCTATAAATACTGCAGAGAAAATAAATTAATAACACTTGGCAATTATTTCTTTTCTTGAAACATTAATCAATGGATCTTGTTCAGAACCTGTCTAATTCTCAGCATAAGTAAAGAACTACTGGAGCCAGAAAATATGTCATAAATTGTCACTCCATTTAACTGACAAAGAAACGAAGAATTGGATCATTTAAGAGACTTGCTGCATTTTCTTAAATTTTGCCTGCATTCAGGCTTTTTAAAAGGCTTCAAACCTCAAACCCCAAACAGAGATACTGAGTACTGAACAGTGTTAAAGTCCTGCCAATGTCAGGTCTCCTGATGCAGAGCTAGTGCATGTTCTGGACTGTGTGTGAACCTACTTTGTGCACGTTCACTTGCATGATAAAATAATTAAGCAAATTGCATTTATTTAAGGACCGATTATAATCAAATGAATGGTTGAAGGTAAATCAGAACTTTAGAAGGGAACAGTAATCATAGCCAGTGACATAGATATCCACTATAACTTGAAAAAATACCAGCAAAATGTATTTGTATGTAGCTCCCACCTCTGCATATGGTGTTTTCTGACAGGGCTGCTGAGTTTAGCAGAGGACAGTTCTTTCATTGTGCTTTAATGCTGCAACACCAAGATGAACAGCAGTCCAGAGCAGCTTCAGTTATAACCACTGCAACAGTTCATCTTCATTTTGCAAGCGAATTCTTTTGGCCTCCTCATAAAAACAAAGATGTCTATTGCCTGGAAGTTATCCCTTTTTAACCTGAGTGATGAGAATTGTTCACAATTTTGCAAATTAAATCTCTCTAATGACTTATAAAATGAAATTTCTTTCACAGTTCCACTGGAAATTTCTTGCCTGACCTACATCCCAAGTTGTTATTTACTTTGTTTCATGTCTGCACCAGACTGACAGCTCACAGCAGTCCTGTAAGTCAAGAATTGCAGTTGACTTCTTCCTATTTCCGTCATTTTCAAATAACTAGTTTCTGGCTTTAATGATATATGTTTGTCCTTAAATACAGGAATTATTAAATGAGGTTCTCTAGCTTGTCTTAAGCAGGATGCCTGGTTTCTCATGCTTCTTGTCTTGAAAGATAATTCTACAAACTCATGTAAGTGAGGGCCTTAGTCAATCTCTGACAGAGTTGATTAGGAGGGGACTTCCCTTGATCAAGTTATTCCATAATTAGCCACAGAAATTTTCCCTGGCCTCTCTGCTAAAGCGTCTAGTGTAGCATTTTCAGAGTCACAGTGCTGGATTAACATTGATAACAACATTTGCACTTGCTTGAGTCTCCTGCTCATGACACAGGCTGGTTTGAATTTGTGTGCTTCTGCAGAATCAGGCAAACACTGAGGCACATTAGAAAACAGACTTAATCATTTAAAGCAACATCTTTGTTATTGTGTTAGTCACATCCTTCACTGAGCAGAGGGCTATGAAAGCTACTGCAATTTTCATGTGATCAAGACTTTGTCCTTCCGGATTTTGTTTATTGCAGAATTATTACACAATTAATTATATTTACTTATTGTCACTTTTCATCTGTGCTCTCTTGTGTTTCCTTACACAATTCTCTTTCTCACTCTGGTTCATCTCTAATTCTATTTCCTGACTTTCATGGTTGAACTCTTCTTTTACTTCTCAGTGTTCTATTTGCTTGAAATGACAGGTCTGGCACTTAGATTTGGTTTTGTACTTATCATATCACAGAATCTTGCATTCACTGCTGCAATTTTAGTCTTTTTTTGGTTTGAACAATTGTCTAACTTTCAGTTACTTAACAAAACTTTCTACTTTAACATCTTCTGGTATTTGCTTTTAGAAAGATTCTCTGTACCACTGTACATTTAAGAGTAATGTATATAAAGCCTTCAAGGTCTGACATTTCAGAAACCTCAGGGATACATCTCTTTCCACTTCCCTTGCTCACCTTCAAAGGAATCCCCCAAAAGAGAGATTTGCTGTATTATGCAATGTAAAATTAAATCAGCTAAAACTATTGACTTTAACCCTCATTAATTTAACATCTAGTTCATATCAGATCTCTCTGCCCCTGCACTGAAAGAAGAGTAATATAAGAACCCTAGTAAGCTCTCACATATTTAATTTTTTGGTCTTTTGGCTAGAACTGTCCCAAAGTCACCTACCATTTTTATTTCATCTGCCTTTTCCCCCTTGTTTTTTATTATTCATTTCCTTAGCAGGTGAATTATCACCAATTATCACCAAACTGTGGGCTGGGCAATTGCAGTAGAGCCATGTGCCTACCTGGACTCACCCCTTTGCAGCAAGAAATCAGAAAAACAGATGAAAAAGACAGCCCCTCAGCTCTTCGCCAAACTCAGACATGCTTTCTGCCTGGAACATGCAAATAGCTATTTTAGGTACAGCTCTGGGGCTCTAAGGTATAAAGAGCAAGCTTGTCTATGACTGAAATAGCTGTCATAGTGTTTCTTGCTCATCAAGCTTTCTCCCACCAACACATCCAGACAGCTCCCTGCAACTTTCCTACAGTCCAAGACAACCTTCTGCTGAAGTTTTTAGGGTCTGTCCTGCCAGTTTTCCCCAACAGTGAGAAGAGCAGGGATACATGGTTAAGATAAAACAGGAAAGTCAGTACTAGCTGAGGACTGACCTGCAAATCAACCCCTTTTCAGGCCCATTTCACTTTGTGACACTCATCTCTACCAGTGGCCATCATACACTCGGCAAACTGTGCTCCAGCACCCTCCTGTCAGACGGCAGCAGCTGAGGGTCTTGCACATTCTGAGTGTTCCCAGCTTTACGTGGGAGACAGTGAAATATCTAAATATCTCCCATAATCAAATATTTCAAGCTCAGAAGCAAAACTCATGCTCTGGAATATTAAAGATAATCTGAAGGAAAAGTCCCTGACTCCTCTCCAAACTGCTGCATCGCTAAAAGAATGTGGAGCACCAGTTCCTAGTTCTCCGTAGGTAGATGACCTCTATATCACTTCTTTCACACTGCTCCATCAGTCAGCTCTGCTTTTTCTGGTTCTAACCCTCCACAAAGAATTCTGCAGACTCCTGCTAATTGTTGCAAAAAAATTTACAGCACTGAGAATTAATTCTGGATCACTGCAGTTGCCTGTCACTATGAATAAAGCCTGGAAGTACTTTTCATGGAACAAAGCAGTTCTCTACCGTTAGTATGGTCTTGTGTGAGGGTTGAAACACAGTGAATTTGCTGGCAATATTCTTAAAGCTGTTGTTCTAAAACTTCCATAAGGGACTTTTACAGGAAAAGGAACACCACCCCTCTGTTATATGCCTTCAAAATCATCAGGTGCCACAGGGCATCCACAGTATGAATCACTTTGTGGATACCAAACAATTACAGGGAAATGCTGCTGATATATCCTTCTGTTAAGATTTAATAGGATAGATTTGCCTATAAATAATGTGCTAAAATTTGTCACAGAAAAAATAATAATTTTCAGGGCCAATCACTCTCTTTTCTCTCCTTTACCCTTTCTCTCCTTTTTTAATGGATAGCTAGATTAGATAGATAGATAGATAGATAGATAGATAGATAGATAGATAGATAGATAGACTTATATGCACGCAGAGATGACATCTTGCTATGCATGGAACACATGAGTCACCAGACTTTGAAGATAAATATGAAGTACCAATGGGATGCAGCCAAATAATAAAACCAAAAAGTTTCTTTCTGGTGCAGAAAATGATAAATAAAAGGATGCATGTGGAGATGACTTGAGATAAGTAACACAGATAGATTTTACTGACAAAGAATGTGACCAAATTAATCCTGTTAAGAGTTGGCATGTTATTTTACCAAAATACAGATAAATAAACAATGGAAACACAGGAGTGACACAGCTCTGTCTCTGGAGCTCTATGCCTCCTGAGATCACCCAGAGGCTGGAACTCAGAGCTAGATTTGGAAAAGCAAACTAGATTTATTATAGTAAAGAGATTATCTGAGCAATCGATAATTTTTTATCATGACATTACCATAATATCCTGAAAATATATATTATATTCTAGCATGAGAAGAACAGAGTGGTTAATGTGACTATTTAAAGAAGTAATTAGTGTATTTGGCATTCAGGATCAGGCCTGTCCTTAGGTTATATGAAATATTTACGGGACATGAGCCTCTGAATTTCATTTTGAAGTTGTAATAAAAGATGTCAGTTCTACAGAGATCTCTGGTCTTTGTGAAGTAATTAAAAAAAAAAAAAAAAGAAAGAAGAGAAAATCCTTGAACACAAGAGTGGTTTTATTTTTGAGATAAAATTTTTACAATTACAATCAATTCCTGAATTGTATGACTTCTTTTTGAATGCATCTTTAACATGTGCAAATTTCTTCTATTCTGCTTCTACATATGACTGACCTGACAGAGAACAATTTATAAAATTAATGTCTTAGTTCACAAAATAATAAAAAACAAAATTAAAACCAAGATCTATCAAAAACATATTAACTAAACGTATTAGTTTCACATCTTCTTCATCCCCATGCCACGGAGTTTGGATCACCAAACTCTAGCAACAGCTCAAGCCAACATTTTGCTCTGTGGAAAAGCTTCTACTGAATGCACTGAATCAATGGAATGCATTTCATCAAAGCAATAGTAAAAAGAAAAATTTCTACGATAGGGACATTCATTATTATTCAGATCATTACAGAGCATATGTAGTTTCACATCCCACAAAAATGCATTAATTTTACTTATAAACTTTAAGTAGACAGAACTAATTTTTTTTCTGTTCTTCAAACTATACTTTATTGGCTTTTTTATTTTTTTTCATTAACTTCGTAATTGTTTCTAGTTTTTGACAAATCATATCTAAGTGTTTGTACCATTTTTTTAAAACTAAGTCTGTACAATTTGTTCTTTTTGGAAGTTAAGGAGTTAAGTTTAGGAGCTAAAACTCTTAAGCTGAAGGACAAATAATAAATTATAGCTCATTAGGTAATCCTGGTCCTATAATTGATATCTCTCAATGCATTTGCTGCTCCCTTTTTACAGCATGGTTACTCATGCTTTATTTTTATCATTTATTATTTACAAAGTGCCATGTGTTCCTCATTCTTCACAAAACAGAAAATGTTCCAGGTCCCTGCCCAGAAAAGCTTAGGATTTATGATCAAAAGGATGTGGACTCCTCTGCTTTGAAATGTTTTTTCATGTTACATCACAGAATAATCAGTAGAGAAGTTAACAGACCATCCCAGTCCACTGCTGGTCCATAAGCCCAAGACAACACAGGTCTCATTTGTTACTGTAAAGCCTTAATCCATTTCCTCTCCATGATTTCCATTGCATTATTTCAGCACAGCAGAGCTGATGTCTGTATCACAGTTTGGTACACATCTATAACGTGTGTTTAGATGCTGATTTGTCCTTACAGCTGTTCCCTGAAATCTGAATAGATAAGGAACTTGGAAAATGACTATGACACAAAGCTGCATTGCAGAGCATGAAGTCTAATTTCTTTTTCTAAGGTGAAATTCACCAGCTCACACTGAATATCTGGTTTAAATGCACCCTAGGTCTATAAATATTACTTATAGATCTATCAACTTACTCTTTCAATCCATGTCTGAGTGCCAGAGACAGTTCATTAAAGGCCAGTCAGTGGCCTTTTTTACTCTTCTCTGATATGCCAATGAAGATGATGAAGAAGATGCAGATTTGATTTTTTTACCACTCTTTTTACATTGGTTGATGGACAGTTCATGCTGTGACAACAGAAGTTAAAACCTTTACCTAAGGCTTCTAAACTATCTTGCTCTTCGAGTGAGAATTTCAGGTTTTCAATAAGCTTGAATTCCGTAACTTCTGAGACATTTCACTGCTGAGTAAACCCCATGTGCTTGAAGTTCTCAGCCTAAAGACAGACAAACAATTGATTACATACTGTTACAACCATGATCACCTGTGATGAGAAGCAGAATTAGCTTTTTTCTCAGACCAGCTAGAGCAGCTGTAAAAACTAGAGAGGCTTTCAGGTATGCCAGCTTTTCCTGAGATCTGGAATAGCAGTTAATTTAAAAGCACATCAAGGCCTTCTGACAGAGGGAGCTTCTAGTTTATAGAAGATGCAAGTGTTACTAGTAAGAGGGAAAGGAAATTTCCCAATCTCCCACATTTATTCCCAGATATCATGCAACTGTGCTCTTCCTTCTCTCCAGAGTAAGAGTTGTTCTTCTCTCTGAAACTACTAGTTCTGATCCTGAAGATCTCTTCGTATCAGTTCCACAGCACTACATGAGGCCACATCACTGGCTTAGATAACCACATTACTGTATTTTATTTTCCTTATTATACTCCAACAAAGGCCATATGTATCCTCAGTGTCAGCTTTGCTCTGACTCCAGCAGGACACTGTGGCAGAATCACCTGAAACTGTGAATTTTTTGTAGCATGTTAATACAGAGAATAAAGCTAAAATATGGACAAGAAAACAAAGACGAGGTCAGCTATGAGAAGAAATAACCTTTGTGACAGTGTTTTGGCTACAGAAGAAGTCCAAGTGCACAGAGCAAGATTGGAGAAAAGTCCTTTTCTGGAAATACAGAAAGTACAGGATATAGTCTCTTCATCTCGATTTTATCTTTTCCTTTGTGACTAAGATTTAAATTTGTGAGGGGAATTCAAGATGGTAGGGGAATAAATGCAATTTACCTGATCTTGAACCTGAAATTCAACATTTTTAATCCTCTGTTAAGTTCCTGACTGAACTGAGAAAAGTAACTTTGGTTTGAGGTGCGATGTATTTCTTCTCTGTCATGAGGCTTTGCATCTGTGGGCATGGCAAAACCAGAAACATTTCTCTCCAGCTTAAGAGAGTTAGTTACAGATCAGAAACCCATTATATCAATCTAGTACAAAAAAAACACCCCAAAAAACCCAAGAACAAAAACCAAATCAAAAAAGGTCTCAAGAGATACCAACAGAGGTTCAATCTATCTCTGCTCATGTTTTTACAGGAAACAGTTCATCATCTTTTATCTCTACTAACAACTCAGTTCCTACACAAGGGCCAAGTGAGAATTGGTTGTAACTATTTATGGCAGGAAGAGATTACTCACTCCTCAGCCTAAAGAAATGGCTTCAGCCATACCTAAGATGTTTAGGGTTTTGGGGACTTATATAAACACTCTTCTGACTCCCTTTGGAAACTGCAAATTGCATTTTGAGAACACCATTTTAGTTAAATGACAAATGATCTTACGTTTCTGGGAGAAGATGATTTCAAAGTTGAAGTTGTCAGTACTTAAAAAGTTTTCCCTCCAATTCATTTAACTTTCCTCTGAGATTCAGTATATTCCTCTGTCAAACGAAGATGATGATAACCCATATCACCATATTTCAAGTCTAAATTCATTAAAATTTATAAAATGTTTTGCAGTGCTTAAGAGAAAGATGTTACAAAATTTGAAAGCATTTTTGCTATACTAATTAGCTCAAGAGTGAGACCTTCATTGAACTGCAGTTCACACTTTGGAGAGATTACAGGTGGTTTCATAATGTTATTTTGTAAATGTTTTTTAGTTCTGAAAACATTTTAATTTATTTACTGCAACTGGCACATATATAAAAGCATATGGAATGCATGGTGCCAATACAGCTCCCAAACACATTGGCTTAGCTGACAGAAGTTCTCCAGATTTTTAACTGAAATTATACAGCTGCATTAGGAAGGAATAACTCACATGTTGCCTTTTTTTCCTAGGAAAGCACTGTGAAAATTAACTTGTAGATTATACATAGGAATCATGACTGGAGCTTGACAGCTCACAATAACAGCTCAACAGGCCAGAGCAGAAATAAAGAAGTATGGGAGCCAATGGGAGTGCTGAGTGCTTGGCAAGGAGCTGGAATTAAGGTGGGCAGAACACAATTGTTTAGACTGGAATTTAGACAAGACAGCAGAGCTAACATGTCAGTAATGTAAGAAAACTGAGGTGCAGGTACAGTAGATATTTTGATCACTATTAACTCACCTCCCAGTTCTTGTATGGTGCTAACAAAATCTGTTACCATGAAAAGAATTGTGAAGCTTTAATTGAACACATTAAAGTCTCTTTATCCATCACTGGAGCAAAGGCTTCAATATTATACAGTCTGAGTGCATTTTCTGAATCCTTAGTGGAAATACCACTCAGTTTTTAAACCAAAGTTTGCATAAACAGTGCTTAAGCAGCAGTTTCCTTGCTCTGATTTATGACAAGACACCCAGACTGGAACATCAGTATTCCAAAATCAGCTGCTGGAAGGATTTTCAGCGCATCAGAAAGAGATACCCTGTGTGTCATAAGGAGCAGAAACACACTAGTCAGGGTATCTTTAGCAAACAGAAACAGCAGACTAGCAATAATGCAAATTCAGATGGAAATCACTCCATATTTAAGAGAGAGGCAAGAGATTTGAGAGCTTACAATGTAGAGAGAGAAAGACAGGATCCAAACTTATCTCCAAAGAGTCTCTATCTATGCATTTGGTTACAGAGCAGAGCAGGATGATATGCAGTAATCCAAATAAAGTGAGTAAAGGGGAATGCATTAAAAAAATTAGGCTGTTGTCTCCTCCTTGGACCTACCAAGTAGTTTTTTTGCCAAAACACAAATTCTCTACATGCCCTCCAGCTTCCAGACATCAGCAAGGTTTTTTGTTTTTAATCAGCCAGACACTTCCCGAGTTAATCCTTTTGCCATGAACTTGTCTAACCAAATCTCCCAGCGCACACTGCACCTTCCTCCTTGTCTCATGAAACAGAGATGTCACACACTACCTATATTCTCCCTCTTATCTAAGCAAATGCATATGTCTGCTACACGTGATATCTTAATCACTAGTCCTTTCTCAAGAAAAGTTTCAGCATCTGCTGTATCTTAATTATAGCATCTCAAGGGACACCAGCTGATTTCCACATTAGTTAGCAAAGCCTTTCTTATTAGGAATTCTTTGGAGGCCAGATCGTTCATCTTAACAATGCCACAACACAGCAGGTGAAATACTCCGATGCAAAGCAGCACAAGACCTATTTGCCTTCCAGCCCTTCGTGTAGCATTTACTTGCTGAACCCACACCAGAGGAGGTAAATACCTCTTTCCAAAAAGATTAATTCCACCTTGAAAGAGGTGGAATTGTTCCATAAAGAGCAGGCCTTTGTCAGGTATAAATTATCATAACACTGTTGTCATGGAGCTATGAGAAATTTATCCCTGCTGAGGATCTGCTCCAGGATTCTCCAGCTTTTATTGCTGTGTATGTATTGTTGTAGTGAAAGGTTGTCTGTCATGGTGAAAGCAAGCATAACACAATGATTTGTTTGTGTTTACAACTCCATGATTTTATATCTGTTAGTCATTGGGGGTTTTTTCCTAATCACATCTGCTCTTGTTACTTTCTGAATCTGAAATCCCCCATTAAGATGAGTTGTCAGTAACAGCTTTTTATCAGAGTTCATCACTCTCTGCTGGCTCTGGGACACATGCAGCTAATGACATGCTGCACACCTCTGGCCCAGATTGCAACTGAGAAAACAGCAATAAGGAGGCTGTGCTAGTGGCTAGTGATTTTAAAGAGAAACAGTGCTAGGAAAGATTAGATGACATAGGTTCCTGGTTTAAGTCCTTAGTTTACATGACCAGACAACATCCCTGACAAAGTGAGGAAGTGTTTCTTTTTGAAAATTATGAAAATACATCATTACCGAGAATCAAGTATTTTCTTTAAAGGGGACAAAAAGTGAATAATGAAAACTTATAACAGTCTTTTTAAGCTTTATTTTTAGTCTTTATTCAATTGCACAACTCCACAGAATATCTTTTATATAGTTATTTGAAATGAGCAGGCTTATTTTTAGGAATGAGATTTGCAAAAGCACCAGGAGATCTCTAAGTGCAAATCCTATGTCTTTCCCTGATATTTGTGTTATTGCATCACTCATGTTTGATTTGAAAATGACCTCTTCCTACTCCAGTGGGGGTTTTATTCTGTTATTGACAATCAGGACAGAGTTAATCAAACTGGCCCAACCTCAAAGTAAAAATATTTCCCCTGCATTGGAATCTTATATTGTCATGTGGGCATGAAAGAAATCCTAAAATAAAACTGGTTTACCTGACACTGACAAAGTAGAAGGCAGCTTTCAAAGAATGTTTCTCAAAAGGCAGACTTCAGAGCCCAATGGTGCACTTTTATCACTTGTTTCATAGGTGTGAAAACAGAGACATTTCTCACACAGGCATAAGATGTAATTGATTGTTCTTGCTCTATCTCAGCCTGTTAAATTGATGATTGCTGCTGATGCACATTCTTTAAAGAACATTAAAATCCAGGGTGAAATTTTCATTTTGTCTGTGCCAATGAATCTCAGTCAAATTTTGTCTGTTATCATCTACACAGTCCAAAATATTGATAGATACTATTTTATTAGTAACTGAAGAAAAGGTAAAATGGCTTTTCCCCCACTGTGTAGTCAAAATGAGTATTTCTGTTATGAATATGCTTAGAACCATTAAATCATGACCCTGAAACAAAGAATACTTGTGAATAACTGAAAATCCAAAAGGAAAAATGCAGCAGAATTTGTTTGTGGCAGATTAGTCTGACACACTGAGTCTGACATTTAAAAACTCTCGCTATTTAAAAGTTACTTCCTTGCTATTAATCCCATCTTGCCATTTTTGTAAGACCAGAAGAAAAGATGAGCTGATGCTGATATATTAACATAACTCATGACCCTGCAGCTCTTCCCTTGGCAGGTGTCCCTCACAGCTCCCTGCACCAGCCTGTGTGGAATCAAATCAGGGTCTGTCCTCTTATCAACCAGGTGATGTACACACTTCTCTGCGTGGCTGCCTTCCTTGCTGTGAAATGCTGTAAAATACAGAGATGGTTGTGCTGGCTCTCCACATGACTCTACATCAAACACAAAGAATACCAAATGACTTCAGGAGTGACACAGAATCTCTCAGGAGCTGGCCCAGCTGGACTGAAAAATTTCAGAGCAAGGACATAAGGATTTGGCCTTCTGAGCTGCTGGGACAGACACATGTTCAGGATCCCACCGAGACAGGTCTCAGAAGAGTCTTTCCTTATATGCTCCCTTTCCAGTGGTACACATTTTCTATGTGCCAGCAAATAATTCCACAGTTCCTGATCTATGTGACAGAAACTTTCTAACCAACATACATATTTCAGTTAAAAAAAAAAATAAAAATAAAAAAGAATTCACCATTAGTTAAAAATATTCTTATGGGTTGAAATTGAGCATGAATTATGAAAAATCAGCATCTGAGACATGAAGTTCTCACTCAGCAGAAAAAGTAATGACTTGGGAGACAGTGCAGCATAGGAGGGCCAAAAACTGTAATGAAAAAAGCTTTGATGGCTCCAAGGGAACTGAGGAAAGCACATTCTCTGTCTGATATGGGGAGTGTGTGGCAGATTAGCCCTGGCTTCCCATAAGAACCCTCCCAGAGTGACATCAGCTGTCTAGAGGAGAGGGACTGAGATCCAGGTTGGCCACATGAAGGGTTTCCACACTGCTGCACTCACACCACACAAAGTACAGCTTGAGGACTGTTTCTGGGCAAGGTGCACAGATGGTGAAAAAAAGTCCCTTTAACCTCCCACACTGAGTGTGAAAGCAGGATTCTCACATACAGGCATGTGTAAAGAAATATATATTTAAGAAATTACACCCTTTCTTTTACTTTGTAGAGAGTTTTTTGGTATAAAGGATTACATCATAGCTTGGGAATCAGTAAGAGCAGGTACTGTCCTGTCAGAATCCCACTGGGTAGTCTTGCGTAATCAGTTTAGAGATGACAAAACTAATCCTTATACTGATTAACAGTTTGTTCCAATAACACTACTACAGGTCCAGTCTAAATCAACTCCTATTGGAAGTAAAATATATTTTTCAGAAAAAATAAAACCCAAGGAACCTTGATTTTAGAAAACTGCAGACAGAGAACCCACAAAGATCCTTTGAAAACAAATTCAACAGATTATAACCATTATTAAAAAAATGTGCACCTAGGGTCTACCTTTGCCTAAATTCCAACCTGACACCATTTTACTTCTTTATAACTCCTGTGTCAAAGTTTTTCAGCCTCATACTCTGTGCCTTATATAGATACAGGCTGGGACAAATTACCATTGCTTAAACTAAATAGGTTCAAGTCCTTCAGTATCGTGCTGCACAGAAGGCCCAACCCATTAATCATTCTCCAAGCCTTCACCAACTTTTTATTCCTTTTTGAAATATGAACCTGGATCTTCACAGGAATTCAGCTCTTTGGGAAATTATCACATCACTACTGACACAGGAGTAGCACAACTTCATTATTCCTGTTTGAAGTTTCTCTTTAGTCCATCTTCATGCCTTTGGCCACTGTGTGACAGTGAAACTTCACTATAATTCCACCAATTATCTATCATGATCTCTTTCTCCTGAGAGACTCATTCATCCTACCAAAGTAAGTTAAACTATTTAGAATCCTAGAATATCCTGAATTGGAAGGGACCCACAGGGATTATCAAAGTACGCTCCTTGTCCTGCATAAGACAGCTCTATATATACATATATATACATATATATTAAAAAAATAAAGAACCAAAAAACCACTACCACCAACAAAATAAAACAAAAAACCAACCAAACAAACAGAAAAGCAACCAAAAAAAAAAAAAAACCCAAACAAACAAATAAACAGAAAATCCCAACCCAAATATATGTATGTGTTATATGGGTTTACCTTCAGTTTTACTCAAGTGTGTATGATTTATGAATCATTTCATACACTAAATTTATTTCCAAAATCCCGAGCTTTATTCCATCTACCATAAATTATTTTTTAATAATTTTCCACTCATTAAAAGAAATGGGCAACAGAGCACGACCCAACAATCCCTAAGGGAGCCTATTAGATCATGATTCCCACTTTGCATATTGAGACTACCAGATAAGCAGTTTTAGGTCTTTTTAATGTGTTGCCCAGTTGAATTTGCATTATTCTCATTTCTTAACCAAAGGTTGTGTGGTACCATGACAAATGCCCTGAGAAAGTCCATTACATCAGCACTACAACATTTATCGACCAAGCCTCATATATCATAGGAAAGCTATTGAGTTAGTCAGACAAGCTATATTTTCCATAAACCAATGAGAATTGCCGTAAATTACATTATTCCTGATTATTACTTTACTAATAATGTCCCATATCAGTCTTCCATTATTTTGCCAGGGATTGGCACCAGTCTGAAAGGCCTGTAATTACGAAGTCGTCCCATTTAAAATTCTGGCACAGTATTTGCCTTCCCAGTGCTGTGTCAATTAATAAAAAACAACATTAAAAGTGCAGAGACATTCTTAAGTGGTTCCTTGAATACTCCCTGATGAATGTTATTGGAACTGCTCATCATAAAATGTCTTAACTTGAACAGTAGCTGTTTAACAACCTCCAAGTTAGTGAGGAAATTTCCCTATCCCTATCTCTACCTCCACAAAATGCCAATAACAGCCCTTACTCTCAAAATGCTTCAAGATCAGTAGTTTAAGGATAATTTATAAGAGCTAGGTATTTAAGTTTTCTAAGCCTTCTGTGTTGCAGTACCTCTGGAGTAATTAAGAATATTCCTACTTCAATAAAAATCATTCTTTCTTTTATTTTGAACAGGATCTGAGGTATAAAGCATTCTCATATCTTTTTCATTCTGCCTACCCAGAATTTATATGGCAACATTAAACCTTCTGCTGCCAGGGAGTCCCCATGTGGACTCACTCTAAATAGATGCCTCACTGAATCCAGTAAATTCTCAAGGTTTATGAAGTACAACAAACAGTGAAGTAGTTAATACGGTAAGAGGACTATGTATCATTCTATATTACCAGGAATCACAAGTGGATAAAATCTAATTAAAGGGACAAATTTTCACTTTGAGATCTGTAGAGCATTTCTGTACTCGAGAGAAAAAAATATAGGGAAAAGAAGAGCTAGAAAACTTACTTCTAGTTACAGCAGAAACACTATAACAAACAAATAAGCAATTTTAATTTCTAGAAGAAAATGAAAGGAGGAGTAGTCAGCAATACAGACTGATTTTTTTTGTACAATAGTGTCCCAAGTATAACAGGAAGGCAAAACAGAGTAGGTATTTTAAATAAGAACTTTACGATATTGTCATATAGAGCTGGGGGAAACATGGCCTGGAAAAATCACTGTAAGATGACTGCTTAGCTCAGAAAAAATTTATTGATGATTCACTGTCAAACTAGAAGGTTTTCCTAAGTGGCATATGATCCAGTATTTTGATTAATGATTTGGCTAAAGTTATAGAAAGCATATTTGTTAAATTTGCAGAGAACATCAAGCTAGAAAAGCTTAAGAGAATAAGACAGGGATGTGCTCAGAATTTAAAAACATGTAGATAAAGTGGAAAAAGGGTTTTGAATAAGTAGGCTACAAGTCAATAAACACAGTGTCAAAAGTCCACAATTAGGTAGGACTAATCACCTACAGAGGAAGAATTTTTTCTGGTCTACTCAGCAAGAGCAGACAAGAGCACTTCTCCAGTTTGGGACATTACTAAAGCAAACTGGTCTGAGGGAAGCAACAAGAAATACGATCAAGATCTAGAAAGCCCAACCCATGTGACAAGGTTTAAGGAATTGCTCACTCTAGAAAAGAGAATATTACAGGAGATGCAATAATTTTCTTAAAATGTGTACAGAGCAACTACAAAGGGAAGGGGAATATATCCTTCTTCACATCATTTGTGGCTAAAACTAAAAGAACAGAGGGTATAGATTTCATCAATGCATGTTTAAGTAAGTCAATAGCAAAACAGTAAAAGCTTTCAAATAGCAGGATAGTTAAGCACTGGAACTGATAATCCAGAGGGTTGTGGACTTTCCACAAGTACATTTGTGCTACACTGCAGTACACGTGTATCCTTGGAGATTCTAAATCTTCCGTGAAACTTTTCTGCTTCAAAAAAGAGGAATGCCAGGTTTACAAGTCTGTTGCACTTACATAGATGAGGCCTTTATCCATACATTCTGTTTCAAAGTGAAAAGTTTGTGTTGATTTCAGCAGAAGCACATCCGGGTCCAAATTCAGGAAAACTTAAGAGCAGTGGCCTTTTGGCCACTGAAAAGGAGTTTTCTTGGGATCTGCAATCAGTTGCTTAACAAAAGTGGAGAGACATGCTTTATCCTTCTTAATTTTTCTAAATAGGCAGATAATCCTTTCTGTACAAGGCATTTTTGTTTGGAGAATAGTGTTGCAACAGATCAATACCAGCTTCTCTGCAAACAAAGAAAACCCCCTCTGCCAGGAGGCATATGTATGGCTGGACAAACAACAGTTACTATGGTGCTAAGAAACACAACCACACGGGCTAAAGGCAGGACAGACCAACTAAAAGGCCATTTCCTGTTATGATCTGATGTGGATGATATGTTAATGCACAACCACGACTGAATCCTCCCTCAGAGAGGCTGCATATTGCAGCATCAGCTGTTGCTGAGCTGGGAAGTGGGAAGGTGAGCTCAATAGGAGCCCACTCAGAGCTCACCTTTCCAAAGGAAGTTACAATTTCAACACAAGTGCTTGCTTCAGATATGGGCATCAGCGGGACAGGTTAAATACTGATTAAAACACAAGAACTTTCACCTCAACATGAGGAAGATCTTCTTTACATGGGGGGTGTCAGAGCACTGAAACAGCTGCCCAGGGAGGGTGTGGAGTGTCCCTCTCTGGAGACATTCCAAACCCACCTGGGTGGGTTGGACTGAATGATCTCTGGAGGTCCCTTCCAACCTTGAAAATTCTGGGATTCTGTGAAGTAGTAGCAGTAAATAACCTTGTTCCAACAGGTACCACCACCTGCACGACATGAGCTCACCAGGACAAGCTGGATGTCTCCTCCTCTACCCACTCACAGCACTGGGGTAACAATGGGCATGCTGCACATAAATTAGGACAACAGCAATGGAAACTTCAGCTGAAATAGGACTGGGAGCTTGCAATTATGCTAGTTATAATCTGTAATAATTATTCTTCATTCTGCTGATAAATTCTAGGCTGGTATTTACTGACAGACACAGAGGTACACATGAACAAAACTGGTCCCAGCATAACAAATTACCCTGTTAGCATTCTACTCATGCTATTTACAATCCAATTGCTATTTTTTTACTGTGACTCAATGTGGTTTCTACATTGAGTCTTTTTAATTAAATGTTTTATATGCATCATTAGTAAAACTTTTAGCTTTTTAAAATTACTTTTGGATTGTGTGTTGTTCAAATTTATTATTCATTACAATATGTAAAGCATCTCAAAAACCTCTTTTACATGCATTCCCTAAACACATATAAATCACACAATGTGTAAATACACCTAATATAATTAGCACTTTCATTAATATGTGGTTGTACCATTCACACCTTACAACTGCAATTAGAAAACAAAATATTAAATGTAATTAGAACCTCTCAGAACTAAATTTTAAAAATCCTTAATTCTATGTTATTATTAAAATTTAAGACTATTGATACCTTAATTTTCACAGGTTTTGCACCTCATTGGAGTCTAAGAATAAGCTAGCTTATTTTCAGCTAGCTTAATTTTTAATCAGCTCCATGTTTTCACAAATTAGGCCAATTATTCTCAGTTAGCAGAAAATAGTATTAATGAAAATATTTATTTTCATTAGTGTTTGTAAAGATCTATTTCTTAATCAAATATAGACATTAGGTCTAAATGAACCCAAATAGTTTCCTTGTATGCAAATTGCTTGTCTCCGTGGCTACATGAGTTAATAGACTGGTGTTTTATACAAGGTATGTGCACCAGAATATAAATCTATTACTGGACAAAGCAGCAAATCTGTGTCTTTATGACCTAACTTGTGCTATAGCTGGATGCTGGCAACACAACCTGTTGTCACACATGAGATTTACATTTAAAACTCTTTCATTGAACACTTTGTTGTGTATGACACACTGAGTCTATACTCACTTTTCTACATGGAATGTGCAGGTCTGTCTATCATTACATGATTTTCTTAATAAAAATCATTACTTGCCCTTGCCATGTGGTTTCTTGACATGGAAACCAGAGACCTTGCCATTCCAACCACCACACTAATGAAGAATACTAGAATATCTGTTGTTAATTTGGAATCTATATGGTTGTTCTCTTGTGCAATTTCAGAGGCAGTGATTTAAAACTATTTTTTTTAAATTTGCAGGATGACATAAATATCAGTAAGGCCTGAAGGAATGCAATATCCAGCACCTCCCAGGGGGAGTTAAGTATCAGGGTTTTGACAGTAACTAGGTAGCTGCCAGATTCTCCAAAAACACCTTATGCACTTTGTGTTTCTGAAAATGCCCCTGTGCTCCCACTACTCTCTTCAGGATTCCTAATAGCCCCAGAAATGTATTTGAAAACAAAATCTGAGCATTTATTTGTAAAATAAAGGATTTTTATTTGACTTTCTTCAGAATTTCCCCTGGCAATTTAATATTAATTAAAATCTGTTGAGCCATATGGTGACTCTTCTTTTTCTTAACAAACACTATGACTTTCATATTTTCTACCATGATTTTTCCCATTTTTGCCATAACAAACAACAAATCTTAGAGAGCTCATAGCTCACAGACATCACTGTTTCAAATATTAATGCAACCGCACAAACAGACCAAAAGGGACCACAATAGAAAAATGTTTTCAAAGCATTTAAGGCAAGTGAACCTTGTGTGATTAAATATTCACTGTAACAAAACCGACTTTCACATTCATAAATAGAGCAGAGTCACAAAGAGCATGGGTCCTGGCACTCATCTTTTTCTAAGCTGTAAAGAACCTGTCTTTATATTTATGGTACAGAATTACACATCATTGTTTCCTGTGCCAGCCATCGCTGCATTTTTTAAATTGCACTATAACTGAGCAATAAATATAACGCATTGATTCCAGATTAGATGGAGAGAGAAACAATCTTGCTGAAGCTTCTTCTCATGCAGGGCGAGAGCAAAGGCAGGTTTTACACCTGTGGAAGCACAGCATTGGGAGTGCGGCTTGGACTGAAACATATTTGAAGAGCAGCTCCTTAAGCAGAAACCCCTGCCCCCCATCCATGTCTGCATCCATCTCCGCATCCATCTCCCTCCATCTCTCCTCTGCACCGACTACTGCTTTGCCAGCTTTCTCACTGACCAGTGCCAAGCGATTTAGCCCCTGCTATGGAAAAGGGCAAAAGCTGGATCTATCTGGCTTTACTGGATCGGTCAAATCCTGCCAAAATGTGACATCAGTATGCCATTGCATCAACAAATTGTGAAATGAATGCACCTGCTTCTGATGCATTAGGAAAAATGCCTCTTCTGATAAACACTATACAATTAATCTCATATCTAGCAATTGGATCTTGATAAATTCTACTTACAAATAACGTATCATGAAAAATAAAATAGCATGAATACTTACTCCTGAATTAACAATTTTTCTTACTACAAGTGGACTTTTTCATATTCTGTAGGAAAAACTTAAATCATTATGCATGTACTTAGATTTAGAAAAAATAGATATTGCTGCACACTGGTGTTGACAAATCTCCCCCAGCTCCCCTCCCCGAGAAAAACACAAAAGCCTTTATTCAAAACAACAATAAAAAAACAAATTTTCACATGCTTTAGAAATGTTCAGCTACTATAGAAACCTGCACATTAACACAGGAATGGATAATCTGGATCTACTGTAGCTAGAGTGAAAAAGTGCACCTTAAAGATTACTAAAACCTTAGGAGTCTAATAAATCTCTGTTCAACAAACAGGAAAGGCACCAGGGCTCCAAGTTTAAATAGGACACACTTTTTTTCATCTAGACATAAACTTTCTTCTAAATTGAGCACAAAAGCAACTAGATATTTATATCTGCAAAATATGTACTCTGTATTTTGTATATTAAGTGAAACCACAAAAATTCAAATCTGATACTTCCATCTAAGTGCAGTCACCTTATGTATTACACAGTGAAGTTTTACAGTAATACATGCCTAACATGTATGGACAATCCCAAAGAAATATTTTAAGCTCATCAGCTCTTAATTGAGGTTTTCAAAGCAGCTTAAGGGATTTAGACAAAAAATACTCATTTCTTATTTCCTTTTATCACCGATACGTGGCTAAACTCCTCGGCGGCTCTGAAAATCTCAGTGAGCTGGATACATATTCACTGGATGTAAGAGAACTGTCACTTTTGCTATCTATCTAAAAGATAAAACCCTTAAGCTTAAGTGAAAAAAATAATTGGATAGATTTTGCTTGTGCCATCACTGACGACTTTACGAAGTCGTCTTCTGCAAAACTCCATATTTTTTAGCTGAATGGGAGCAGTTCAAAAAGGCTTATTTAGTCAGCTGAAATGAGAGCTGTGATGACACAAATGTGCTGGTTTTAGGAATAAGAAATCTATTTTGCATTGCTCTAGTACTGGAACATGCTTAAGATTGGATTGCTCTGGTCTATCAAAAGCATCATAAAGTTTTGTATAGTTCAATAGTAAAACTTGGGAGCTCTGAGCCAAGAAATTACAAAATCTAGCAAATTCCAGGCGCTGAATGTTTCCTGTGTTACTGAATATAGATACACTGGGTAGGGCAGAAATTTGCAATGAAATTGAAGCAGCTGCTCCTTTTAGCAGATTAGGAGTTTAAGGTTTGAGCTAGGGGAAGAGGAGAAAAAAGCTGGATCCAAGATGATGCAAGTGTCTCCTGCAGGATCTAGCCAGGCCTGTTGTGCCAGTTTGCAAGGTCAGAATTTTGCATGTACGGGCCAGTGCCAGATTTTTGCCTATATAACAGTGTCTTTGGTAAGTGCTGAAAAACGCTACCAAGCAATGCTACAGAACCGGAATGACAGTCTCCTGATCTTTTCTGGGAATCACAACTCATCACGTTTGCTTTTCATACGCACAGCTCAAGGTAGGGCCCGGCCCCAGCATATCATTGAAATCCGGCTAATTACGGCCGGGGAGCGGCGGGGAAGGGCCGGGAGCGAGTCGCGCTTTGGAGGCAGCGACCATTCCCGGAATGCGCTCCCTGCGCTGTCCCTCTCCTTCCACGCGGGGAGGTAAAACTCGCGGCTCCGTGTGCCACATCCAGATTTTGCCGTGTCCTGGCTCCGGGACGCTCCGTTTTTTCGTTGTTGTTGTTATGCTTTAGTAGGGTTTTTTTCCGTGTGTTTTTTTTTTTTTTCTTTTCTTTTTTTTTTTTTTTTCCTTTTTTTCC
>JAWWES010000011.1:6880281-6949047 GCA_035583135.1 Lophotriccus pileatus | reverse complement strand
GCCCGGCAGCCCCGCAGCCGCCCGGGTCCGCCCGGGTCCGCCCGGGTCCGCCCGCCTCCAGCACCCCGCCAGCGGGAACAGCTCCCGAGCAGTTCGCAGCTCCGCATCCGAGAGGGAAACACAGCCAGAGAGGCGCGGAGGGGAGAGGAGCGCAGCGAGCAGCTCTGGGTTACTGAAACCAGCACAGGAGCTGCCAGGACAAACTGAGCTTTTGCCAAAAATAGCTCTTTCAGGGTTAGGCTTTTTTTTTTTTTTTTTTTCCCTTTCTTTTAGTCGAGCGCCCAGCAGAAGTGCCCCAACCCCAGCGCACACGCAACCTGCCGGCCTGAGGGGCAGCTGAAGCAGCCAGAGCAGAATGTACCAGGGACACATGCAGGTAAGCGACTCCGAGCAGGATGGATGGAGAGGGGAAGCCTCGGAACGGGCTCCGTTGAAACGCGGCTCCGTGAAGTTTCAGTGGGTTGAGCGGAGGGGAGATGCCACCCTAGCACTGTGCAACAAGTGACCTGGTGCAATGTGACCGTGGCACTCCAGCTCAGGGCTAAAGGGAGCAGCTTGCCTGGGGCTGGCGCTGCTAGAGGGGGAGGATGGCAAAAGGGTTCTGTCAACTTTGTAACTAGGTGAAGTTCTGTGTGTATCTATCCATGTATGATGCCTGCTTGTTCAAACAGATTCAAGGGAGTATTCCAGGGCAAACATTGTTATGGCATGCCTTAAGTGACACATGTCTCCTGCCATCCTCTTGATGCATCTCTTCCTGTATGTCAAGTGAAGGGCAAACAATAAGGGAAAAGACAGAGCACTTGCTTTGCAAAATCTACAAAGGTTTCACACCACACTAAAACCGTCGATTTGCACAGTGTGTTGTGTTTAAAGGCAATGGATTTGTATTCTTCCCTCCCAACACGGGTTGAGGATTGATTTTGCTAAGCCCCAGAATGACTTTGTAGAATGAATTCAAACACGTGGCTAAGAGACTAACATTGTAGGCAGAAATACTTTCTCATGATTCTATTGATCCTACATCGCCTTGGCAGAATACGCCTCTCCTTGATAAAAACATACAACTGTCTTGGACGTGATGGCTTTAACCTTGACTCCTGCTCTCCTTCACATGGCTCTTCCTTGGAAAGCCAAGCCTGTTTTGAAGGAGGAAGTGCCAAAGTGGAGTAAAGGTTTACACTGATCTTCCAAATTCATTTCTTTGCTTTGGACCCAATCTGGCTTTTTGTTCACTGCCAGGAACGATGAAATGCTTTTATCACGTATGGTGGCACCAGCCTTGCATGTGGTGATGTTTGTACTAAGGCTGTTTACAGAGAAACTGCAGCTTTACCAAGTGCAAGCTGACCAGTTCTGTTTGGTGTGATTCTGCACAGCTTTTAAATATCTGCTGAATGATCACTGGCAACATTAAACTTCAGTCAATGTCAGAGACAGGGTTGTGTGCGATATACGTGAGTTAAGCGAGGACTCTGATTCAGCACTGCTTTCCAGATCTGAATTATGCCAGTTACTCTTTCATGTTTGTGTTATCTGATCCAACAGTGATAAATAATGTGACATAATGCTGATTGTAATAGGAGGGCAAACAGGTTTATCCAAGATATGTAATCAATGGAGGGAGTATACGTATTAGCATTTATTTTTGAAAATAAGGTTAAAACACAAAACCAATCCTATAACGAATGATACTGAGTTGGACATTGCCAAATAGGTATTTACACCCTTAAGAAAGTAGAAGTTCTTTGCTATGAGTTATAGATTGCAACAAATGTACAACACTTTATAAAAGGAAATCTAATGAAATCTTGAGGTGCCTGGCAGGACTCAAAATTTTCTCAGTCACTAAAAGGGTAAAATCAAACTTGCAACAGGAAAATGAGATCAAAATATGCAAATGTGTTGTGACTGATGTCCTTTAATTTTTTCTTTCAAAACATTTTTATTTTTCTAGCCCAAATACAATCAAATTCTAACCAAATTCTCTCAAAAGGTTTGCTCAACTAAAAATACTTTTCCTATTAAGTACACTTATATTGTTAAAAATAAAAACCCACCTGTGTTCATCACCCAAACTTTTTAATATATCTGTGTCCTAACAGGAAGCATTAATGTTCTTCAGATAACACCTAAAAAGCCCAAAGCCTTAGGAGAGATTTTTATGTTTAGTTATATCTTTAATTAGAGCCTTTAAGTGAGTCACTCAAAGACAATACAGGGCTAATTTCTTTGCAATGAAATGATCTACTGTAATGCTTATTAAACCATGTTGGAACACAAACTACCAAAGTTACCATACAGTATTAAACCACACACTAAATACAGTATCAAGCCACACACTAATAAAAATGTAGGCACATTCTAAGCATTACAGGTCCTTCCTTGCTATCCAAGATTCTTGTAACACTTCTACTAATTTAGGAAAAATTAATTGCAATTACCAGCCAATCTAAAATACCATGAACCATAAAACCATCCAAATTTGGGTGATAAAGTGAGACACATAAGTCAGTACCTGGACCCCTAGACAAAAGTAATCTCATTTTTAAAGCACTGAACACTTACAGAACTTACACTTCTTTGAGAGAGACTGGAGTATTTAGCTTAAGCATCTAACTTAATACATCCAAATGCAAGGTGATATGCTGTTCTTACACTCTTGAAAGTTATAGTGATCAAATGTAGGATCTGCCAATCATAATTTCCCTTTTTTCCTAGTGTTTTGTTCTCAGATGCAAAAGTAAAATCTGCAGAATTAATTCCGTAGTCCAATTACTTTAAAAGATGTTTACAGAGCCCATGCTTTACTAATACCCTGCTGTAACTCAGCTAATTCTTGGAATACTTCTGAAAGGGGAGAACATTAACAACTGTAGCAAGCTAATAAGCATAATTACAGAGATTGGGAATTGACCTATCTTGGGGAGGCATCAGGCATTATCAGTTTCAGTGGGAATTTCTGACTAAGCTCAATAAATTCTGCAAGTGTACATGAAACATACTTTGCATTTAAGCACTGCTGAAGTCCAGCACCTACAATACTTTACATCAGGCCACAACATGTGTATCTCTGCTTAATTCTTTGTCTATATTACAGATTGAGTTTGTTGGGTTGATTTTTTTTCTGAATCCCAGAAAATCACTTTATTCATTCCAAAGACACAGGTTTAGATTTCCCTCTTACCGTTTTACAAACGAAGCTTCGTAACACAGAAATACAAGAGAGGTCCTAAGCTCAAATTCCAAAGACAGTTTAAAAAAAAAAAAAATCTAAAAAGAAGGTATGTCCTGTCTTTAGATTTCCAGGTACCTTTCTGTGAGATGAGTTGTTGAGTTACTCGGGCACCACGCGTTTTCACATAAAACACGAGCCTTCCACAGGGCCAGCACCACAAACAGAAATAAGATGCAATACAGTGCCACGGGAGCTCTTTTAAAGCTATTTCATCACCATAATGAGCTTAAGCATCTGATTTAGCCCTATATACCAACCGGTTCAGTTCGTGCAGTGACCATCTAAAGCAGAGCAGGGACTGACATCAGTCCTAAGGCATGAGCTGCCTCCTGGAGCCTGAGCCCTTGAGGTGAGGCTTTTGCATGAGAAAGTACTTCAGAGGAGGTGCACGGATTGTTTGTCTACAAACACACCGCTTCAGCTATGTCAGAAGTCCTGTTTAATTCAGTAAATGTAGTCTCTGACAGGATGAAACCTGACAGATACGGGAGCAAACCCTGGTATTCACAGATAAGGCGAAAGAACCAGGTCTAAATGCTAAACTGTACAAGGTGAAAGAGAGAGTATTTATCTCTTGGGACAATGTGTGCAATCCAAAGTGTGCTGTTTTCCATCTTCTTCAACAAAACAGAGGCAGACCAGATGGAAGCAGAACATAAGCTGAGTTCAACCCCCAATCACTGCTCTAAAATGTCTGTCATTTTAACAACCAACAATAGGAAGTTTTAAAGTTTTTACAGTATATTATATGCCTGGTACCAGTCCCTCCCTTTGACTTTTATGAAACTTCTATAAATGGGTGGAGGGTAAATTGCAATCATTTTCAGCAGCATTTGGCTTCCTATGAAGTTCAAAATAAATGCTTTCAAAACTGTTTGCCTTGATGCTGTATATAGTCAGCTTTCCCCAGCACAAATGCTTGAACAGAAGAAGTGCTTTGCCAAATGTTGGCATGCGATTTTATATATGGCAGTGTTATGTTTCAAGATGGCTTAATTTAGACAAAGCAGAAATCTTGACCACACATGGCTATCAGAGTTCCTCCGGCACTCTCTCGCAAGAACAGGCTTGTTAGTCACGATGCCTTGGCCAAGCTCCAGATCAGATAGTTTGTCTTCTAAACTTTTAATTGCACAGGCAATCAACTTCACGCCCTTAATTCTTGTGTTGAGTTTTTTATTATCAAGGATATTTAATAGTCTGCCACTGTCGTGTCATATTTACATGAAATAACCCATATTCATCCTTCACATTTCAGGAAGATTTCAGTTCTCAAACACATACATATATGATAGTAGTGGGTCAACATAAAAATAAGTGTGCACACATGGAAATTCTTGCAAGATGAAACCTCAAGGGTTTCACATGTTTTAGTGGGCCTGAAAAGTGTTGCTAAATATTTTATAAAAAACATTTTTGCACTGTTTTCTCAACACTTAAGACACATCTAACTCACTGGGAAACAGGGAAACAGAACAGCCTCAAGATTCACTGTAGATGTAAGTCCCATTTCAACTTACTTGGTAACCTATTAAAAATACTGTAATATTGTTGGCTACCTAAAATAAATGAACCCCAAGCTATTATTATGAATAAGAAAAAAGTCATATGCATTTTTGGGTTAATAAAACAGCTCACAAAGAATACACACAACACAAACTTGAATTCAGTGCTAAATTCCATCTCTGCTCAGCTGTTAAGTTCAACAAACTTAATAACTCCAAGCTACAAAATTCTAAAAATGTGGGCACCTAGTTGGAATGCTGACTGATCCCTAGTGATGGCAATGAACCATAGCTCCTAGCCTAGCTAAAATTCCTTTACGATAAAACGGTAATTTTTTTACTATTACAACCCTTTTCTAAGTACTCTCAACAGTCTTTATGTTGGTATGGTTTCCATTTTGTCTTGATATTTTCCTGTTCATTCACGAGCAGCTTTACAGAGTTTTGAACAGCAAATTATGAACCACTTATAAATGAAAAAAATGCTAAAAATAACGAGCTCACTTTCATGGAAAGAAGTCCATTCAAAGAAAGTAGGTGATATACAGCGTTTGGCGAAGGCGCATTCCGAAACTGTACAAATTGTGAGCGTTTGTAATGCTGGTAGAGAGGAGTGTTCCTCGAAGCTGTTAGGCAGTTTTACAAGAGCCTAGCAGAAAATCTTGCAAAGGCTCAGAAATTCTTGGCACACAGTATATTTTTACTGGATGTAAATTAAGAAGAACTCGTACTAACTAAGGATCCACCCCTCTATCCTGGAATTAAATTCATTCAAAACATAGAAAAACAACAGTCCCTAGCACTGACATACATTTATATAAATGTTAGTCTAAACCTAGTATATAGCTTTCACTAAGGAGGCACTGTTTACTCAAGAATCATGCTGGGTTTGGTTTTTTTTTCTACCACTACTGTCACAATTTTCTATGCAGAGGAGGAGTACAAAAGGTTGGGATAAAGTCCACGAGTTAGATCAGGATGAATTGTCCAAGCAAGAACAAGGTGCATGAAAGGATGGAAAAAGTAAGGTAACCACATAGACAAATTTAAAGTTCCCCTTAGGAAATGCAGTCTCTCAAACTCAGCTGTAGAATAATTTGTAATTTATAATAATTTATAATAATCTTGTTTCTAAGCAAGCTGATTTTCCAGAAGCTTTAAAAATAAAAGAGGTTGATGTATAAAGCAGATCCATTTAAAACCATCTATTCAGCTTAATTTGCTACCCTTTTTGCAATAGTTAAAAATGAAAATGGTAAAAAATTGGAATAGTACTTGGAATTAATCTACTCAGCACAGGAATTATGTCCTAGTTATTTGTAAATCATGGAGTCTTAAGTTTGCATAGTCTATTTAAGAAATAGCTGATCCTGTAAAACTTGTCTTCCAAATCAGGTGTCATGACATGTAAACTAGGAGGTCACTTTCTGTAGATTTGCATTTTCATCATTGTCCAATTGCATTACCAACAAAATGCCTAAGGACCATAAAGAGCATATTCAGCAAATTCGTCTACCAGGTTAGGATTATTACAGTCTAATATTTCATTGCTTTCCTCTCAGGCCTTTGAAATTCTGAGTCATTGGTACATGAGTTTTACTTCCAATGGTTTATTTGCATAAAAATAAAGCAAATTCTAAAATATCAAGTAACTGAAACTTACATTGAATGGAAAAAAAAAGTCCATGTCTCATCAGATTGCCTGTGCCCAGGAATAGAAAACACAACCCAAAGTTTTTACATCAGCCCTTGAACGTGATTTTCCCAGAGTTTGCACAGTTAGTCACATCTCAGCATTACTGCAGTTCCTCACAAATGTTTTGTACTAAACTTCCATCAGGTTTGTATAATAGATGTACACACTGCCTACCACGACACTCACACAGATTTGCCACTATTGCTTCTCTCACATTCCTATTTGCTCGTTTTCTCCTCCTTATCTGAGTTTGAAGGCTCTCACAAGGCGTTTTGCCTCCTGCTACATTTGCGCCGTGGTTTCATTTCTGCTGCCAGCAGTAGGGCAGCCAAGCTCAGCCAGGCCATGACTGCTGAGAGCAACAGGGTCTGAGTCACCTCTCAGCAGCACTTGGTCACAAGGCAAAGGTGCCCTGCAGTGAAGTTCACTGCCACGAGCAGAAAGAAGCAAACTGATGGTTAGAGGACTTTACTGCCAGCAGAGCTCTCTGCTCACACACTGCATCTGGGTTGGGAAACCATAGGGGAACACCATGAAAAGGGAAGTAGCCAGCTTTAAAAATACAGCCTGACTTTTTGCCCGCAGTCACTAGGTGTTTACAGGGTAGGCCAATGTCCATGAACTCGCTTTTCTCACATGCTTGTCTATTTTGGCAACACCACAGAAAAAGAACCACACTACAGTCTTTGCAATTTTCTCTATAAAATGTTCATGTTCACTTGTCTTAGAGCAGTCTACTGCCTTCTGGTCACCTGGACTGTTAATTTCATGTCATTTCCTTAAAACACCTCTTGTCCTAATTTGGGTGCTGAATTTAATACAAATTACCAACATCTTTGGACAGCATTTTCCAATACACATACAAAACAACAGCTATGCATTTAGAACAACAAAACCATATGTGATAAGGAAAGTACTGTGAAGTGAATTCAGGCAAACAATCTTTCTTGATCACATTAAGACTTTGTTTTCTGTTACAAAATACATAAAAGAAATCCAAATACTCTTATTCGCTGACACTTAGTAATGAGACCTTCAGAATTATTTTGACATTCTTTTACTATGAATCGTTTGGCTTTATAGACTTCAATAGTTTTCAAAAGCTGGGGACACAAACTTTAAAATTTGTCTTACCAACATTAAAACCCAGCTGTATCTCACCTTTACATGAATGCATGTAAGTGGAAATTACACCGATGTAAAAAAAAAAAAAAAATTTCCTTCCAAGCCTTTTCCACATTAATCCCTGTTGTCCAAATGTCACCAGTTGTGCTCCAAAGTTACAGTGTCAAGTAGGGAGTACACATGTCCTGGATTGGGGCAGGAGAGCTGTCACAAAGTGCATTTTCAAATACAACATTTTCTAACCAATAGATGTATCAAGAAAAAAGTTCAGGATTTCTTATTCACTATTCATTAAAAATCAGTTGAGGGGTAACTTGCCCATTTAAGCCTACCCTGAACTATAGGGATATGTTTCTCGATTAATAACACTGAATATTAGAGCTTAACTTCACAGAGTTACCTAAAGTCAATTTTGCTGATGTTAATATAGAAATAAGCAAAGACTAAAACAAATAAAGGCTTTTTGAGATATTATGTAAGACTGAGAGTAAACATCACATTTTGGTACAATAATAATCTGTCAGAACATTTTAAAGTCCTGATAGGAAGATCTGAAAAAGGTCTGTGGTGTTTTATGCAGAAGAACAGATTCATATTATTTATGCTAAGTAGAAGGATGACCCTAATCTTCACTGTGGCCTTGGACACCATTGTCAGAAATGTCACAGAAGTGATTATTGAAATAAAAAATATGTTTTGACATGTTTCTCCTCAATGTGACATGTTTTTCCTGTTCTCATTCATGGAAATTTAACATGGAATATAATTTTCCAGTTGCAGGCTTCAGATGTAGATGAGGTCTTTCATTTTTGCTATTTGTTGTCTAACACTGTTCAAGAACCAGGACAATTTTAAGAAGGCTTTGAAAAAAGGAATACAAGGAAGTATGTTAGATAAAAGAGAAGAGGGAAATTATGGTGTCCAACAGAGAAAAACAATGCAAAAGGATGCAAAATAGGAAGAAAGTGCTGGTTTTGTTCTGAGTAGTAGAAAACATTGTTAATATTACCACTGTACTCAATCCAGGTAATGGTACACAATGTGGCAAGGTAGACGCAACTAGAAGGGATGTATAGGATTGCCTGGACCTAGGCAATAAAACAAAGAAATCTGAATTATTAGAAAACAGCTGAATACTACATGGAAATAGTGACAGAATAATTATCCCTGCAGCACCCACAATAAAAGATTATGTGCTGTTCAGGAAAGATAGAAAACCAAAAGTGTTGGTCATATTAGGAACCCGGATACCAAAAAAAGTGAGGAAAAATTTTGTAAGAAGCTTCAGAACTAATATTTTCAATTGTTAAATTGTTAAGGCTGTGCCAGGAACACACAGAGAATGGAGATGAAGTGTCCCTCAAAGACAGAAGGAAAAAGTACAAGTTGCCTAAAATAAAGCTTATTTGGATCTTTAAAGTATGTTAAAACAAACATTGAAGGTTTTCAGTTTTGTGATGAAGAAGGGGGAGGAATGCAAAACAAACTCTAAGTGGCATTTGTATTATGGATAACCTGATTTATGGGGTAAATCCAAAATGGTTACGAGGCTGTAAATTCTGCATCTATTACAAGTGTGTGAAGCACAAGCTCATGCAGAGGCGCTCTATACAGTCTCCATCTCAAACTGCTGATGCAACTAGGATATTAAATTGAAGACTTGGTAGAAAATACATTATAGTCTAGTTAGGAATCTGAACAGAACAAATATATCCAGATTTAATACTAGGTGAGAAAAATGGTAAGACAACTAGCAGCCCAGATACCCACATGGTTATCCATAATCCTTAAGGTTTTAGGGAACAGACTTTAAGGAAAGTTAAACAAATGTAGACACACACACAAAAAAATGGAAAAAATGCTATTTGCATTTATCAAGAAAAGATAACATCAGGCTTCCCTGACAGCATTTTCTGTTATTGTAACTGGGGTTGTAGGCGAGGGAGGTGTAACTGCCTTGATCTATATGATCTTTGGTAACATTTGTTATGGTGCCACAAAAGAAATTATTACTGAAGCTGGAGAAAGTAAAGAATAGTAGTAAATCTGTAAAAAGGACAAGAAACCCATTCATGGGGAAATGAAAAATAGAGCATTAAAGGAAGGACTGTCAGACTGAGGAAAGTTTGATAGGGAAGGTCTTTGCCGATGACGTTTGGAACTGATAACTGATGTTTCTCACATAAATGTTCCAGAACCAGGAAGGTGGTGACTACATTGGTTGATTACTCAGTGCTGGGAAACACTGTCAGTGTTGGGAAACATCACCAGTACTGACAAGTTTCAGGTCACTGTACAGAGGGAACTGTCTGTACTTCAATAATACAAATATCATTAAATTTAACAGCACAGCGTACTGCCGATCATCAATAACAAAAAATGTCTACCCTAAGCCACAAACTATCCTTTAGAAATTATTAAGAGGAAAGACTTGCACATACAAGATGGCTATAAGTTGTCAATATGTTATATCCATAAAATGATAGATGCAGTTCTAGTTTTAGAAGAGGTTTTTTCCCAGAATAGTCAGGAAAATAGTGATGCCAGTTGACAATGCCACTAGCGGATTTTCAGTTGAGAATCTTGTACAGAAGAGAGTCATGAAAACAGGTCCAAAGAAGGATGATGAAGGAGAAGTCTGTCTTAAGAGAACAGACCGAAAGATTTTGGCTTATTTTGTTGAACAAAATGACAGCTCAGCAGGACCATAATCACAGCATGTAAATGCATCAGGGAGATAAACACCAGATATGGAAAAACCTAAATTAGCTAAGGACAAAACTGGCACAGGAACAAATGGATATTAACTGGCTGTGAATAAATTTAGGTTGGAAACTAGAAGAAGGTTTCTGATCATTAGAGCAATCAAGACTTCCAGTAGCCTTCCAACTGGAATAGTGGAGGCAAAAAACCTAATTACTTTTAAGATGAAACACAATCAATTTATGAGGGATTTGGTATGACATGCTGCCTATGGGACTGGAAGATTGAGTCTCAATAACCCAGCAACAGCATCTTCCTTGTCTTCACAGACTCACAGAACATGTCAGGGTGGAGAGGACCCCAGTGGGTCACCTGGTCCAACCTCCCTGCTCCAGCAGGGTCATCCCAGAACGTGCAGCACAGGATTGCATCCAGGTGGTGCAGGGATATCTAAGGTGAGGGACTCCAAAACCTCTCTGGGCCACCTGTTCCAGTGCATGGCCACTGCACAGTAAAGAAGTTCTTTCTCATGTTCAGGTGGAACTTCCTGTGCATCAGTTTTTGCCTGTTGAGTCTTGTTCTATTGCCTGGCTCCATCCTCTTGGCACTCACCCTTCAGATATTTATACAAATTAATGAGATCTCCTCTCAGTTGCCTCTTTGAGGGGGTCTTCAGAAGTCTTTCAGAAGCCTTCTTCTTAAATTTCTTTGACTTCAGCAGAGACAAACCCTGACTCTTGTTCAGAAAGACCAAAATACTCAACTTCAAGAAGTCAAAAGTCTTCCTGTTATGGTTGTAAAGGGCTTGACTGCCTTCACAGCTTCATTAACCTCCTGCTAAGAGACCCACTCAGGCAGTGACAAATTAATCTCACTTTATCTAGTCCAAAACATCATTTTGAGTACTTGTAAATCTGAGCTCTACTGTTTGAATACTCTCTCTGCCAGCTTTCTTATCAACTCTCCCACTCAGCTGAACTCATAGTTTTGCTTCATATAAAACCTTAATAATCAGAGGAAATGCATTTCCCCCATGCAGCTAAACTCAGGGGTTCATGCTGGAAACACTGAAGCTTTTCACCATCTTGTATTCATGTTCCTGCAAGCAGGCACTGAAGGTTTGAAATCACCAGCTGTGTTAACACTGTGTACCAGTAAGTTTGAATTTATTTCAATCATAGACATAGTGTGAGTGCATGAGGATCTAAACTAGAATCCATCAGAACTAGGAGGGGTATTTTCTCTGGCCTCAGCAGAGCCAGGACTCAGCTTTTTCTCCATAGGACCACCAGTTCACTTTTCCCTCCTGCTCTCCAAAACTAAATGCAATGGTTATTATTTAGAGCATATGGTCTTGGACAAGAGAAGTGGGTTCTCTGTTTTGCAATCCCAGTCAGAAAAAAGTGCTGAGCTCACTTTGGACTGTTCTCTTTGAAGGGATCACAGAGTCTTAGAGTCAGTCCTACGTCCCTTCTAGTAAAAGACTAAGTCAGAAAATTATTTCTGGGTTGATTCAGGCTCATGAAACTCCTTCAGGATCTGATTGCTGGGGTTTCTGTCCCATCTCAGATCATGATGGCTGTGATTTGCATCCCACAATGTATCAGGCTGACAGATGTCCATGAACACTCCATCACAGTTTGATAATATCCTTACAGCCTTGCAGCTCTTGGCTGCTGGCAGTTGCTCACTGCAGTTTACTGAGCATCTCTCTGCTACTCAGATTTCAGAATTTCAGGAGTCACACCAACAAAGAGTTTCCAAATAGGTGAGATCACTGGAGATTGGCTAGAGAAAGATATGGGAAAGCAGATCACTAAATTTACTGAGCAGGGAGATAGGGTGGTGGCTTAATGAGTTAAGTACTTCTTCCTGCCAGTACACAAAAAATGAACACTTATTTCCAAAGTGTTTTATAGTTGTCAAAGAGTAACTGAATTTCACTGCCTTTTCATCAAGTAGTCACTGACAAATACCAGAAATAAAATTTCAAATTAAATTCCAAGTAATTAACTCAGACTCATTAATCATCACAGAAGAAAACTTTTATTCAGGTTGTTGCACATAAATTCTCTGTGTTTGCTAAGCACCAAGCAAGGCAATTCTAAGTGAATTTACAAACATGAGTATTTGATATTCCTTCTTGCACACAAACATGCTCAAGTTCCATCCTTATGGGTGTTAGCTGCAGAATTAGAGAGTAGATGATACTGAAGTGGCCAACCAGACATGATGGACACAGACTAGGAAGACCACATATATCGAACCAAAGATTGTCAGATGGCTAAGATGTGTGTCCATACTGTGCCCATGGACAATTACAATTGGCTGGAGAACTGAAAATACAAAACACAGGAATAGTAAGGGTTTTACTGACTTTTTTACAGCTCAATTCTCAAGGAAATAGAATTCTTGGCTTACACTCCTGTACAATAAACAGTCAGGATTATTTTTCAACTATGATGAGTTTGATGTCTGCATGGTGCTTTCAACATATCACTGCCAACAGGCTGTCTTTTTTTGCTGGTCTTTCTTGCTAAATCAACGCTTCTAAAAATTAAAATCCCACCCAGCATTTCAGAAGACAAGAAAGTAGTTACTTCACCAACACATTCTTTTGGACAGGAGTCCTCAAGGAGCACAAAAGAAACATTTACACTCATCTACAAGTAAAAACTTAGCACTGTTCATTTTCTCACTGTGATATTTATATAACACATTCTGGCTTATGTTTTATTTCGAAACCACTGAGATGATGGCTGGACTGTATTCTCACTTCAGCTGACAATTAAATACACACCTCTCAAAGACCTGTTAATACTTTACAGAATACTCTGTGTTTACCAGACAGAGACAATGAAGTGTTCAAATTTTTCCATGGGTTTCTTTGATTCTTTCTAGCTGACACTTCTTGAAAAGCAACAAAATTACTGCTTAAGGGTTCAACTACACTTGCATTTGTTTCTCCTCAGTAAAATCATTTTCATAAAGGGAAAATAAATGTATTACAGTCATTACATTTAATTTTGCTCTGACTTATATTTGCAGGTTCACACTAATTAATAGGAGAAGCATTTATTTAGTGTATCTGGTTACCATTTGTTTCTCTCCATCTTTAGTTTTGGGCAGTCTATCAGAATTTGTGTTTATGGGCAGCAAAATTATTTCTGAAATATGAGAAACATAATTTCCAGAGGAAATCTGTTGCAGATTTCTGTCTTATGTCACCTTCTTATTAATACTTAAGTACTGACAGAGGACCACGGCAACATGTACTCATGAACTGTAAAATTCATTTACGAAGATGCTACTCTATGTTCATCTACTCGCCATCCAATGAAATCCTGAAGTCCTGGTTCCACTAAAATCAATTATATAGATACGATTAACTTCAGTGCAATTGGGATATTGTTAAGAATCTTTCACAGTGGGAATCACTGTTTCTTGCCTCAAAGTAGTCTTGAAAGGGATGTCTTCCTTCTGTGAACGCAGAGAAAGAGCTGGTGTAGAAGCAGGCTAAATTTTATTGAGGATTTGTACCTGTTTACTCTCCATTTGTATGTAGTGCATGCAAGTCCCATCCAGTAACTTTCTGGATCCAGGATTAACCTCCAAAGTTTATGGCAGTGTCTCTGTAGTTAAGTTCCTGCTTTGCCATTGCCACAAATTTACCACACGAACTTGTACAAGGCACTTATTGTTGATGTGCCTCTGTTCTCCGTCAGTGACAGAGGAATAAAAGCACTTCCATCATCCCAGGATGTTATCCAGATATATTAAAACATATAGAAACATATGTTCATCCAGTTAAGGAGACCACTTTTGTTTTTAACGCTTCAGCCAATTTTTTATTCTTATTAAAATAAAAAATCATCTTTAAAAAAATTTTAAATTTGGATCCAAGCTTCTTGCCAGATTTCACACAGAAATTATGCTGCAGGATTCAGTGCCCTCCACAGAACTGAACCGGTAGGTGAGTTGAAAGATATACAGAGATAACACAATCCCAAATATAAGAGGTTTCTACTCAAAATATGGAAAGAGGTATTTTCAAGACGATTAAGATATTTTAGTATGCATAACTACACTCAGGTGAAACATTTTAGTGAACATGGCAATTTAAGATTAATACATTTATATCACCTGGTGCATATCCTTGCCCATGTGATTCTTGGTTTATTATGGTGTGAAAAAGCAGCTGTGGGAGGGGGCCTGCCAGTTGAGGCAGCAATGAGACACACGGCCCCAGCTGTTGGAGCACTCCTCCAGGAGAGGGAATATGCCAAAGGCAGCCGAGATGTCACTCTGGTCACCAGCTGTTTAACAGCTGGTATAAATCTCAGCCTGCCCCATGGGCAGAGGAGGATGTATACATTCACTTCCACCCTCTTTTCTCAAGCTATGTTAGGAAAGGCAGTTTCAACAAAACCTGCTGCTAAAGGGCATCACTTCTGCGTTAAGGAGATCTCAGTTTTGAAAGCAGTTCTTTGTCATTAGACTCTGTCAGCTGTAGGCTACTGCTCATGCAATCCCACACCAGCTCTCTGGGGAAGATCACCAATCTCTCAGAAGAGTTAATAAGGAAAGATATGACACTTGGACCTCAATTCCCTAGGGATTCCTGTTTATTAAGATAAAGGATTCGTTAGTCCTTTTTCCTCATTATGCTGCACATCCTTTAGAGCTATTACTGCTAATGATACCAAAAATTATCAGTAGTGGATCTTAGAGATGGAAAACAGACTAAAATCAAATAGATCTTGAGTTGAGTGGAATAGATCACTGAAAGCTGCTGAGCTATACCTCACCCTGACATCTGCAGAGGCCCTTTTAGTTCAAGGGATGATACAGATGTAATTCAAAGAGAACCTGATGGAAGATATTAAAAATATTAGAAATATATATATAAAATAAATATATAATTATTTATGTAATACATATAATATATGAGAAATAACAGCTAAATAACCTGTCGTGGATTAATATTGAGAAGCTATTTAGGACTAAAAGAATTTTTTTTTTCACCAAATGCTGAAATACAGAACGTGCTAAAGACATACAGACACCATTAAACCCAATCATTTTAAGAGAAAGCTACACAGCTTTTTTTAGGAAAAAAAAAAAAAAAGAAGTACCAGAGGGCACTGCTGCTGGCTAGGTATTTGTTAATTTTTCATGTGAATTTATTGCATATGTAAGTGATTGAATTAGTAGCACTGACAGGAACCCAGGCACAGTAAAAGCTTCCTGATACTGACACAGCACTGCTGGAGCCGTGCACTCCTGACCATTAGCGATTCTGCTGCCGGAGCCCCGAGCTCCAGGCGGAGGCTGAGGAGCACACGGGAACGGGACCAAGCAAGGTGTCTGTCCTCGACAAAGCCCAGGATGAGACCACCACGCTTTTTTAGATTAATGACCTCGTTTGGGCTCTGATGCCAGGCTCCAGGGGAGAAAGTCCAGTGCGAGCTAATATCATGCTACCGAAATACTGCAAGGTAAGTTTGGGGCGAAAAAAAGAAACATTAAGGGGATTTTAAGTTTTGCGGTAAAGAGCTTAAACGAAAAAGCGAGTCATGAACAGGCAGCTTGTAGGAGAGACTGCAAGGTACAGGATTCAGAATGATTTCCCACCTTTGAGAAAAGAGGGTCATTTCCAAACACTCAGAGGCTGAGCAGTGAGATCTGGATCTTCTGTCAGAGAGCAGTAGATTGCTTCAGAACGGCGAGGCTTTGAAAGCAAACTAGGGGAATGCAAATTGCATATCTAATAATTTAAACATGCAAGTGTATTGCCAAATACTACCATCTAAAAGGAATATAGATATCATGGCTGCTATGAAGTCCTTAGGGACGCTCATAACCCTTTGGGAATCCTTTCCTCCTTCCCTGCAACGTATTAACCTTTTGACCACATTGGTGCTTAGATCTACATATAGAAATTGTACCCACAGACAGTTACAGTTGGGGGGCAGTGGGAACAAAACCGTGCAAAACACCAGGGATGCAGGATGTTGTGTGAATTCTGTATCAAAACCTCATAGCCAAGAATAGATACAGATCTAAAAAAAAAAAAAAAAAAGGTATTTCAGATGTATTATGAATGTGCAGAGGAGCAGCCACAGGGAAACGTTTCGTTGCTGTCTTATAAATTGTGCTCCTGTAGCGTCAGATTGTGACAACTTATAAGAACATAATATGAGCCTTTTGTAAGAGTAACACTGCGGGATTTAATGGTGCTGCTAATGGAGTAAGATTTTTCTTAGAGTAAGGGTGGCATAAACCAGCCCTCACTCACCACTTCCTGTTTACTTGTGGTTTATTCTCCAGAGCAATCACATATTTCTCTCACTGGAAACTTCTTGTTACGAAAAAAAAAAGAAAAATCATTGCTTAATATTTTCCTTTTTATACCATTCATCCTCATGGAGGGATTTCTTTTCAAGTCAATCATTTGACATGTAGAAGAGTGAATGAATTAACTGTTCTTTGATTAGAGTGGTACTCTGCTCTACTCTGCTGAGTGGTAGAGCTTCACTTAACATGCTCTTTTTCAGTAAGTCTAGACAGCCTCTTCTAAAATTTCATGTAAGTATCATTTGTAATTCATTTGAACAATTTTAGTTACTTAGTAAAGTTGCTTCAATATTTTCTGCTTTATTGAAAGTTATTTCATAGCTGCAAGCAAGGTATTTTATTTTATGATTTTCCACATGGTTGATCTCAAAGGAGAAAACACAAAAGAGTTCCAAATTAAATTCTAATCCAATTTAACAACAGCTGTAAAGGAAATGAGGAAATATTAGTTATTAGAACTCTAGAACCTCAGCCTCATGGTAGCATGAAAAATGAAGCTGATCATACAGAAGTTTTAACTGTTTCAAGTTTTTATCTCTGTAAAAATGTTCCATGAACAGCTAGAGACAAAACCAGGCAGAAGCTTTCATGGAACTACAACATTGTACCAATGACAAAATTATAAAGAAACATATACTGAGGGCACAACTCGTAGTAAAACTAGCAAATGTTTTTGACACTTGGACCGCACTTGCTGTTACAAAATAAGTGTATTCCAATACCTTGACAGATTTTTGAAGCTAGAAGGATCTACTTTTGTCATATGAACTGTAACACAATGCAGCTTGATGGACTTTACACACTTGACACAGGTGATCTTCAAGATCACTGTTTGAATGAGAACAGCATATACTCTGGAAAAATATCTAGTTTAAGCTTGAAGACTTAATTGTTGGGAAATCTACTCTCACTTGCTCAAGATATTCCAGTAGTGATTCTCCAGATTGTTCAAAGCTTTTCATTGTATGGAGAAGGCTTGAAATTATATTTATGGCTTGAATAGTGCAGCTAACTCAGGACCTGTGTAAATAAGCACATGAAAGAATCAGTTAAAAGTGTCTCCTTGTTCCCAGCACAGCATTTCAGTTCAATTACAGTGGACAATAGTGGCAGTTGGAGGAGCTGGAGGAAAAACCCTCAAGGCAGCAGCAGCCTCTTGCTCTACACAGCACAAAATGTACATCTTACAGTGTAAAACTTTCCATTGCCATTGCAGGAACCAGGACTTCACCTCTAGTCTTGTAGGAGGGAATTATGATCAACTTTTAGAAAACAGCTGGGTCACGAAACAGGAAGGTTGCTTTGTAGAGCAAATTCAAAATCAATTCATGTGTATATGTCAGGAGTGTGTATCTCTGTAGTGCAGTAAGCAAAATTCAGTCTATCCACTCTGAGGTAATCTACTTCTATTTTCGCATTTTCTCAGAAAGTTCCTGGCAATGAGAGTTTTCACAGTCCAATTAACACAACAGGGAGTGACAGTTTCTAAGCCTGAAAACAACTCTCACAGTAATCTGGACAATGCTACAGATAAGAAACTCCTCTCTTCCTTATTCATGGAAAGGTAATAAAATTATTCAACCAGTTGCAAAACACAGAAGAGAACCATTTTTACCCACACTAAGAATGGAAGCAAAAGACAAAGAAGTTTGTACTTGTCAGTGAAAGAAATAGGTTAGCATGTGTCCTGATTTGGGAAGAAGAATAATCAATATTTAAAGACACTGAGCAGACAACAGTTGGAGACAATCCTCCCTGCAAGAGAATGTTAGAAGCCAAGAAAAGGCCAGGGGAAAGCTGAAAGGGAAATAACATTGTGCTGGTAAATCAACAAACACAGCTCAGAACAGTGAATGCGTTGACTCCACTACAAACCTCTCCTTCCCCCATGCAGTGGAAAGGAAAAATATGGCACACTACACCACTGTTTATCATTTATGAGAACCAAGCCAGTAGTCCCAGTACTCCATGAAGACATGAATTTCTTGTATTAATTCCCTTCTCAAAATGTATTAACATAAATAGTAATAATTTCCGTGTAACTAATACCAAAATGAAGTGCATGTTTTGGAAATGTTTTCTGTACAAGTAGAGCAGAAATGGAGTGACCTTGTGTGCAAAATACATTACTAAATGCTTGACTATGTACCTGGACTAGTCAGATAGAAAAATATTAAATTGTAGAAGCTCATACATATATCAGAAAGTATGATATTTAGTTCCTTTCACAGAAATTATTCAATGTCATTAATTCAAACCAAAATGTACCTACCATATATTTTTTAATGCTGTATTAGGACTCAAGGGATGTTTTTTTTATTCCCTCATGACTATACAAAAACATAAAAATATCCCTCTATGGGGAATCCACTTGTTTATGAAGCAAAGCCTATTTGTTTTATTTAGAATAGTCTCAGCAGACCTCAGGTCGTGCAATGAATCTCTGCCTGGCTGCTGCCAGCCCTACTTAGCTAAAGCAGCACCTTTGAATTTCTAACTTTTTGACCAATAACATTTTTTTTCCCTCCCAAGTACTTTATTTGTATTTATTCAGCAGCAAAAGTTGATACTTAATAATCCACCGACAAGATTATGTGCCTGCACCTTTCTCTTGCAGCTGTATTTACTCAAAACAAAGCCACTCCAATGAGCCTTAATCAAGACACATCCTTCTGCTCACTGCATGTGAGCAAATCCACTTGGATCCCCTCAGCTGGGAATGCCAGCAGTGAAGCCCCAGACTAGAAGGGCAGAGCAAACTGGATTCATTGGGATGTGGCATCAGTGTCACATTTGGCTGATTTTAAAATTCCCCTGGATCCCCTAAGTACTCGCCAAAACGTGTGTGGTTTCTTCTGTGCCCGTTGAGCCACTTTTTGGAAGCTGATGGAGGAGCTCCCTAATGCTTGAGGCATTTGCTTTGGCAGCACAGCTCTTCCTAAAGTGTCCCACTGAGCAGGGTAAGTGTCAGTCCGTGTCCTGCCCTGTGACCAGTTCCAGCTGGGAACTGCAGCTGGGGGTCACAGAGAGAGGTTCCACATGGAGAACAGTGTCAGTTGTTAGATGGAAATTCCCAGGGAAAGATATCTCTTCTTCTTAAATGCTTACTTTATTACAATCAGGTGAAATTACAGTGAGAAAACTACTGGAAATTGAATTACCAAAAGATAAAATAATTAAAAGCTTTATCAATAACTACTGAGTACCAGACATCTTGCTTAAGGGAAGCCTGCCTCCTAAATGCCATCCATCAGTAGTATTTAAAGAGCATTTTGACAGTCCAACTTACCAAGTTATCTGAAGACTTTTCACAGAAATTGAACAGGATACATTAAAGCCAGGCAGTATGTGAGACACTTGTCATTCCCCATCCCCAGACTTGTGGGGTTCTGCCACACTGCCCTGTTTAACTTGATCAGAGCTCACTGCATGTGACTGTGCACCAGTTAAAAAGCCAGAGGCATTCCTTAAAAAGAAAAAAAAAGTTCAATTTACTGAGTAATAGTAAATTTTCTTTTAAGTACTTTTACTCCACTTTCACTCCATCACCTCCCACAAAAAATTGCGTCTAAAGTGCTTTCTGTGTGGAGTATGAGCTGAAGTTAATTCAGTGCCTACAACTTACCAATACATCAGTGACAATGCAGTAGAAACAAACGACAAATTTCCAATGGCCCCACCGAAATAGCTGGAGCACCTTGCCATGAGACTCAGATTTTCATCCTTCCCTTTGAAGCTGTGGATCCTGTATATTATATGCTTTAAACACTAAAGAAAAAAATTAGAATGGGCAGATGCCAGAAGTAAGACAACCATTTTTTTAAAAAAAACACATAAACATTGAGCAGTAAACTCTGTTTGCCAATCTGAGCTTGTGGGAACCTTCTGGTAGTTGGATCAGCCTGCACAGCCGAGCTCATGGCAGGGAGTGGGCAAGGCCACAACTGCCGCAGTTCGCTCTGCAGAGGCTGTTCCGTAACTTCTTAAAATAAATCTCTATGTATTTTATCAGGACAGCAACCTGAAGTTCGAGTATCTTGAATGATTGCTCACTTTATCTAAAAATATGAAATGGTTTTAAAAAAATAAAGTTTTCTTTCAAAGCCAGCATTTATGGCCTAATTACCACGGAAAATAATGTGAACCTTGTGGGAAATGAAGCCATTTGTGCAAGATTATGAGGAACTTTTTTCAAACAGTACAATTTTGAATATATTCAGCTCTATAGCCATATTTACTTAGAAAAGGTGGCTTTTAACTGTGTGACTACTATTCTCCAGTGGTAGATTTAAGAATAAGCTACAGAAATCAATCAAAAGCTGTTTTCACATCAAGATGAGATCATTTGTATATACAAAAAATAAAGAACTGAACTTTTCTAAATAGGCAACTTGTATAACTAATACTTCAGGCAGAGAAATGCAGGATTCGACAGACTCATTTGGAAGGTCACAGAAAGAGACTGCAAAAAAAAATTGCTTTCTGACTTCCTACTGAACTTATAATGGAAAAATATTCTGTGATATTATGAAAATTTGTAGGACTGTAACCTCTGTATAATAAGAGTATTCTTTTCCCCAGAAAATCAATAGCTGTCTCTTGACTAGAGGTAATCACTAAGGCTAAAATTCTAAGTGCATTTTAGCAGAGCAAGCTTTTATTTATATGTGTACTTTTATATGAATAACCAGAAAAATAAAATTAAAGGAGATATATTATATTAATGCAAGACTGCCAACAAACACCAGAATATTATCTCCAAAAGAGTTCTAAAAATTCTTGCTCTGTGAGTGGACTCTCATATTCTCTTATTAACTCCTCTTTTCTTGAACCTTTAGTGTCATGCTGAAAGTTATCCCATACAGACCACAGAGTTAGCAAATCAAGAGTAAACATTTCAGACCAGTGTTTATTGGTATGTTGTCAGCCTGGCATATACCAAAGATCTTTTATTAGGATCTCAAGGTATTTGAAAAGTGCCAAGGATATTGCTGTACATATGGTTCGCTGTGCCTGTAAATACCGTCCTCTGTTTTGTGAGATTCTCTGGGCCTCAGGTTCTCTCTTTATAAAAGTGCTCCAGAGACAGTACCAAACTACCTCACAAGAGATCTATCATGTGGTTAAATTCACTGCTGCCTGTCAGGTTCTTCTAGATCCTTGGATAATAATGAAGTTGTAACAGGGAAAAGGTACTGCAAGAAGTATTGGCAAATCAGGTGTTCTAAGGTGGAAAAGGAAGGTATTAGGTACCTCTGTCAATGAAATTTCTATCACCCTTTTCCATTTTCTTACTTTTATGTCATCATTTAAAATGTTTTTCTGGCCTATCATGAAGCCTTTCACCTGAGAAGTAACTTTTTCAAGTCCACTTCCCCCACAAAATGCAGAAATTACCTGACTCATTCACTGTTCTAACCACATTTTTTTCTTCTTGGTGTCTTTCCATGATGACAAGTTTAACCACTCCACTTAATACACACATACAAAAAGGAGATCCAGACAAAGCTCTACATTACCTGGTCAGTGTAGAATTATGCTCAGAAAACCATTCAGACCTGCCATCACACGTTTTGTCCACCAGGGTCTTACTGTAAATATGTAATCCCTTTAGCAGAGAATTTAAATCCTGTGGCATTTTAATGTACAGTGAAGTTTCAGACTACTTCATACCTGGTTTTTGTTTGATATAATCTGAGCTAATATCTTGAAACCGTGGGAATTGTTAATCACTACAATACAGCAAGTTATTTATTTTTGAAGGCATAGGACAGGAGATGCTAAATCCCACCCCACTGCAAATTATTCTGTACATCCATAGCCCTAGTCCAGGATGAGTATACATACATACACTAAGAAAAATCTATTGTTTCAGCACATCCACAGGGTTGTGTAGGAAAACAGCTCAACCTGTTAAGAAACAGCTCACATCAGCACTTTCTGCAGTGTGACCTAGCTACTTCATCTTAGTGAGCTTCAGCCTGTTTTTCTGGTGAGCAAAGAGATACTGAGAGTGAAAAAGAAAATGAAAGTTGGGGTGAGACATTAGCCTGAGAAAGCTGCAGAGGCAATCTCTTTATCTAACTCCATTTCTCACAGGCTTGCAGACATCCACCAGTGAAACTGCAAAAGCCTGCTCATTTTCCACTCATTCACAAAAAAACTAAGTTGCCTAAGATTTAGGATCTTTTTAAAAACACGTGGGGAGCCTCAATCTAGGTTGTAATCAATAAGCAATTACCACAAAATTTCACCATAGCTGATAGATTTATAGACAGACAACCTGGATACACTAACATGTGGTCTCCTCCAATTTTTTTTGGGTCTCGAGCCCATGTATAAGGAGAAGAAAGCCCTCTCTGGTTCTGTTGGTCTGTGGGTATGTTATAAATATGAGTTTTCAATGCCTTTAATTCTTCCATCTTTACCAGTATCCCCCTAATGACTGAGAAAAGAATGACAAATACACACTAAATACACACCCATCTCATTCATACGCAGGCAGAGAAGGGCAAGTGTAACAGTGGTCAAAGAGCTCGGCCTCAAAATGCCCCCAGGAGTAGGGAGTGAATGGCAGAGGGGGAAACCCAGCTCTGGTTAGAGGCTGGAAGGAAATCACCCAGCCACACCAGGGGTGCTGCAGAGGCAAGTGTTGTACCTTTTTACTCATGTAGTGGATTTATGAGTGTAGTATCTTAAGCAATTCTCACTTATTTGCAGGATGTCATAGGAAATTGGGTCAGTTTTATCTCTGTCTCATAAACAGTGAAAGGTAAAGAAAGAAGTCAGTTTTCAATGCTGCACGGCAGACTGAGAGGGAAAACACACCAGAATTTTATATCTAAATTAGCTCCCTGGGTGCCTTTGAAATCAGCAGGCTCCCTGTGAGACCAAATTCAGGCTGTCCCCATTACAGGACCAGTGAAGTGCCTAATGCTGGGTTATAGAAGGAGGCATCCACTGACTCCCAAATCCCACTCAAATAATGCTGCCTTTTTATTTCATTCAGTTCCGTCCCTCTTCCAAGAGACAGTGCCTGAAGGAAACATGGCATTTGCAATTCCAGTAAGCCCATGCCATATGTGTGTGAGGCCGATCTACAGAAAACTCCTGCGGTCCCGCATGAACCAACAATTATATAAATTGCCTGACAAATTCGTGCTTTTAGAATACAAACCAATCTGTGGCCAGCACTTCCAATCAAATGGACAAGTCACATTCTCTGTTGCGAATCGTAACATTGCTGCCTTTTCATTCTGATGCTCCAATATGCTGCAACTGTACCATAAATCTTCATGAAACACATTGTCTGTCTGCTTTAAAAGTGGTTCACAGACACAGAGTCATGGGGAGTAATCCTGAGACGTGAGCAGGGGAAGTGGTGCAGTATGCAGCTTTTTCCCACTTCTCACATGTAGGAAGCAGTAATACTAAAGTATCCTCAAAGAGTTTTCAAGCTCAGTTTTTCAAAATATAGCCTCTTTTTTAAAATAATAACTCACACATTGCTAACAACCTCCAGGCAGCAAGCCTAAGCACAAAGTCTGAGAAATTAAGCTAATGCTGTTACCCTACAGGTTATGTTTGTGCTAGTAAAAGGTCAGGGAAAGTTCCTGGACACTGGACTGTAATAATCTGTACTGTTGGGCTGCCATAATGGTCCCTGACATGCTTTCAGCCCATGTTAGCTTGCAATCTTCCACACAATTCCCAGGCACAATTCAGAAGGTGGCAGAGGACAGTGACCATTTCCAGTGGCAGTGCAGTAGCACAAACCAAAGAACGAGACTCCAGTTCCTCAGTCAAGTCCAAAAAGCTGTGCTCAGAACATATCTTTCAGAAATCCAAACAATCTTGACAAGAGACAGACAAGCTGTTACATTCCTCAGTGCATTCCTGGTTAAACAGTTCACTTCAAGTGCCCATGGTTGGTGTGTTTTCAGCACTGTCGCCTGCTTTGTCTAATTAGTCATTCTTAATTGCATAACCCAGAACTAACTGCATGGTGATAATGACTTAGAAAGAAGCTTGTCATAGCTAGGAGAGAGAAGGTATTTTGATTTAGAATCTCCAAACTGAAAATGCATTAATAGAAATTGTAGCATGCTCATTATGCAAAAATATGCAAAGTTACCTGAAAAGGAGCAGTCTGCAAAGGGCAGGTAGACTGTGCTGATGTCTCTGGGTGATATGTGTGTTTTGGTGTCTTAGCCATTCTCAGCAGTTTCCTTTGTCAAAAAAATAAAGGATGCTTTCTGAAAAAAATCAGAGGCAGTCTAGTTCTTGTTGCAGATTTGTCACTAAGAATTTATTTGACATACCTTTTTTCAGACTAGGTTTATTCCCTACATAGTTCTCATCTGGAAAACGCTGGTATTACATGAACATTGGAGATTTAAAGACAATGAATGTTTTTTAAAAGTGTATCTGTAATATTCTATGTATATAAAGAGTGACTATATGTCTCAAAATATCTGCTTAAATTATACCAGTCAACTTTTTTTCATTACTGAGCATTGGCTTCTGCTTTTTGTGCCCAAGTCCTGTTACCAACAAACACTTTGAGATTACCTCTTTGCAAGACTGAATCACACTCTCCAAGATTAGATAATCCTAACATCAATGCGGTCATTTGGTTTTTTTTCCAAAAACAAACAGACAAACAACAAAAACAAACGGGTGTCCAAGGGGTTCAATCTAATTTAACACTGTAGGGAACATCCCTACTATCCAAGCTATTCCTGCCAAACTGCCTTCCCTACTGACGGAAGTGCTTGAGTTCTCTCAGTGCCAGTAGCATGAAATAATGTAACTACTCTAGCAGGGAGCAACATCAGATCTGTCACTGAAAGCCAGAAAATCCATCAAATTGAGGCTTTGTTCCCTCAAATAGTCATTTACTACAGATCATTCCCTCAAATAGTCATTTACTACAGATCATTGAGCTGCTTATTTAATATTTATGCAAACTCTTCCTGGTACTGTATTTGACCATGTATCAGAGACAGTCTGTGCAAAGGCGACTCCTCTAAGAGGATGAGCAAAGTCCTAAATACACAAAGGAACACTTTTATCTACTTTGGTTATAAGTCCAACTGCAGTATCCATCAGCACTTCAGAGCTCCACGAGTGATATTTTGGAAAGCCTGCACCATTCTTGTTACTCTCTAGACTGGCATATAGTGCTCTAGACCTTAGGATTCAGGATCAGCTTCAGATCCTGAGAAGCGAGAGTCCAAAATGAGGACAAAAGCTTTGTGTAATCCTAAAACCAGAGTAATCTTTGCATAACAAAAAGAATTTAGATGGTTCATTACCGGGAACACTGCAGTGCAGAAAGAGTATGGGTACATAAAGCGTGTTTGAAACAGGTGAGGGCTGCAAGCTAAGCTCAGGAATTTTCCATTGATCTAAAGTCTGTAGATCAGTTCAGATGTGCTGTTTTACAAAGGACAAGAAAAAGCAAAAGGAAGTCCTTTCCCTTTACATTCCTCCCAGTCCCCTTAAGGATGGTTGTCTAGAAATATCCAAACACAGTTACCTAACTGTGGTTTCTCAATTACAGTTTCCTCTCCAGCACAATTCACTGGCAGATTTCTAAATTGGAAGCCCAGTACAAACCCAATTGCCTTCCAAATTGGTCTGCTCAGCACAGCAATAAAAATAATCTCAGATGCCACACTGTTAATCAACCTGGCCCTTACACAACACTGCGAGCTCCACTCTTACATAAATGTCACAAATGCCATAATTAGTATCAGCTCATGCTGTAGGAGTGGATCAAAATCTGTGTTATTTGATCATTTGTTTTTGATCAAAACTCACTTTTAGAAAAGAAAGAAATAAAGATGAAAGAAAAATCACTTTGATCAGGACTTATTTTGCATATTCTTGATTACAGGACTTTGTTGGTGTTTGCAAACTGTAACAGTGCTATCTGACTTACACCTTACCATCCCAAGTAATTCCTGAAATAAAATAAGCATAAAATTAAAATCCCCTTAAATCCTGAAATTTTATAAGCATTTGGGATATAGACAGTGTTTAACTAACACTTTCTCCCTTAGAGTTATGATCCTGATTTTATTATTCCTGTCATGTTCTGTCTTGTTTAATTGGATAATAATTGCAGTCAGATTATTGCCTTGTAAGTGCGTACAAGCACCTAACAATGTTTATGCAGAGAACTCCATATGCCTTCCTGGTTAAACAGGAACATTATATTTTGAATGTGCAGCAAAGGATGGTGAGTTGTTTCACAAGTGCTAATCACAGGGGAATGAGCAGGACAGAGGGTAAATTAATGCAGATTCTGATATCTGACCATGGAATCACAGCTGCTAATAAGAGAAGTGAGAACTAATGCTTTGGTAGCAAAAGTCTGCTCCTGACAGTCACTGTCTGGGCTACACTTTTTCCTTTCTTTCCTTGTTCTTGCTGGAGCCACAGAATAGGGAACAGAGAGGAAGGAATTATTTGAGAATAGGCACTGAGAGTTTGGGCTTTCCCCTCCACACACTGTGCCTATATTGTATTTTACAGCACAACAGGTTTCCAGGTCATGTGCCAGGGAAGAAAAGACACTTACAGCTTTTTGCTTCCGAGACTGGCAGAAATCACACAAAAATAGGTGAAGTACAGTGAACTCAGTCCAGCTGCTTGTTATAGGTCAGACTCACATCAGCCAAAATTCTCAACAAGTCCACTGACTTATAAGGCTTAGCATTAGAGAATAGATTATATATGTTTCTTTTAGAGTCAGTCCCTGTGTTCTGGAGACACTGGGTGCAACCCAGAACAGAACTTTATTTACTACCATTTGTATAAAAGTTAAACACAGTTTGAGGGCAATATCACTGAAAGCTGTCACAGAGGAGTGATCAAATACTCACATTGTGTAATGCCATATAAACTTGATTTGCATCAATTTAATATTTGACATTTAGCAGAACTCTTTCCAGAGGGTTCCAAATAGTTTCTCACAGAAAAATTGGGAGAGAGCTATAATTTTAATTACAATAATCACCTAAATATTATTTTCTCTTACATTATGGAAAAGTTTCTCCTCCTACTATATTCTTAGGTAGATTTAACAGAAGAAAAGGTTCAGTTGACACATTCTAAACTTATGTTTTCCCCCACTGAGCTCATTGTACTTTACAGAAGTCTGAATCCTGCTGGAGAAAACTGAAAATGTAGATCAGTCTTGAAGCACTAATGTAAATGATTGGTTCTGACACCAGTAAAAGCATGTTGTTTTCCCTTCAGGTTGTCTGCTTTTCACACAGGCAAGAAAGATTAAAGACATAAGACTACTCTTCACGTGGGGAGGTGATAACCTGCCTTCTCAGAGGGGTTTGATTATCTCAGAACATGTACAAAGGAAAAAAAAAGCACAAGCAATTTCCTGAAACAGACTGTTTTGTAAGAGGTTTTTTGTCTTCTAGTTGAAATATTGTTAGGGGAAACAGTGTTTCAAAACCTTTTTTGTGGATAAAAGTAGTTATATCTTTCAATTCTTACCAACCAAGTGACTTCAATGGTCAATGCAAAATTGTCAAGCTGTAACACCTAGAGTTGCAAGTTCTTAAATACCAACTAGTGAAGAAAAAGTAAGAATTTCAGAATCTGGAACACTACATGTAAGGACAATACTCCACCCATATCTCTCAATCAACACAAAATCTCATGATAACAAGACAACCTATAATAATAATATAGTAGGGAGATTAAAAAAAAATAATCTTTGAAACAGATATTCTGCCAAATATCTGGCAATGACATTTGGTGGGCATCTCTCTCACTTCACAAGGCAGAGTATGACCCAAAAGAAATTTCAGGTCCCAGTTCTATGAAGTGTTTCACAGCTCCTGGTGAAAAAAGCACATCCTCAGCACCACACTGGTCTCATGTTTACTGTGGTACCACAGAAGTACTTTGATCTCAAATAATGGACACTAAAACAAGAGTGGGGGCTGAACCATTTCAATGACTGATGAAATTTATATCATTCCCTTAAGAGGGTACCACTTCACTTAAGAAGCTGAAGAAGGGGGGGAAAAAAAGAAGAGTAAAATGTGTGAACCCATGATTTCCTTTCCATACGAATAATTATAGCATAAGCAATTGTAAGATTATAATCACATCTCAGAATGCTAAATGTTCAGATGAGGAGCAAAAGGTTAGATATCAGTATGAATATTTTCATTACATTGCATTAAAAAATTCAATGGAATATTGCCTTACTAACTGCAGGAGTGTGGATTAGTCAGTGCATCATTAGGAGGTGTTTGCTTGAAAGCCTCCAGCCTACACTAAAGAAATGTGCTTCTAATCTATTTACCTGCCGTGTATTTCATTGATTTACAGCAATGCAAAAGTGTCCAGTGCAAATCAAGCATATAAGAAATACATCTGCACTATCAGGTGGTGTGTGAAATTGTACCGTTCTAAGCAGTTAAGCTCGTGGGAAAGGGATCACTGAGAAGTAAACAATTTACCATGCCACTTTGCATGGCTTGAGGATTCAATGCCTGTACATAAATAAGTCTTTTATGCAAAATGAGAAAAGTTACATTCTAAAAAAATTTCAGGTCCTCGTCTCTCCCTTAGTTTTCTTCCTAGCAGTTTTCTCCCAGGTGAAACACCACCGAGAAGATGCACGGTCAGATTCTTAAGGTATTTTGCATGGTATGCTGGGAACCTGCCACAAAACAAGCCCAGTTTATTTTTAGATACCCTTAACTTTATTTATTGATTTAGAAGGATCTTAGGAATGGGCATAAGCAAAGAGAGTTTTGTGAAAACGGTATCTTTTATTAGATTAGCTGATACAGCTTGAAAAAGCAAACATGCTTTTGGGTACAGGCTGCTTTCTTCAGCAAAATCTAACTCAATACAGGCAATTTTAGTTTAATCTTATTACACTGATAGCAATGCTATTATGAAATAACTGTGGAACTGAGTAAGAAGAGGGGTATGTTGAAGGTTTCTTTATTTAATTTGAAATTTCAAGCTTCCACGTGAAGCCAAATGAAATGCCTTGGTCAAGATTAGTGGGGGGAAAGCAAAAGATTTCTTCTAACCCTCCAACCCTTTCTTCCCTCCCCTCCCATGCTCATCACTGCTAAGAACTGTCGCTGTTGCTGCTACTCATAACTCTTACAAAAGCAGTAGTTACTCTAAAGTTTCCATACAACAGCAAAGATACTGTTGCCAGTAATGTTTCACACTTACTAGACACATAAAATAAATGGTGAAATGCCATCGCCTTACATGGTCTTGCTTCTCTCCCTGGTATCAAAAGGCTATGAAAACAACACGTGGGAGGTATCCAGGTATGGGTTGTTACTGTGACTGTGATAGATGAGAAACAAAGTGCAGGGAATAAAAGGCCATCTCGTAGCTTCGCTGTTTAAAGAGCTAACAGTAACAGAGAACCTGCACTTGAAATGAAGAAAAGGAGAAGGAGCCAAGCAAGACTAGAGAGCAACCGCTGAGACCAGTAGGGAAAGGTCAGAAGAGAAATAAAGCCAGGCTGCCTGAATGCTAAGATGTGTAAGAAAGACTTATAAATGAATGAGAGCAGAGAAAAATGATGAGACTAGAGAAAATACCAGACAGCAACCCCATTAATAAGTGCAGCCCAGCCTCTGTGGTGATTCCTGGCAATGCCACTGATAGCTTCCAGTTAGATTTTTCCACAGCGAAACATAACTGTACAACTAAGCAAAAATACACAGGTTTTTATAATCAGCAGAAAAACAACTCAGCAGTGTCAATCAAAATTATCCTAATTAATTTACAGCTAATTAAATGTGAAAGTCCTGAAGAACAGGTGTGGATGAACTACAGCAAGCAAATCAAGTGCGGCTCTGATTATTGCCCCATGTTTTCACTCAGCTGTGTCAAGCAAAAGACTTCGCTCTCTTCTAATTCTTCCTGGCTCTGTTGCTAGAAAGGTCCTTCCTGAGAGCAGGACCATGAAAGCAACATTTAAACAGAGAAAGGCTAGTGGCCCAGCAGCCTGTATCAGGCAGATCATCCTATGCACACAAAGCTGCAGAAAAAGACGATGCAGGTGAAAGCATCAAAGCTGACAACTGTAGGACTGCATGGGAGGAACGTGGAGAGTGTCACCGCATACAGAGGGTGATACTGTTCTCAATTTTCCTTCCATCCTGTCCAGGCTTCAGCTACCATCAAAGTTCACTAATAGAAAATGTTTCTGTTCAGTATTCATTAAGCTGAAAATGAATAGGAAGAAAAGTTCTGGCTGGTTGTATTTCTGTCTCCGGTATTAGTGAGCTGCAGAAACCGCGGGCGAGTTATTTATCACCTTGTAATGAGACACTGCCTGAAATACTGAGGGAGAAGGCAGTGCATTTCAACTGCCTCTAGAGGCTACTAAGGAAAAAGAGCAGCATTACATCTGGATTGGAATACAGACAGGTTCACTCAGCTCAGATTGGTCTGATCTTATCTGGGTTTACTATAAAACAGTATCAGAAATTAATATAGCCACACTTCCCAGCTTTTCTCTGCCCTTGTTGTCCTACACATAACTGGGATTACTGCTATGGAGATTAGAGTTTGCCTGTGAGCTAAAAGAGACAAAGGATATTTCTGTATCTCTTCTGCTTTTATACTTTTACTTCTCTTTGTTTTGAATTATCCCATCTGTAAAACTGGACCAAAGTAGTTCTTTACTGTACCTGCAAGTGTTACTGTGGCTTTGCAGCTCAAGTACTGGAGAAGGTCATGTGAAGTTCTGCTTAACAAGGAAGACAAGTCAGAGCTCTTTATTCAGGGCCTTTCATCTGACAGTACTGTGCTTTGCTGCCCTAGCTGGCGTGATCCTTAGTGAGCTGTTTCAATTGTGTTTTGACATATGCTTTTCAAATTGCATCATTAGAAACACAGCTTGTCTTTCCCATGTACTATTGGCAGTAATTTTCATCATTTCATCCACCATTTTATTTTATTACTGTGAATATTCTGAAAATTGTTGTGGATAAAACAATGCTTTAAGCTGGGGGGTGGGGGGAGGAGGGGAAGAGAGAAGAGAGATGAAATCTTTGCAGAATACTTGCTCATTAGGATTCTAATCTTTCCATGAAGCACCTGGTCAGGGCAGGAGAGGCACAGAGGCACCGTGGTGCATCATCTAAGTCAGAAGTATTGCACCGTGTCCTGAAATCTACTGCTGGGCCCCAGGCACCTGAGGTGAATGTGTGCATGTAATCACCATTCACAGTCATTAATAGCTGGAGCAGGAGCTGCTTAAGAAATCCACTGCTCAGAAAAGGCTGGCTTGGCTTATAACTGGGCCACAGAAACCACTTCTTTAGACCCCTCCCCAGGAATCTCAGCATGTTGCTGTTGAGAAAGTGGGACGGCCTAAATCCCCCCTCCCAAACTGCAGAAAACAGAGGAGCAGCAATGCCCTCTCCAGCACACAACTCTTGGGATCCAGAAGAGAGGTACCCCTTTACAGAGCACATCTGAGGAATCCAAAACAACATCTGCCACCTTCAAGGTGTCCCCAAACAAGCAGATGTAGGACAATCTGCTATATTAATGGAATTCTCATTCCTTCCTGCCGAATTTGCTCCACTGTGCATGGAGTTGATTAAATATTCATAGCACCAGTCAGAAAAGGGATAAAAGCAAACTTGGATATAGCCCAGCGGCCAAAGTAGTCATTCTGAAAAGAAAAAAAACATCTGCATCCTCGTCTTTCTTTTGCTGATCATTTGAAAATAAAAAATGAAGTGTTCAGTAGAACAAGGGTCTGAAACTCCAGGTATTCCCACCCCAGTTTCCAGACCACCCTCCCCCCCAACCCCAGGCTTTCTCTGTATTGATAAACAGAGCTTTCTCCAGTTCACTGAAAAACATTTATTCCCCACAAGTTAGAGTTTCTTTGATAAAATAGTGAGAATGACTTCCCACTACCCCAGGGTATCCTACAGTTTGGCACATGAGTGCTCTGATGGGGTGAGGAAGCTTAAATAATTTTGGGAAACAGTTGGAATGGGACAGGATGATTATTTGAACTATGGCATTACTGGGTGAAAGAGAAGGATGTTGTGGTGGTGTGAACATGGTATGCTCCAAGAAGGCCTTCCAGCTTAAATCAAGAAGACAAAATAGACACAAAAACATTTACATCATGAATCTTACAGATTTTTCTTTTTTTCACAAAAAAAAAACCCCACAAAAACCCAAACAAACCCCCAAACCAAACAAAATCCCAAAACAAAAACAAACAAGCAAAACCCACAAAACCAAAAACAAACAAAAACACACAAAACAAAAACCCCCAAAAAACCAAAACAAACCAAACAAAAAAAAAACCAAACAAAAAAAAAAAAAAAAAACCAAAAAAAAAAACACACAAAACCCCCCCAAAACAACAACAAAAAACTGAAACAAAGAAAAAACCACCAACCCTCTGAAACAAAGAAAGAGCCTTTACCTCCTTCGGAAGCTGTTGGGTGAAGCAGCACTTGATTAGACAAATGAAATTTAGAACTTACATGACTGGAGTAGAAATTTTGTTTAAAATCTGCCTACCTACAGGAAATTTTCACAAGAAGAGAAAGGCAATGCATAGAAGAGGACATGTATACAATATAAAATTAATATTTAACAAATTTCAAAAATAACCAATCCATTGACCTGATTTTGGTGTCTGTGTGAAGTGGTAAGGGATATGGACCATCCTGCTGTAAAGGCACGTAACAGGAGAAGCTCTCATAAGCTTTCCAGCACAAACAGCATATGTCACATGACAGGTGACACAAACAACACATATGGGCAGGTACAGACACAATAAAATCATGGTAAGACATACATTGTTGTAATCTGGGCTGAAATGGTAAGAGGGGGGCACTAATACCTGAGACCAACTGCGAAATACAGCTGTAGCAGGGAAAAAGAAATAACCTCCCTTGGCACTAAGTGCTGTGTGCTGCACACTCTACACTTCGGTATGGTATTAATTGCCCTCTTTTGTCACTGTTTAACACACAAAGTGCAGAATAAAGTCATTTAATCAATTCAGCCTAAGTAATTAGCTATTTTACATCCTTTTTATTGTAAAATAATCTGGTCCCTCATTTTATGACTTGGAAAACCATTCACTATCAATTTAGTGATAATATATTAATAACTGTGCGACGTTCCAAATGGTTTCAATAGATGATGTCATGTCCACAGAACAGCTTATTATCAGGAGAACAAATCTGAGATGCAAATCAGTGAGAATTCGATTATGTTAAAAAAGACAGATGTTCTGCCATTCCCTGAGCCTTCTACTGACGGGGCTCAATAAAACACAAATTGAATGAAAGTTCTTACACACAACTGTCACTTCCTTGGTCGCATCATCTGCATCAGTTGCCCCTTCCCTGTACACAAGCTCCTGGCTTAATAAACAAAACATCCACACACAATGAATTCCAGTTGATTTCCATCCCCAACTATGTACCACGGGAAGGAGCTCCCTTCCATACCTTTATTTTTTATTGTTATTGCATCATTTTCCATTTTCACCAGTTTGCTTTTCGGTCTCATTCTATGCTTTTTAAAACAGCCAGCCCCTAGAGTCACAGGATTATATCTAAAGCTCTCTTTTGATTTCAGAAAAGTGTGTTTTATGGCTGTTGAGCGAAACTTTAAAATGTAAAGACTTAAGCCACAAAGCAAGTAGAATAATTGACAGTTTGATTTTTACTGTCTCTTCACTGTTAATGAGTTGGTTCATATTTTCTTAAAGAATTCAGAAATTCTTGACTCTCAGTGCCACATTAGGACAACACTGAATCTAAACCTGCTATTTTCTCTTCAGAGAGTAAATTTTCAAAAGACATAAACCTGCAAGTAGAACAAGTTCAAGAATTTGAGAGTATAAAACTCCTCAGGTTGAAAATACTTCTGCATGCAAAGGGAACTATAAATATAACTCTAGAATGCTTAAGCATATACCAAAAAAAAAAGACTTGTCTGTTTAGTTTGTTTTGTTTTGTTTTAAAAGGCCAGTCATGTTTAAGCTGATTTGATTTACTGCAGTTAGAGCTACAGATAAAACACACTGAAAAAACAGAACTTTCTTTTAAAAATAAAGGTGCAAATACCTTTTAAATTTAGTGACTGAAGAGTTACTGAAGAAACAAAATATTTTGATAAGGAGAATATTCATTAAAACCTGACTGCTGCCACATAAACCTAAGCAACAGCAACCTGAAAAAAATCTCTTCTGATCTTTTTCACTGTAAAATGGGCTTTTCCACATTCACATCTCACTCAGAAAATTACCTCCCCAGAGGAGAATACAGCTACAGGACCCCATATCATTCTTGCCATGACACCACAGGACAGATTAATCAGGTCACTTCTTCCCTCCCCACAATTGCCTGGATCACTTTTTCCTCTGATCTGATCTTTCTTAACCCCCAATTTCATCACTGAAAAGCATCTTAGAGTAAGCAGCCCTTCTATACTTAAATCCAAAGTAGTCAGAAGTGAATCACTACTCCAGGCTTTCCTGCAGTTTCTCTCTGCTGCTCCAACAGTATTTGGCTTTGAAAGATGTCTCAATGTACAATAAACTGGGAGAATGTCCAGGGATTAATTATTATTAGCGTGTTGTAGATGGTTTTTTCCTATACATGCTGTTTAGTTTATCTTCATAACCTGAAAGACTGTGTAAAAGATAAGCTACATAAACTAATTAGCTGTTACCAAATCTGCATTCCAAAGAGGGATCTGCTTCTTAATGAAAGCTGCAAGAAGCAGGTGACTTCTGGTGGTTTTGAGCATGCTAATTTATACTGGGCTTTAATCTAGAACAATCTTTTAAATTCTCCCCTCTTTCTTGTGGTGGGTACATAAAGCAAGGCACCCCTTGTTGAAGGGGACAGGAATGCCCATAAACAGAAATTACCACATTGTGGAAAGCTGTATTAGATTTACTGTGATATAGGAAGCATGAATGTTCAGATTTGTATTTAATATGCAGAATAAATGTGTCTCCATAACTTCATACACAGAGCTTCTATTAGTACAGGCTGAGCACAGATAAGTTGATACAGCTTTTGGATATTACTTTTTAATTTTTTTCAGCCTTTAAATTATCTTCTCATAATCACCCACTGACTTGCAGCTTCAATCTGTGCTTTCCTGACCCTGCACCTGTACCAAGATGCAAAGCTTCCAGCCCCCTACACTGCTGGATTCTAACCAGCTGCAGACACATGGCTGTGTAGAGCAGACATCTGCTTTAACACTGCCTTTGTTGTTCCTCTCTGTCATTGTGCTGAAATCAATAGCCAGCCTTAATGGGAATCGAGAAGGCAGAATTTGAGTCAAGCTCTTCTACACCAGATCAACAGACAGCTTTAGTTAGGATTGGAAAGGTGCAGTTTTCTCTTTTGTGGCCAAACTATTCTCTCAGTCTTCGTGGACAATCCAGTATGACAACAGTTTGCACTGTGTGCATTAGGAGAACTCACATAACACCCTTTTAGCTGGAAATTAATGTAAATTAGAAAGTTTGGTATACTAATTATATTACTTGTTTTCTTAGCAGATGGATATATTTCAGTATGTAGACTTCAACTGGCTTAGGAGAATAAACTCACGACTCTGGAAAATATGTATTCCTGCCATGCCTTTTCCAGCATAATACTCAGCAATTTCTTTTCCTCTTTGGCAAAAACTGCAAAGGCTCGGTGTATTGTAATCTAGAATGAATTCAGCATCTGTTTATGGTATTCTCAACAGGAAAAGTTGTTTCTTTTCATCATCTGCAGATGCAATTATACCAGCAAGGCCTGCAAAATGTTCAGATATGAGATGTTCAAGCCTAGTAAAAACCCTGGAATGAATTGTTACTTCTGTAATAAAAAAATATCCCCAGGGTTCTTCTGTTCAGAGCCCTTTAGCTTGAGTGTAAATATCGTGTAACTGTAATACTTTGCACCTTTGTTTCACCTTCCATCTGAGCCTCTCAATTCACTTTGCAAACATAACTGGAATAAGTATTCCAATGGGGAAATGCATTCTGCAAAATGCAAAAGCAGAATACCTCAGAGGTCACACTTACACACTGAGCTCTGCCTGTCTACCACTGTTTACACACTGTATGTACTGTACTGTGCATACAAAACAAATTTAAGCTTTCCAAAGTTAACATGCACATTTTTAAAATAAACATGAGAATGTATTAAGATTTGGACATGCTAATCACAGTAAGATCTGACAGTTTGAGAGGAAGTGTCAATGAACAGTTCAGTGAGGATTCAGAGCCCATAAATAAAGAAAAAAGAGAGCATTCCCATCTCAAAGACTTAAATTTGTCAAAATTAATTATATAATAAAGGACACCATGGGCTTAGATACAGGAAATTGTCATGAGTTAACCCATCAGACAGGAAGGATTCACTCTCCTAGACTCCACCAATACAAAACAACTCCAGTTACTTCAACTGTTTGAGTTTCACAGACTAACATAACTGATGATGTTGGAGGAACGTCTAGAGATTATCTAGATTTTCTCTGCTAAGAGAAGAATTAACTAAACCAAATTGCAAAGAAGGTGCCCATGGAGATTTTTAATATTTCCAAGGATGGAGAGTTCACAACCTCTCAAGGCAACCTGTTCTGGTGTTCAATTGCCCTTTTAGTAAAAATGTTCCTTCTTATGTTTAAATGGAATTTCCTGTATTTAATTTTGCGCCTGCTGCCTCTAGTCCTTCCACTAAGGACAACTGAGAAGAGTCTGTCTGAGTTTTCTTTCCCTATCAGGGATTTATACACGCTGACAAAATCCCAGGCTAAATAATCCCAGCTCTCTCAGATCATCCTTCATATTCAAGATTCTTGTTGCCCTTTGCTGGACTCACTACGGTGTGTTGATGCCTCTCTCATCCTGGGGTGCCCAGGGCTGGATAAAGCACTCCAGATATGGATATGGTGTCACTAGGACTGAGCAGAAGGAAAGAAACATCTTTCTCAGTTTTCTGGATATGGTTTTCCCAATGCAAGAACAGAATGCTCTTGGATTTCTTTGCCACAAGGGCACACACTTGGCTCACACTCAACTTGGTGCCCACCAGGAACCCCCAGGCCCTTCTCTGCCAAGCTGCTTTCCAGCTGAACACCCTGAAGCCTGCACTGCTGCAGGGGGGGTTGTTCCTTAGCAGATGCAGTTCCCTTTGTTGACCTCAGAGTTCATTTTTCCAGCCTCTTGAGATCCCCTGGATGACAGCACAGCCATTTGGTGACCCAGGCACTCTTTCTAATTTTGTGTCTGCAGTCTTGCTGGGCTCACTGTGGCCCATCAACCAGGTCATTAATGAAGGTGTTTACCAGTGTTCATCCAGTATTGATCCCTGGGACAGATGAGCAGACACATAATGTTTTCCTACAGCTGAAGCAATTTATTTCTGTCTGAGCCTTAGTCCCACTTCATTAAGTGCCTAAAGATGATGCTTTGCAGTATTTACAGAATCACCAAATTACTAGCTCAACAACTTTCTTTAGGATCAGCAACCTAACCTTTGTAGATTGCTATAAAAATATCGCTGACCCCTATCTGCATCTTTGGCAACGAAAAACTTGGCAAAAATCTAACAGGAATCATGTTCTAAAGGAAACTCCAGCTCCTAAAAAGTCTGTCACATTTGAAATTCTAATTTACAAATGAGCAAATAGTTATCACTGTCCTCTTAGAGGTGACAAATGGAAACAATAAGAATCTGGGCAAAGTTTCACAAAAAGATTGTAGCAGAGCCAAGAGCTGAACCTAATCACATTGATTTAAACATTGTTCTTCTCAGAATTAATCTATGTTAGATTTATGAAAATTATGCAGAGGGAGCATGTATATCCATCCTTGTAACAAATAACAGATAAGATGGTTTTGATTGAAATTATGTTTGTACTTTATCTTTGTACTCGTCCTTGCTGCTAATTTTCTCCAACTCTGCTCTTTCGCCTCATGTCTGGTTCACAAGTCAACTACAACCCAGAGGAGGAGGGTGAGAGAAGGACCAATCAGAGGAAGGTAGACAGCAAAGCAGGAGACATTTGCTTTGTTTTTCACTCTTTGGGGCTGAGCTGATGTGGTTCCAGCTGGGAAGCCCAGGCCAAACAAGACATCTGAGAATACAATGGGCAAGTAACTCAAGGACAGGCTTTAAAGAAGTGAACTGGTGGAAGTTCTTGTTTGCAAGATTATGCAATCTAAGTAGATCCTAAGATAGTTTTTTTCTATCACTGATTAAAACTACCCAAAATTCTACTGTCAGTTTTCAGTGGGATGATTCTGCAAAGATGAGTAAGTGTGAAGTTACAGGAAGCAGTGTGGTTTCTGATCAGCTGGCAGATAGTTACTCTCAGAGATAGATGATTTACTGGAGAAGACCTCATCTCATTTCCTGCCACCCAGCAGTGGTCAAGTTAGATAACCAACTGCATAAGGGAATTACATTTTACTGTAAGGGTAGTAAAGGTTAGGGTGTAAGTAACCATTTATTGCAAAGGAACAAATGAGTCAGTGGCAAAAACTGATCCAAAATGTCCAAGTGGCTATAGAGCCATCCAGACAGCAGTAGTAAAACACAAAAAAAGAGAGAAAAATACCACCATCACTTCTTAGCCCACACCAGTGGTTTTCCACCTGCAGTCCAGGGAAAATTCGCACTGAAGGAAAATTCATGGATAATATCTAGAAAGACTGAGTCGCCAGGCCTAAATTCCCTCTGCAAGTGTTTGTACCTCTGCTGGAAGCATACACAGGTCTGCAAGTGAAAAAGATTTTAAAAAGTATCCTCAATTCCCACGCTGGAGAGCAAGAACAATTCATTGATTAGAAAGAGAACTTAAGAACTGGAGAAAAATATTCAAACCTCTGCTCTGCCGTGCACTTCCATGATCCTTAGGAAATCAATCTCTCTGTTCCCGAGTCTCTACCTGCAAAACAGGGCATGCACATCCCTATTTCTTCAGAACCTTGTGAGAATGGCATTAAAGATGTGCACTTCAAATGGATTATTGTCAATAGGTGCCACTAGATGGAGGAACAGCCATCGATCAAGTTATTTCAGAAACATTCATAAAAGAAGCTCCCTGTAATTACCAGTGGATTTGTTGGATTTACTACACCGTGGAAGAAGGAATATTAGAAACAGCATCTAGTCAACTGTTTAGTCATTTATGAGACAGCTATGAATAAATGAAAGGTTTTTGTGAAAAATATGGGGAAAAAAAGCCAGAAGTATCCCTCAACTGTCATATATGAGATTAATCACAGGATAAAAATCAGTCACTCTGCATTCCACTGCTCAAACTGTTTATTGAACCAAAGAGCCTACAGGAAGGAAGAGAAAACCAATCAATAGCTGAAAATTATTTGGGGTATGCTCGGTCACAGTGTGGAAGAATTTAATTTTGCACTGGAAAGGAAGAAAGTATTTATAGAGGACTTTGTAGCTTCACTGCTTCTAGATACTGAAGTATAATATTAAAATTCCCTCCATAACTATTTATAAGTTCAAAGACAGTATTTAAACAGTACTCCATGGCCATTTTTGGGATACTATTTATTTTCTCCTGCAGCAGAAATGTTGATGCACAAATTGTCAAAAGATCTCCCCTGTTTTGTGGATTCAACTCTCAGTAAGGAAATACAAGCTAAAAAGGGGTGTGAATTGCAAGATGTTGCCTGTGGAGTTATTACAGCTCGTAACAATCAAGGATACTGTCCCAGATGTCCAAGATGAAACACACATCTACCAAGTGCACAATAATAAATACCAAAATAAAATTAAGTAAAAATAATGAATTGAGCCTGAAGAAGTTACATAAGGTACAAATATTTTGCAACACACTATAAATAATGCTGAGTATTCTGACAGGTTTGGTCAATTCACATGCTTCATTGAGTCATTCCAGGCTGCTAAAGACTTAAATATTTGTCTTAATCTCTTTGTGCAAGATCTCCCTGCCTCTTGGCTATGCTGTGAAGTCAGAAATGTCAGAAAAGTAAGTCTGTGTCTGAACAGGGCCCTGTGTATTCCAGAGAAGGTGTCAGACAGAGCAGACTAGGCCATTAAAAACTGCAATTTGCATGATTTCCAGTGCCCAGGTAGGATGACTCCCAGTACCAACATTCATGTGCTGAAACAGGCAGGGTTAACACTGTCCCTGTCAGGGTCAAGAGAGATCTGGTGAGGTTATGCAAAGATAAATATTTGTGAAGCATTCACATACTGCAGTGACACCACAAGTAACAGAAAGGTGATGACAAAAATAACTCCACTCCTAAAACATCTTTAGAAGCAATAAAAATCTCACTAGTGATTACCTTGATTTACTCAAACAAGAATATGTGAGTGGTATTACATAAAACACACAAAATTAAAGACACCATTCAAATCTCTAAAGTAAAGTACTGCAATAAATCATACTTAGTCAACACCTTTTATCTAAAGCCTTCTGTAAAAATTTTATTTACTCTTTCACCTGGTGTGCCTCATTTGTGAACTGGGATCATGTAGGTCTTCTGTAATGAAGGCTTATCATTGAAAACACTGATAAACCTCTCAGAAAATGGTCTCTGCATCTTGGGCAACACTGTTAGTTTCCAGTTCTATTTCAAATCATATAATACAGGCTGTCTTCAGTAAGATGACAAGTCTTGGAATAACATGATTTTCTCAGTAGAGAATCAGGAAGAATATAAAAAGGCCTATAAAAGCAGAAGGTAATAAACAATTCATTACTTCATGAAGCATCTGCAAAGAACTTTGTAATTTTGAAGGGGTGGTGCAACCTGTTATCATTAGGTTAATAGGTCTCATTTTGCCTGCCAAAGCATGACTGCTTTTATCATTACATGTGCTAATGGGAACACACACACCTAAAAGCTGCATATGTGGTCAATCAACACTCATATTCAAACTAACAGAAACATTTGCCCATACATTTTTCTTGAAATTCTCAAAATTTCAATGCATCTGGAACTGAAAATCTTCTCTGACTTAAAGCTTTCAAAGGAATAAGATTGAAAAGTTTTCCAATAAATTGCTGCAAATTGTTTGAATGTTGATCCACTTACTAATGGTTGTATTGTAATGCAATCCACAACACAAATCACATTTCAGAGTCTGCTACATTTCAGTAATTATTACAGCAGGTTTAGAAAATACGACAGGTTTAGAAAAGTTCTGTACCTTTGTTAGGAAAAGTATATGAAGAATTAAAGAAACACTTATTATTTTCTTATAAGTTTCTTCAAAAAGTATCTATATCTAATTTCCAAAATAAATGTTTTTAGAAGAATTCTGCACAACCTGGCTGTGTGCACAATAATAATCTGGAAAGCCTTTAAGGAATGATCATATGCCCAAACTATTCAATTTCATCAAAATTTCAGTCTTCTACAGGTTGAACAATAACAAATACCCAAAAATGTAAAAAACAGGTGAAAAAAAAATCTTTGGAAATGGAAAAAAGCAAAAGCCTTTTTTAAAATAAAAGAGTCCATGTGTTCATATGTAAACCTAGCCTGGGTCCTACTCACCCTTTAAATACAGGTTTCCTCAGCACCAGATTAGGAAAGAACAAAAGACAAGGCTCTGCAGAAATTTGCAGTAAGCAAATCAGTGAGTAGATTGTTTCATAAAATTTCTAAGTAGATAAATTCAAGGAGAGATTAATAGTATGGAAAGCCAAGGAGAATTAGTTTCTGGCAGTAAATTATAAATTTCATCAAGCACATCCTAGCATATCTCTTTCAGCTCTTGGCAACATCATCAACCATATCTTATCCCATTAAATATCTCTTTTCTGCTCCCTGCGTTTTGTCCCAAGACAAAATAAGGTAACATCCATACCAAAAGTGTCTGAGCATAGACAGGAACAATTTCAACATCTGTGACATGATATGGACTTATATCCACAGAGTTAAATTTGTTTGCTTGGCAAACTCTTTCCTCCTTCATGTTTTATCACCTTGAGCTTACAAAACTTGGTGGTGATTAACAGAGTGCTGCAGAGGCTAATGCTTAATGGATTTAACAGAAGGGCTTGAAGAAATGTCCACAATGCCTGAGGCTTAAGTCTTGACACAGAAATGCATACGCATACATATGCTTTCAGTTTCACCACATCAAATATTATACAGGATATTTTCTCCTTGTAACAATGCCTCTAGCAAAGTTCAGCCCAGGAAACCCAGAATAGAATATGTAAAGATCCCTTACTCAGCCAGCCTTCCCCTATCAGCTTTTTAAAAATGTTTTTAGCTCTGATAATATTTCTCAAGGGTTTGCTGGAGCTGCATTCATCCAACCACGAAAGAGAGAGAGCCAATACCACATCCTGAGAGTAACAACTCACACAGAAGCTGAATATTGAAATCACATTTGTAATCCTTCAGTAGACTGAAATATGTTTACATGAGAATCCATTCAATAATTCCGACTAAAAAGCCTGCAACTGAGAATGAAGAACTCTTCATGTGTGATTTCTCCAGAAGGATGGGCTGAATACTTAACCCATCTCCAGCACCGTTCATGAAGTAGTATATGATTCATTATTTACATAAAATACTCACTGGAGAAAAAGGTTTACACTCCAAGCTGTTAACCTTTTGGGCATCTTTCTTTTGAAGACTTATTTTACCTCAGTGGTTATGTGGGTGACATACTACTATGTCAAAAGACTATCCAAAATTTGCAGCTCAATGTTGAAAATTGGTTAGTTTTAGGATTTCAAGCAAGGATGGAGGCCAGTGCCTATGTCACCATTAATATGAGTGGGAAGAACATGATGTTCAGGAGAAGTGACAGAGCCTTGGCTGCTTCAGGTGCACAGGAACTGGGTACTTTCATGTAACAGCATGAAAATTCAGTGAGCGTGGATCTGTCACTGTATTGCTGCGAAGACTTACACCAAGTGATGTGCACCAACATAAAGAATTTGCGGTCTAAATCAACTACAACACAGAAGAGATGAAAACCAAGAACTGGAAGCATAAGGCCATTTTTCTTGTTAGAATTTTACATGTGAAGAAATCGAATTGATGTAGACATCAGTTCTCAAAGGGCTACTTGAAAACAGCAAGTCTGGAGACATTATTGTTCTTGTACAGGCAATAGAACTTAATTTCTTAGTTCAATGATTCTGTAAGGTACTAAGAATTTTCTAGAAGCACGAAAATGAAGATGATCGTTATCTCCTAGGAGACAATAATCTTCAGTAGAATCATCCTCCTGAACATATTTAGCAACTCTTTAGGGTTCAGTTATTTTAGAGGAAGCATTCAGAGTTTAGAGTTTACCTGCACTTTAAAATGTTTCTGAAGGGTGGATAGCAACAGAAGCTTTAATGTACCATTTGAAAGTGAAATAATTGGAGAGGGACCAATACCATTTACAATTATTTCTTGTTTATCATCTTCTGACAAAACATAGAAACTATGTATTTCTTCAGAAGCCTAATTTCCACAGCCAGATTTCATGTCTTAGTCTTTAGAGCCATATTGTTAATGAACTCCATCACAAGTCATGTACAAATTTCACTTTTCAAAACAAAGGTACACATTCAAAACTCCCAACAGAAATCTAAAGGTCAGGCATTTACATTAAAAAAAATCCCATTCTCTATTCAGCACACTCCCCAGTATTCTGACATTTTTTACCCTTTAGACAAGAGAGAGTGATATACCCTTTTAAATGGAAATATCAGTGGAAGGCAGGTATTAAACAGAGTCGTTTTCTCCTCATACTGAAACAAATAGTTTACAATTTTAAAAATGAATGCCTTGTATAACAAACACAGAATGTAACAATTCTTTCCTCTGGGAATGCTTTAATGAGCACTGTCTTCTCTGCTCGAGAGAATTGCTCCTATCTATCAATCTTGAAATGTGCCAGAGACTTTGGTTTCTGTGACCCAAGATAATCTTAAATCATCAGCCTTGATGCTGGAGAACAGCCTTGCAAAAATTAATCAAAGTGGCAGACATGGAAAGAGGAGCTGATAGAACAGTGTCATTCACATCTGCAATTAGAGAGAGCATTCTTGCCTGTTCCTGGGGACCCTCTTCCTGCTCTGGACCAAAAGTGCCCTGACCAGAGCAGGAGGGTGAACAAGAAGAGGGGTAACCGTGACAGCACGGTGGGGCTCCCACCCCCCTGTGCTGAACAGACTCGGTATTTGCACTCAAGATCAGTAAGAGAGATGGGGTTTCACACTCTTCCCTTTCAGATAACTAATTACTCACTCTATCAGCTTTAGTGTTTTCATATTCCCAGCTCATTCACATTCCTTCACGGCTGCTTTTCCCTGAGTCAGGACCCAGTGTGCTGCTGTAAATGTTTTCAGGATTATCACGCAGTACATGCTTTATATGACACATCAGAGATTAAATACTCCCACTATTTGGAAGAAAGTCATTTGCCAGATGGCATCTGCAGAACAAGAACCTCAGACAACTTCATAAACCCTGTCCTTCAGTTCCTACCCAGGTACTGAACGACTCACAGGCAGGAATGTACCTCGAGTAGTTGTGCTCCCTCACCTCAGGTCTGCTGTTTAAATGTAAAATTGCTTCACTTTAAAGGAAGTAAAGATTAAATCAGGATAAGGAAATATAATCATATAATAATTCAGTTCAGAATAGGTCTCTGGAGACTATCTGATGCAAACCCCTTAACCCCACCAAAGTAGGTGCTTGGATTTATGTAATACAGAAGGAATCTATAAACCTGCAGGACATAATCTTACACAGTCCCATACTGCCATACCTTCACAGCACATAGAAAGTATGTGAACTTATAACAAGTGCAAACAGAACTGACAACCTTTGTTCTTTTGATATCCAATGACAGATCTAGTCATAGACTTTAGCTGGGAAATGCATTCAGCTCCTGGGACAAGCATAAGCAACAGCCTTCCTAAATATGAAAGATTTCCTGCCTGTCATGTGGTCTAATTCCCATGTACCCCACAGACAGAAGGAATTGAGAGTTACAATAAAAGGACAAGTATTTTACTTTGTCTTCCTTCTCACAGTAGGCAAAGAGGAAGCTTCATTCAGCGACACCACAGCACAGCTAAAGGAACCGAGAATTTGTGTCATCCCACCCTTACACACACACAGACAGCAGCAGCCAAGTGCAAAAATGTTTAATTAAAACTCTCAAGTTGGTTTAAGTTTGGAGTGCTTCCACTGAAATGCATTTTCTCACTAAAAAGAAAATCATAATCAGCCAGTATTGTGGGACCCACTGACGAGAGGACTGATGAGCTTTCTGATGCTGCCTGCAGATTTTATTAGTGCTCCATTAAAAAATGCTATTCAGAAAATGTTTTTATGATGGCAATACAGCAAAGTCAAAATAAAATCAGTGGACAAGCTGGTTCTGAAAAATCCATAACTCCATAATTTACTGAAACATTCTTGCTATAGGAAAATATTTTTAGTTATATGTGAACCAATAAGCATAATGCAAAGATCCAGTACCAGGTACAGTCAGGTACAGATAATCTATTTTCTCTAGTACAACTAAATTAAAGCAGATTCAAAATGAGGACCAGATGAGATGAGGACCAGAGTATAGCATTTGAGTTAACCCCAAATATTTTTTGTCACTAGTGCCTACAAACCATAGCTATTACACCATCAGCAGCATCCATGAAATTGGTTATAAACACTTGCAGAGGGAACCCTGTGGAAAGCTGCACCCTGACAGAGCTGTCTGGGCCACCTCTTCCCCTGCACTTTCTGTGGATACATGCCAAGTACAACACTTTGAAGAAGATGAAACTCTTAACATGCATCTGGGGACCAGAGCTCTCTCTGCAGCAAAACAGATTTAATAAATCCTTTGAAGAAAGCTCTTGAGGAAGTTAGAGAAGCCACTAGTGTCTTAAAAGTAGCACATCCAATGACTCAATTGCAGCCCCACGCTGTGTTGCCCTTTCCTTCCCCCATTTAACACAAAGCCTGAGTCACAGTATTAGCAGGCAGATAATAGTTAAATAAAGTGGGCTAACACAGGAGAACAGGGAAAAGAAACAGACAATTTGTGCTCCAGGTGCTTGCACTAGTACCTGGAGTGTTCCCAACTCAGCTCCTCCAGGGAGGGTGTACAGAAGACAAGGCTACAGATGTTCCCAGAATCCATATGAGTGATGAGACGGCCAGGGGACAGCACACAGTTGTCTTTCGGGGTGACTCACGGACACAGGGGCTGCTCACACCCATGAGCAGCTCCAGCTTCAACCCTTCTATCGTCAGTTCAGCCCCACTCGAGCTTTTATATGAATGTCAAAGTCCATCTACATTTTCCAAGAGGAGGACACAGGATGGCAAGTACTTCAAATTGGTTTAAAAGACACTGCAACAAAAGTACAAGTACATTTTCCTGGCAGAGATATACACAACACCTGGGAGCCACTAGCTCCAAGAAAGGCATATTAAAAAATTACCAGGACAGAATTAGGAGGAACAGGCACCTGGCCCTCCAGGTGTAACAGATTCTCAGGAGACATCCCATCACACACATCTTTCAGAAAGAGAATCCTGAATTTATAACATATGTAAGGTCACACAGTCTGGTGTGCCAAAGCATCTGATTAGTTTCAGGAAGTGCATAAACATACATAGGAGTTAAAAAAAACAAAACAAAACAAAACAAAACAAAACAAAACAAAACAAAAAAAAAAGGAGAAAAAAAGAAAAGAGGGAGAAAAAAAAATGGCAAAAAATCTCTACATTTTAATTTATCCTGTTTTCCTCCAAAATTAACTTTCATCTTTGTCAGTAAATTGTCCTCTAAGGTAGGGGAAGGTGGGGAGTTTCTAGAGTAGATTTTAAAACTTCAATTTCTGGCATTCTCCCTGGGGTTTTTTTCTGCTGCTGGATACCATCATGAACAGCTGCTCCCAGCCACAGCACACTTACTGCTGCCAGACTGCATGCTGAGAGCTGGAAATCTACTGTAAGAGGAGACTTGTAGAGACTAAACCTCCACAGACTACTTTTGGGGCTGATTTAGCACTCTAGAGGGTAATAATTTAATTCCAGTTTTTACTGGAATTTTTACTTCCATGCTTTATTATGTGATAGACCTTTGGTCTCAAGAAGAAAGGTTGTGTGCCCTGTGAAACTTTTGTCTCTTTGCTATTTTACACATGCCATGGGTGAAATAACATGGCAGCACAAATCCTGCAAAGTTTTGCAAATAGTGTGGCTTTTCAGTTGAAGTCTTCATACCTGTTTGCATCCTTGTGTGCATTTAGGAAAGTGTGATGGATAAGGTGATTAATTGCAAATGAGTGCATGTTGTTGAAATATGACCATCCAATAGTTAGAGGCTTTAAAACTCTGATAGTCGTGTTTCTGCACATGCTGAATTTTCTTCCTAACTGATGTTTCAAAAAGATTTCACTCTACAAAGTTAAATGTCTCATTTCACTGAGACTTTTCACTAATTTAAGCAGTGTAAGAAGTTCATTATACGAGATAGTTCACAAATTTTTAAAAGCTTGATTATCTCGATCGTGACTTTTGACAGGCTATATATTCAAGTACAGTTAATGTATCCCTACAGAAGAGCTTTATGCCTCAGAATAGAAAGTCTTTTGCAGTGAGCAGCTGAAGTCAATATTTTCCAACCATGAGCAATGCATGGAGATACAAAGTTATAGGATTACTGCAGGTCACATTCATTCAGTATGGTTCTGGAGTTTAAGGCAATTCAAAGTGGAAGTTTGGGTTCCTTTGTAGTTGAGAAACTGCCAAAGACTGGGCACAAGGTGGTTTGGAGACATGTGGACCAGGGGACAAAATATAAATTGCACAAGCAGATGTCAATTGCCTGTACATTCTAATAATTTATTACTTATTAAAAAATACATTATTACAAAGCATTGTACCAGGGAAACAGAGGCAGAAGCCTCTGCCATGATGAATTATAACACAGCTACAGCTGCAGAGCTTCCCTTGCTCTAGGTCCTTGATGGCACCCATGTATTCAAGCTCTCTGTGCTACAAGTTCTGTGGCAAACTCTTTGGAAAGCTTAGGCTGTCAAAGCCCAAGGGAGAACTTGTTTTTCTTCTCCCTGAGTTTTTGATCACAAACATTGTGAGGAGCCCTGCAGAGGAGGACTTGAGAGTCTTGGAAATTCTTTACTTGGAGGCTGGTGAGGCCCTGGCACAGGCTGTCCAGAGAAGCTGTGGATGCCTCATCCCTGCAAGTGTTGAGGGCCAGATTGGATGGGGCCCTGGCTAGCTTGACCTAGTGGGTGGCACCCTTGCCCATGGCAGGGGAGCCAGAACTGGATGATCTTTAAGGTGTCTTCAACCCCAAACCATTTTATGAAACATGATTTGAAAAAATATGTGATTCAGATATATGTGTTTATAAATAGAGAAACTTTGTATGGTGTATGCTTGTTATCTCACTTCATCATGTCAAACACATTTGACATGACATACTTCATGAGGGCTGATGATCTCATCAATCTTCTCCTTCTCTTTAGTTCTGACATTTTCCATTATCTGTGTTCTCTCTTCTTCTGTCTGACCTCAGCACTTCTCACAACAGCTGTCTCTATTCTCCTGAAACCAGTACTTATAAACAAGTATACTTAACCCCCATGGTACTTGGAACAGGAAGGTGTGGTGAAACTCACAATAGGATTGTGGATTCCATCAACAACTCTTTTTTCTTTTTTTTTTTCTTTTAAACCTATGTGAAGAACAACTGAAAAGGAATATTTACCATCCAGGGGCTCTGGCTTGCTGCAGCTGTGCGCACAGACTGGGGCTACCTCCAGGCTCTCCCAGTTCTAAATATTCAAAATGCTTCATGATGATATTTCCCCATCATTCACACAATACAATTAGGGGCTTCGTTTGCTGCTAGGAACCAAGCTTAGTCTGAAGTTGGAAATTCCAATCAGACATGGTTTTGTGTTGACTGAATGCAAACTTCAGGCTGCCTTTCAATGTTTATTTTTAATGGCTTCTGAATGCTTCCACTAATTCAGGAACTCAACTGATTAAAGCAGGAGAAGGAGGGCTTATTTTGCTAAATGTAATTCCTGCTTATGGGATTTAGTGAGTACCCCTTATAGCTGGAGGAGGCAATGGGATTGGGTGCATTTACCGTCTTACCTTGTCAAGCCTCTACCACTTCCTAAATGCCACCAGGTTAATGCTCTGAGGGCAGAGAGCAGGGCTAGCCTGCGTCACATCCCTGACTACAGATAGGGTGTTATATTTAGGAATTAAAAGTATGAGATTTAGTCTTTATACATGTCAAAAGAGATCGTTATATTTATATCCTAGACTAGCTTTTATCTCGATGCAAGTGTCACACGTAACCTCAGCTACAATCCAGGATGTAGTTTCTGGTTTTGTAATTGCATTACTCAGGTTTTATTAAAAGTAGAGAGGGTATGCAAAACTATCTCTTCCTGCTGTGAGCTACCAACAGTTTGGTTTTAGGAAATACTTACAGAACACACCAAATTCATGTCCTCAAGGGCTTGTAATACATTAGTACCAGCATGGATGGGCAGCAACATGAAACCTTGCAGTAGTAGTTTTTGTAATTTTGATAACTGCTAGTTGGTAATTGCACTGCTACAGTACAAATGCTAATAAACTGTTCTGTATTTCTCTGAGCAAAAATGGGTTTATTTTTCTACAGCTTATTTTACAGCATAAATTTCCAGCATCCAAGATGAGACAAAGCACCTGAATGATTCTTGTTGCTCTTCACTTCTATTCCAATCATTTTATAAATGAAAAAAGTAAAAGACTACAGACACTATTATTCCAAGAAGTACAGTCCCATGATTCCACATTAATAGCTGAAACAAGTTTAAAAAATGGATTATGGAAAACTGTTTTCTCTTTGAAGTGGTGTGGGACAGCTGTGTTTATTCATTATCCTTTGTGCCACATTCCCTGATTTGTCTTTCACACTGGCATCCTCTTAGCCGGTGTGTTGATATACAGCCTCCAGCCTTCACAATTCTGAAAAACTTTTAGGAAGTTAATACTCCTTTATAGAAGTGTTTTCTCACATCCACTCACCCACCAGGACCCCAGGGAGAAAAACACTGAACTCTCAGAAGTTGTTCTGTTCTACTACAGAGTTGACAACTGCATAGCAAAGATTTCCTGTTGAGTGCTGAACCCAGCCATAAAATTCAGAAATTCCTTTACATCCCTCTAGTCCTGCTGTTTTTATTCCACTTGCTGCCAACATTAGGTAGTTTTTACAAAATGAACAATTGAGAAAGGAGATACAATTTTTTTGCTTTGGAATTCATCCCTGGAAGCAGCAAGACCAACAAATTAAAAATAGATGCATAAAACGCAGCAAATGCTGAAGAGGCATCATTAAAGAAGCCCATCAAAATATGAAATTCCTTTTGATTGAACATATATAAGCTGATCCATATTGATTTTCATGAGAGGGATTGACCAGTGTGACTGAGTTACACACAGTTTTAATAAACATTCACTTCACATCGTTTTTTTTCAGGAAAAATATAGCACATATTAGGTTTATTAGCATCCCCAGCTTTTGGAGACAGTCTTTTGTGAAGAATATTTGGAGATACCAGTTCCAGATGTTCAGTTATTGGTCTCCTTCTGAGCTATATCTTTTTCTGTTACCTCTGTAACTAGAAGACTTGGACCTAGTAAGACATCCCCATTTGATTCAAAAGTAACTACTGCAATAATTTTACATGGTAAAATTTTGCATAGTAACTTTAGTTGTGGGTCAAAGAAAGAAGAATTTTTTCATTGTGCTTTTTCCAGTCAGCCTATGAACCAAAGACAACCACTCACATGCCAAAAGAGGCAGATTAATAATAATATTAATAAAATCACTACATGAACACGATAGGATAAATGTCAGCACTGTGCAAGAGCTACTACAATAGGATATGTGTCCCTAAGAAGCCACAGCTTATTGTGCCTTTTTGGTCCACAGTGTAATTCTAACTCAGAATATTTCACATCCTGCTTTACTAACAGTACCCATAATTTCTTGGTATGATATTCAGTATAACAAAGAGAATAGAGGGCAATGCACACCAGGACAAACCTGTTAGTCAAAAAGTGAAACAGAAATAAATAATTTTAGATCTGTAACACCATTTCTGACTCACTGAACATGTAATTCTCAGAGGATAAATTTCAAGTGTTCAAGATATTTATTGTAAAGTATATTTATTGTAAAGTAAAATTAAGGGTCAAAAACTAGTCTAGGTTACTATTTTATAGATTATATCCTAGAGGAGTTTATAGAGCTCATCCTTGAAACAGTGATTATCTGAGGTTGAATGATTACATGCAATAGAACACTACTGTGACGGCAGGTGCTCTGCTGCCTTTTGGGTTGCACTGTAAAAAGTAGAAAAGTAGCAGCAGAAAAAGAGGAAGGCCAGCAGAGAATCCCAAAGACACCAAAGGGAGCTGCAAACTGAAAATTCATGAAATCCCCTCTGCACAACATCACACATGACCTGAAGTGTGAACTCAGGAAAGGAAAGGCAGCAGTTTCCCAAAATAAAACATTCCCCTCCAGATCCAGAGATCCCTTTGCCAGGCTGCTGAAATCCCTGTCTGTGGGAGTGCTCAGCACCATCAACTCCCACCAGAAAAGTGAAGCGCTGACATGATGACATGAACAGCAGAATGGTTTTTGGGGATGTATCTCATGAGGAAGGAGTAGGGAGCAGCTCAGTCTCTCAATCAGAGCTTGATTTTCTCTGAGCTGAGAGGTCTGGTAGTCAGCAAACATGCTCTTCACTTAAGAGCAGCACTAGAGCACTTCGTGAGCAAAATAATACAAATTCCACTTTTAAAATTTATAAAAAATGTATCTATATATATCTTAGAGGATATTCCCTGTGAGATACAAGTGATGTACAGAAAAAAAAGAAAAACTTTACATCTGCTATATATGAGGTCAACTAAGGTGAGCACAAGACATACTATAACCTCAAAAGCTAAACTACTAAAAATTACTGTATCACATGGTATCACACAGCCCAGAAATTTAAAGCCACTTTCTTAATGGTACAAGAAGTCTTAATGCAAAACCTTGGAAAGAAAGTCCTCCTTCTCTTAGCTCCCACAATGTTTGTAACAATTTAAAATGTCTATAATTTGCTGATCTGGTGATGTCTGTAACGCTTCTCATTAGACTTAAATGGCTAACTTGAAATACTTATAAACAAGCCACACGTATAAATAGTCCTAAATCAGGCAGCTACAAGACAAACAAAATCCTGTCTTTTACTCTTGATCCTTCTCTTTTGCACAGAAAACCAACTGAGCACATTGCCTTTGATTCGCAAATAAACAAGGAAAATTCAGACTGAATTTTCAAAAGGAATCACAAAATGCAATACTTTATTCACTGTGTGTGTCTCTTGTTTACATTTACTATCAAAAAGCTCACATTTGCACAGAAGACAGTGGCTCATTTTAATTAACAATTGATTTCCTCTCAGCTATCTCATATGTATGCTATGTATTTCATAGCATAGCGCTATCTTAATTTATGAAATGTGCATATTTTTACATATGCAAGCAGATCTTTTAGAGAATTCCTAAAAACTCACAGCCCCTGGTATTTTCAGGATATTTACAGACTGCAAAAAAAATATATTTAAAAGCCTGTACAGGGGGAAATAATGCACAGTTAATAACATTGTTGAGTTCTTACTCTTGAAAGATACAATTTAAACTATTTTGTCACAGACAATAGAGAAATAAAAGGTCAGCATTTGATAAAAATGCCAACACAAAAAAATTTCTTTAGAGAAAATAGCAACAGCCTCAGCAGGTACAGGAGGAGTTAGTTTTCCACTTGTCAGAGAAGAGAGGCATGAAAAAGAGAGGGGTTTTTTTACAATACTTTCAGTATAACACAGTAACATTTGAAAGAAGATGCTCCCTTCATGTACCAAGGTATAAGAACAAATTCTCAGTCTACCACAGCCAAACTCTCTCCAGTCACTGGCACTGTTACTGACCAAAGAAAACTTATTCTATTAATGAAATGAGGCAAAACTTAATGAGAGGACAGTGCAATTCAGAAAGGAGTGTATGAAAATAGTCCTAAGTTATCCTTTCTGCTTCACTGACAATGAATCAGCTGCTTTAAGGGTTTTTTGTTATGGACACTTCATGTCAAGGTGTAAACAAAAGTAGGAAACCAAAACCCTGGCTTTGCTGTGGACACTCTTAGCTCAACTTCTAGATCAACAAGAGCTTGTCAAGGTTCCAAACAAGGCAGCTCCCCTATGGCCCAAATAACCCCCTCCCGTACAGGAAGGCACTGGTGTTTTCCAATCCCCCCATGTGCTTTACATAGTCACTGGTTACACCATGCCAGTACCACAGGTTGCCTCGCTCTCAGAAATCTGCGCTCCCTCATCTCTGCCGGGTGGTCGCTGGCACTGATCTCCTGGGACAAAGACACACATTTCTCAGCTGACTTGCCACTCAAGAACATCTCTTCACGGGAAGGCAGGATTCAATTGACTCTCTTTATGAATATGCAACTTTAATTAGTTAATAAGCATGTTTCTTGGAGCCTGAGATTTTGGCAGCTGCTCTGGTGTGTTATCCTACCTCAGTAGCTCCCCTGTAGCAAACTTTGAGTTGAAGCACATGTCACTGGGCCTCTCACTGCTATCACCATCTGCGACAGCTTCTTTTATTCCTCAATTATGCTCATGCTATCTGGGCTGAAAAAAAAGTCTTCCAGTCTTTGCCAGTCTAAGCATATGCCCGTGTATTTATTCAAGTAATTTTTAACGATCTGAGTTGACAATGCCATCTTTCATATCATTTCACTGGGGTTTCTTTAATATGAAGAGTCTGAAGCTTAATGGGGAAGAGTGAATTTGGGATCAAGACTTCCTTATTTATGAGATTTTCATAGCAAAATGGAGCAGCAGTGAATACCAAATTCGGAGTGCTGACTGATAGACTGATTTCAGACAGACACAACACTGTCACTAGAAAAGCTATCTAAGGTCACTCTCTATTCCTAAATCCACCAGGAGAAAATATACTGAATTACTGCTGGTCTACAACAGCAAACTAATATTTCCTTCCCTGTGCTGGCTCAGTTGCTCTCCTCAGTGAGTAGAAAACAAAGTGAAGATACATATAGAGATATATATATATTTGAGACTCCACAACTTGTGTTCTACACCCAGGCCTAACACCCACCTCAACCACACTGAGCTGCCACAATACCCAATCCCCTCCATGTGTTTGTAGCCACATCCCAACCTATTCCATGGTGCAAGTGGCAGCCACGAGCGAGCTGCTGCACCACTTTCCCTCAGATATGAGAGCCTGCTAATTCTCTGACAATAAGCACATTTACTGAGGCTGTCTGCAAGCAATTCAGAAAGTGGTTAACTCATCCCTGCTTTTTCACTTGATCGAGATTGATTTTGATGTTCAAGAACAGTCTGTGGTAAATGACTGTTCCAGTGGAAGGGGACACAAGCAGCACACAGCACTGCACTGCTCGACTGAGGCAGATTTATTTTTTTACAGAACCTCTGAGGAGAAATATTTCTGACAATAGCTGTCATGCTATTGTCAGGCAACTTAACCTCCACAGCGTTAGGTTACTATGCCCTGAAGTATGGGAGAGACTTAGTTTAGCTTTAACTACACAGGACAGACTGGTGCTGGATTTGACATCCCAGATGAAGAGGCACAATCCACTAATTAGTGCAACTGCACATCCAAGGGGTTTTCTATGTACCAGAAGCCAGGTGTGAAATACAAGGAGTATAATTTTCATCCCAAGAAAGTAACAGCTAAGAAAGCTTCACAGCAATCATAATTGATGATTTAACATTTTTTTTGCATATAAAATCTTAATTAAGATGTTTTGAGAATTAACAATTTCTCCATAAGAACCATTTCCCATTACCTGCTGCTTTTATTACCTAGTCTTAGATATCATGCTGTAGATACTCACAGAGCTTTTATTAAACAAAATTGCTGCCTTACCAACCAAATTAAGCTGCTATGAGAAGTGTGGACTCACCACTTTTTAGTTATACTGCAGACTTGCAGCCATCCCTAAACTGATAGTTAACAACTGAACTTTGTGATACTGTTGAATTGCAGAAACAAAAATAGAGAGAACGTGCCTCTCTAATGAGGAACCTGCCAACCTAAGCACAAATGGAATGCAAAATATAGTGTCCTTTATAAACATTATTAGGTAATGTTAAAGCATACATTTTAAAAAAAACATGTAAAGTGAGTGAATAAGCACATCATTTTCTTTTTTCTTTAAGAAATGCTTTTTACTTTATAAGCATGCAAAAATAAGTCAAATAGGTAAAAAAAACTTTGTATAGGAGAGGGTGATCACCTGTTTAAGCAGAACAACATAGAGTGTAACTGATATAGGTGATGTTCTATTAGAAATAGAGATGTTGCTTTCAGCTGCTTGTAGAACAAGCCAAATGCTAATCACTGTCTTTGATAGAGCAATGAAATTAAATCTACTGAAGCCAAAAAGAACACGGAACACTTGCAAATATATAGAAAAGAGAAGATTTATACAAGTGTAACTGATGTGGTCCATTATGCTAAAAAATTAACCTAAACAGTAAAGGTTAAGACCAGGACAGATGGGGTTCTGAGTAGCTTGGTCCAGTGGAAGGTGTCCCTGCCCATGGTCTTTAAGGTCTATTCCAACTAAAACCATCCTGTGATTCCATGATAAGAATGGGCTTTCAATTGTGAACTTCAAATTATGTCTAGAAGTAATTATCTACTAATGCACTCCATTTTCATTTTTGTAATTCTAATGTTCTTGCAACATTAGGGTAGAAAAGTCCATTCCCCACACTAACAGTACACGTCAGAGAATTAGGAATATCTTTTAAGAGCACACTCATAATACCTCAATTTTAAGAATTTGCTTCCTGAAGGTTTCCAAACTGTGTGATAAATAAGGGGCTAAATAAAGAGACAGTAGCATAATCCTCTCTAAATGGGTTTATATGATGCTGCTAATGCTGCTTTTATATGATGCTGTTAATGCTGCTTTTGCAGCATTAACATACTTTAGTATTTCAGATGAGACCATTCTAAAGCTGAAAGTGCATGCAGAGGACATCTCCAGGTCAGGGACATGAAGTTATTTTGCAGTCACGCTGTTATTCCAGTGCCTCATCTACTATTGTCATTGTCTATAAGCAACAACCTACTCTTTTTAGGGAATAAAAATAAGGGGGTAAACATATTCTACTATACAATGTTAAAAATAGAGTTTTATCCTAGCAAGTAAGTACACTAAGATTCAGAACCCTTTGTTACAAAGAACACACAGCACAAGAAGACAGGATGAATTTTGGGTCAAGGATACAGCATAAAGCCCCTTTATGACTAAAGTGCTATAACAGTCCTACTCTGCCTCCATTCACTGTAGAAAGGACTCAGATCTTATCTTGAATAATAAATTCAAAGGTATCAAATGTTTATATCATGGTGAGAATCAAATGCTTGTGTTACAGGAAAGGCTAAATCTATCCTGGAAACATTCAGAATGGAGACTGGAGAGAACTTGCATGGGTCAAGAAAATAAGACTTAAAGGTGTTTTTCAATCATAAACTATCCTGATCTGTTGTTTCCAAAGCTACCATCTCGTATGAAATATTTAATATTTACAAGTCTTATCACAGATGATGAGAAAGTGGCAGTCACCTGCTTCAAAACAAACCCAGATCACAACCCTCTGTCTACCCTTCGCTACTTTTTTGTTCCATTCATTTTCTGCCTCTCCATCTTTCTATCCTTTTACGTGTCAGAATCACATATGTTGGGATTGAATATATTTTAGCATTTCATGTTAACAAAAACTTCCATTCTTTTTGATAGGATTTGAGCAAGGTGTTTAACAAATGAGCCAAAGAAAAACAAAAATCCTAAACAGAATTTAATCCTTTATTATTCTAGACAAATCATGAAGGACTCTGTATGAAAGAATTAACTGAGGACAAGAATTTTGATCACATAATGTTTACCCCAGACTTATAGAACTCAAATCCTGAGATTTTCATCCTAATCTTCAATGTGAGTTAATAGTGATGACAATGCATTACATACTGTCTTTGATGCCCAAGCTGTTTTCCTTCATAAATAAAATCAGAACAATCAAAATAAGTAATTTTAGAACTAATACAATTCAAAAGTGGATCTGAGATTAGGTACCTAGTGAGAGACATACACCAATTCATTTACTTAAATACACATCCTATTTTTCAAAATAGTGTGCAGAATTTTATCTGATTCTGAAATAACAGGTCATCTGAACAGTCACCCTTAGTCAACATCATTTCATCTTTGCTAAGCAATATCTTCCTCAAGGGCTTTCCAAAAAAAAGTAAAACCATCTTTACCACGACAGTAAGCAATGTGGACTCTTAATTTGGTAATGTAAAAGCCAGAGGAAGCAACAGAAAACAGATTTGATAAAAATTTCTGTTGTATTCATTCCAGGTGTGTCAGTTCTTTTCTCTGCAGAAAACCACAGTTTCAGGACCTAAATGATCTTCAAACTCTCATACAATTGTAACTATAGGATAAGATCAGATTAGTACGCATGCAGAGCCTTCTTCTAGCTCTCTAAGAGATGTCTTTATCTTTTAAATTACATTTATTTCTTTGCCTCTCTTTTTCTCATTCTAAATGTCTGATGAGTCTCTGCCCAATCTAGAGATAGAAAATATTGGGCTAATGGGACCTAATTCCTTTCTTGGCTACACAGGTTTACAACTGTGAAGTGAATGGTTTTATAATGATCTCTGGAACAAGAACAACAAAGTCTGCAAATACTGGAAAAAATACGCATTTTCTTCTATATTCCAGGCAGGAAGAGCACAGATTATACCATTTTAATGTAGGAACCTGCATCACTTTATTTAAAAAAAAGAAATTGCATGATATTCCAGACACAGTTATACTTCTAGCTGTTTGTTACTCATGCTTCAAAGTATCATCATACACTTTTCTGGGTCTCATTGGTCCCAAGTGAAGTAATAAAAGAAGAGAACCAACCCACAGACTGACCTCATCCCAGAGATCATCCACTTTTTTCTCTGAGATTGAGGACAGGCTGCTACCACGTACTTGGAGATTGCCTTTGACATGAGGCCAAAGCAGTTCTACGTTGCCACATCTGTGCATTTTATTTTTAGGGAACATTAGTGACATCAAGACGTAACAGTTAAGGCACAACAGCTTCTGGAAAGAGCTGAATCTCTGTTTGTTTGGGTTTTTTCTTTGTTGTAAATAAACTGGAACTTTTAAGCTGTGCCATGACTCACTCCACATTTTTTCTCTAGTCAACACTGCCTTTGCTATATTAATACCAATAAATTAGTGGTTTGACTCTTAGGACAGCAGAACTGAGAGTACAGGATCCTCTCTAACAGCAGCAGAGTTAAAGGCAAAGATAATAAAAAAGCGAATCCAAGCAAAACTGTCAAAAGCAAAATTCCCAACATCTATAAATATTTGTGACAAGTGTGCAAAAAGTTAAATGTTTATCCCAAGCTTTGTAGCTCAAGCCATTATCTGAGGTTAAACACAGCTATTAATTTCACTGAGGGTTACCCTTTTGCTACATCTATAAAACAGTTTCTGTAAGATAGACTCAGAAACAGATGTCTTGTAATCATCAGTTAAATCACAACAATGTTCTATATTCTGCATTTCCTATGAAGACCATTCTCCTAAGAGGGAATTGGTAAGCCTCTGAGTTTTCCACATAAAATACCAGCACCTCTCAGTTTATTTTTGTTGTGATTCCTAGACAGACTGCAGACTTAGTCAGTGTTCTCTGAGCATTTGATGAAACAGAACCACAAAAAATTGTGCAGCAGGAGGTGAGAAGCCTCTACCAGTTCAGAGAACAATAAATCACATGCTGGGAGGAAGTGACTGAGCGAAACTCATCGTTCACACAATATGTGTGCAGTAAACACACATTTAAACAACAGACAGCACATTAGTCACCAATTGTTTGTTTTTAAAGTGATCTGAACTCCTTGAATTTCACTTGAACTAATACTAGAGGAATGTCTTATTCTAATTCAATACATGAATTATCATAGCAATACAGCAATTAATAGCAACTAATTCTGTTATGTGCATGTTACACCTGGGGCTCATAATACTGAAGTCAACATATCCAAATTATGGAAGAGAAAATACTTTGGCATTAACTCTCTGCTGAAGACTATCAAACAAATTTGAAATTGCCAGTTGCTAAATCCAATGATTTCACAAAGTTCCCTGGCACAGACTAAGCAGAGATGAAAGAAATTCTGCAGCTACTCCCTAAAATTTTTCAAGTCATATACTATTGTGCAGCCAAAGGACTCACCCCTTTGATAATGAAGTTCCAAATTGCCAAGAATTCAATCAAATCAGGGCCAAAAAAATAGTTTCTACATATTCACAGTGGTCTTATTAAAACATGACGCTTACACAGAAAGAAAAGAGTACAAAACCTTTCATCCAAACCATCTACACAAGCAGATATATTATATAACTGCTTCAGGAAAGGACCAGAAACTTAAACAACCTTTAAGTAGTTAGTTATGTCCCAGACTTCCCTCTTCTTACCAATCTTGCTCTATATTCCTGTCTGGATTTACTATTTACACTTAGATCATCATTATTGTTCCAACATTCCAGAGTGTTATCTTGCTAAAAACATACACTCCAAATAAAAAATTTTGTCTTAATAGGGAAAAAAACTAGTTTCACATCCCACTCCATTAGCCTGAAGAAATCATACAAGTTTACAGAGAATGAGTGAGATTTGACAGAATTGTGTATTAATTTCCAGTCATAATTTGTGTTCAGATGCGTTAAGTACAATAAGTTTGCACAAGTTCTTAAAGGCAAAATGGGTCTTGTAGAGCTTCCACCAGAGATGCTTTGGAAGTTGTCCCACTTGGCCTTCAGAATGAATCTACAGGATCCAGAACGAGACAATTTTTAAGGGAGCACACATAATGCAACAGTTACTGAGAGTCAATAAACAGAAAACTTACAGTGCCCTTTCAATGCAAATGATTTTTAAACTGGAATGTAATTTAACTACAGCACTGACATTTAAATGGACACAAGACACAACCCAGTGAGGGCAAATGGGGATATTTATGCTGATTACCTTTTATCAGCTCATCTCTTTCTTTGCCAATTGTCTTGTATGCAGTAAAGTCTTCCTTTTTAAATGATCTTAAATGATCTTCAAACTCTCATACAATTGTAACTATAGGATAAAATCAGATTAGACTTTAAATACTGAAATCTGTTATTCCATCATCATAAAAATACAAAAAAAAAAAAAAAGGAATAAAAGAGGAGTAGCACACTTTGAACTCAGCTGATAAGGATTTAGCTGCTTTACTGTAAACTGCTTCTTAGGCAAGCCTTCCTATAACTGCTTCCTTCTCTGTAGCCAACACTGTCTGTATTTCATCCTAATCTCACAAAAATGAACTACTAAAGGTTGTGAGTCAAAAGAGCTTGGATCATCACTAACAGAAAGCTTGATAAGAGGTTCCAAAGCTTGCAAGTATAATATGGAAATACTAGCTCAGGTCCTGAAAGCTGTCCCTGACAAGAGCTGCTTCCAGTTCAGAACATAGAGCTCGTTCAAGTGTCTCCTCACCACAGCCAACAGAGGAAGGAATTATGTTCCCATATACCTTAAATATGTACCTCACTTTATTAAGCTCATAATAAAAAGCTACCAAGAGCTTTGATGAAGCAGAATTTTCTGTTTAAATATCTACCTTGTATTGGTTCATTAAACTGCCTCACCATATGTTTTATCGCTGTTTTTAATTATATATAAGATGAAACACCACTAGAAAACAGCAGAAAAGTATAGATGAAAAGAAAGATACATGGAGAAAACATGAGTAGAAAAGCCTGATAAGGAAAAATATGAAGTAATAAACGGATCCTATGTGAAATCGAGAGCTCATTGTTGTATTGTGGACATTTGAACCCTCATGGAGCCATGGCATAGCTGTGTGTGCTTGTTTTGAGGGGCAAAAATCTTAGCACTGCATAATTTAAAGCAGTAAAGCCAAGTTCGTCCCTCCATTTGTTATTTTTAAATTGCACAAACCACAAAGATTTGTGGAGCATAAAGCCATTTTGAACAGGCTGCTTAATTGGTACTGTAAGTCTAATACATCAGCTGCTGGGAGATCTGGAGAGAAGCCAAGCCTCCCAAATTCAACACGTACAGCAGCTCTGTCTGTTCTTCCTCCCAGCACAGGAGGATGACAGCTACTACAGCTTAAAGTTATCACTAAACTTTCGTAAACTGTGTTTCATAAAAACCTTCCCAACGTATTAAAGATATTTAAAGAGCAGATTGATATTTTAAGATATCCTGGACTGGTCAGTTTTGTTTGGTTTTTTTGTGTTTAAACACTGCCATTCAATAGCCCAATGGGAAAGTTCAGGATAGATAGTCATGTTTTTCGGCATTATATTAATAAATTATATGGCATTGTAGTAGTTATATTCATAAACAACAAGGCGTTACTTTGCTTATCCTCAACTAGAAAGGAGAGATGCTGCACAAAATCAGTAATTCTGTCATACCTGTATCAGCACTGTCTGCAGATCACCTTTTTATATCAAATTCCTTTCCAAGGAAAGTTGTCCTGAAAATTTTATTTTACAAAAGCTTAAATTCAGACGAGCCCACATTGAAACGATTTCCAGTGGCTCAGGGAATAGTGGTGCATTGTAGTGGGTCAATTAAAGCTGAAACACCTTGGTAAAATCTTTGGAAAATAAATGGAACAGCACAGGTCTATACAAAGAAGGAATTTCTTTCTCCATGTATACACAGGTTGGTTTTTTTTTAAAAAATCTAATCACTCCATTTCTTTCTGTCCACTTTCTCACAAGAATAAGTGGTATAAATATTCCTGAAAAGTGGGTTTGGGACTCAAGTACCTAAATATTTGTCAAAAGCAAACTTCTAACAATTATATGGATTTAGATAAAAATACTTTCTTTGCCTAGATGTTGACAAAGAATTCCTGCAATTAATGATTACATTTAAATACTGTTGTCAAAATGTTAAACATTTACAAAACACTGGCTATTGGTTTTTCATATAGAAAAACAAATTTGCAAATCACAGTAATGAAGAAAATAATTAGGGAATTATACAGTATTTCACTATATAGTAATATTTCAAGTCTGACCATGTGTTCATTCTTACTGATCTGCCCATCCCGACCTGAAAATGATCTGTTGGTCCCATGTATTTAAAGGAGAAAAGCTTTCTCATTCCTGTGCATGGTTACAAAGCTATATGCACCACTGATTAAAAAAAACAACTGCTGTCCTAGAAATTTACTTTAATATGCTCTTACAGTAATTTAATTAAATACTTACAGCAAAGAACCACATCTAAATAGTGTGTCTTGTACAAAATCTAGTTTGGAACTATTCAGAAACAGCAGCTGCCAAAAAAATATACTATTTCCTTACAAAATCCTACTAAATCATCATACTCCTTTGGAAATGTCTATTCCTATCCATTATCTGATCCCAAAGGATAAGCCTAGAGAAATTATTATTAACTTTTGAAGCCAATTCTCTTAAAAATATTTAGCATTAAGGGAATACTCTGAACTCTACTCCTTATTTTACTTTGGAGACATCACCTAAAGGAACTGTTGCATTTTTTTATTGCATCAAATAATGAAATACTGGCATGTTTCTCAGTTTTCCTCAAGCAGTAAGTTCCATTAAAACAAATAATATATTTTTTCCTTCATCAATTTCACATTTGTCTTGATTTGTACATGGGTTGTCATGTTCTGCATCACAGTTTTTTCCACCTATATATTTCAAACAAATAGGGAATTACAAAATATATTTACTAAGTTATTAAATTGATATTTACATGAGAAAGTAACTTACCTTGCAAATCTCCACTATAGAGAAACTTTTCATTTTAAAGTCCTGGCAAGTGTAAAATTAGCTGTTACAGAATTACAGGGTTTGAGCAATGAACTGCTGTACCAGATAAATTCACACAGCGTTTTTGCTTGCTAAGAAATAGCACTTAATATTGAAGGAGGCCAAGTAAATAGCACCTGAAAAATTAATAATTCTTCAATGATTATTGCAATAAATGTGCTAGAGGTTTTCATTTCAGCTGCAGTTCACAACAATAACAAGGTTGTCCTGACCATAGAAAAACTGTTTTTATTGCTCTCCATTTCTTCTGCCTAATCACTTCATAGGCAAGGATTGACTGCACAGTGTTCATTACAGTGAATAGAGACCAAAATTTTCCAGCTTACGTACCTTACATTAGACAGCAATATCCATATCACCAGAATAAAATACTGCCATTTCCAATGAATTGGTCACCTGTGTATCTCTCCAGCAGAATCTGAGAGTTTAAGCTATTCCACTGTGTTGGCTTTTTCTTTAGTATCCAGGAAATTGCTACTGAGTTCCAGTTTCAAATTCATGTTTTACACACCATAGGCTGAGTAGCCAGAAATAAGTCAACCTTACATGTAATCTTTTAGGAAAGTTAAAAGAAAGATCTAGTAAACAAAAGGTAATAAGGTGACATGAACCACATAATAAAGTAATAGTAAGTTAACATGAACTACTTGCTTTGACTGGCAAATATACAAACTCTGCACATAAAAAAGTAGCACAGAGGTATCCATTCCCCATTGTCCCATACCCACTTTAAACTGATGAGACAGATTTTATATATGTTGTCAACCACTCCCAGGGTTTTGCAGCTACGTGTACGAAAGATTAACAGCAGGCACTAACACCAGTATCATGACTCTTTTCAGGCAGTAGGTGAAACCTTGAAGAAAAAGTGGCTCTGTCTTCAAAAAAGTGACCTGACCTTTGCTTTGGTGGGTTTTTACTCTGCAAGAAATAAAAAGCACTGCATGCTTTCCAATGCATCCTCTCTAGCTGATAAACTATTTTGTTCTATCACTCAGCACAAAAGGACTACATTCTGTAAAGATCCAATAGCATGCTGTTAGTGCTAGCTAACAATAGCTCATGTGTCATACTGGAAACGAGCTTCACAGACCTGGAATATGTCATATGAATCATGAACAAACACGTAATTGGCCAAGAACCTTTGATATGCTTACCAATTAGAAGTAATTCTCCTTGAATTTAATGTATTTAATTTTACAATGACTTTGCAGTTCTTTGGATATCAAAGGCATCACAAATCCAGCATGCTTATCATTTGTGACACTTCTGCTCTGAGAATTTCTTGCAGCATGCAAAGAACTCTCTGTAGGGTACCTGTGATGTGTTGCACAAGCAAGCTAATCTAATATTGACCTGACAATTAAAAAAGCCTGTTTAGAACCTGCAACAGTACATAATGGTTTTACCTGCAACGGATGAAATGTTTCTGAAACATCGTGTAGTTCAGTATGAGCAATAGCAGGGGGGGTTTTGACACAGAATACACTGCTAGTGAAAGTAATTCTCGGATATGATGTCGTAGCAAAGAACCCCTTCTGTTAATAGACTTTTAAGTATTTAGATATATTTAAGTCTAGTGTAAAATACTTCTTTTATGGAGCCAGATCCTGCAGTCTTTGCACAGTTAAAACTTCCATGGAAATCAATGGAAGCTTTTAAAGTATAATAATAAGGACGTGCCCAGGGTCACTGGCATAACACAGCTCTGCTGTGGTGCTTCATGTGTGCACTCCACCTTTCTCTGTGACTTGCAAGAGGTGGAGATCAAATAAGACAAAAGATCAAGATAGAAATCGATGTGAATTCAAGATGATAAGTATCCTCATTAAATAAAAATGAGGAGCATCAAACAGAGTATGGCACATAATGTTGGTGTATTTTTCATTTGGCTAATATATGTTAAATAATGTTAGCATATCTTAACTTTGTCCTGAATATTTACAATATATTCAGTGAATTTTAAGAAAAGTGAAATTTTAAATAAGAATCCTTGCAGTAAGTTCAACAACAATGATCATTTTGGGGAGAGCTGTAACGATGTCTATGATGGCAGGATTTGGCTCCGTATGTTCTTTTAGCGAAAACACAGACTGTTTATGTGATGTAAATTGCTTTTTAAAATGTTACTAGAGCTATAAACACTGTGGGTCCAGATTATACATTCAAATTTCAGAGAGAGTTTGCCTCAGTGAACCGCAAGGAACTGTGCTTTATTTGCAAAATCAGCTTGATGCTATTTTTGAGGGGGAAAAAAAACCAACTAAAAACCACTCAAAAAAACAAATCAAATGGAAAAAATCAGGTGTTTTGGATATAAACTTTGGGGTAACTAAAATTAAATGAAGGGGCTGATCCTCCAGCCCTTACTCCTATGGAGATCCCATCCTGCCCCCAGAGGACTTCCAGCAGGTCTTGCCTTAGCAGGACAGTGCCGGATTCCTGTTGACTTCATTGGGGCAACTCTAACCAGCCACCAGACCATGGTTAGACCCCAACCGCCTCCTTGACTATCGAGTTCACAGATAATTTGTTATTATCCTTATTTTTAACAAGTGTGTGTGTATTCTTCTTACAACCAAGCTTCGCTTCCAGCCGCAGGCGCCGCCGGTGTCCCGCCGGGATGGTTCGGGGTGCGTGCGCGCGGGGGCGGCGGTTCCCGCTCGCTGCTGACTGGAGCCATTGTTGATTTCGCTGTTGTAGGGCAAAGGCGCTAGGGCGGCCGATAAGGCTGTGGCCATGGTGATGAAGGAGATTCCGAGGGAGGAGTCTGCAGAAGAAAAGCCCCTCCTCACTGTGGCATCACAGGTGGGCGGAGCGCGGGGCTCTGAGGAGGCCGCGGGCGCTGCGCGAGTCCCACGGCCCAGGCGAGGCGCGTGGCGAGGCTGGCTGAGCATCCTGCGCCAGGCGCATCCCAATGCTTCGCTGACGGGGGAAAGTAATGGGGGGCTAGATGTTTCCACATGAAAAATTAAAAAGAAATGCATTTTTGCACCCCCAGTTTCAGTTACCAAAAAGTTATTTTAAACCAACTTAAAATTACAGTTCTAATTCATGCCATCAATATTCATGCCGCGAATACTCATTTGCAATTCATATACGAAATGTTCGCATTCGATGCATATGTAAAATAAGAAACAGCCAATTGACAATAGCATCATTTTCAATATCTCAGATCCCATTCCTAAGTTCTCACTGGGATTCTGTTCCTGGTCTGGATCAGAATACATGATTTGCACATCTCATTGCTTTCATTCTACAACTTCAGTCAAAGGAAGGACATAACACCCTCACACTAAACCTTACTCACACCTTGGAGTAGCCACCAAACATTTGGTGGCTCCATTAGTTTCTTAAAGACAGTAACTGAACACTACTGTAAAGCACAGCGCTGCCACCTCGTTACAAGAGTGGATTTTATTCCGTTATGTTGCTCACGTACATGAATTTGTTCCCCAAGCAAGTGCATTTAGTTTACTGCTGATATTTACTGCACACAAATACTTCCTACTCATCAGGAGGTTTAATGGAAATTGCTGGAAGTTGTTTTTATGTGAGAGCCTTAAAAAAAATCCACAATCCTGTTTTATTCCTTTCATGATTTAGGATAACAATGACTGTACTTTTAGAAAGTTTTTAAGATGCACACACACCAGGACGTAACTTTTTTTCAGAGCATCGCAGATGTGCTGCACTAATACACATTTAGCAATACCATCTACTAATTTGGAAACCAGGTCTGGCACCTCCTCCTCAGCCCCTGTTGAACACCAGATTTTGCTCGTGGTGAACTCTAATATCTATGAAGTAATTGCACAAAGGAAAAAGATGCTCCCTTTAAGGCATCATTTCGAATTTTCTACTGAGTCATTAAAAAGCAACTAGAAACCAACATAGCATGCTGCCCCCTCCAAACCTCCACAGCACTAAAAAAAATAATTAAACATGCAAAAAAATTAACATGCAAAACTTCCATTGGCTTCAACAGGGACAGGAGTTCAGCCTGGGTTCATTAAATGTTTAACACACCATTTGTAGTGGCTGTCTGTCAGTCTCCTCAGCAATAGTCTATGATAAATTTATGAGTAAAATGCTTGTGTCTGTTAGTCAGTGTAATTTCTTCCACTAAACACAAATACCTACCTCCCTGCTATGCACCAAAGGGGTGCAGAAGCCAAAAGGAAGCAGAATCAAGTGAAAAAGTGAGTATTTTCCATAGCCATCTCTGCATCATGTATGTGTGATGTGCAGTCGTACGACCATGTTGCATACATCATTTGTACCCTAATTGTCTGGCTGAAATGTTGGTTTGAGATGCTGTCTGTGCAGTGTGTCCGTGTAAACCTCTCATTCAGAACCATCCATGCAAAATACTGCTCTGTTATATCGTGATGATGTACATTAACCATCGCCATCAAAGTGTTTGTCCCTGGTCTTTACATGATGAAACAGATGGATGTGGTTGCTGCTCGCAGGGTGAAACACTCCAGTTCCAAACTGGCTACAGACTTCCCAAGCCAGAGTAAGCTGAGTCACGAGAATAAAGCCTGGTCTTTCCAGAGTTCTCACCACCACCCAACCCAGTGCAGGCAGGTCTATTGTATTAGGAAGTAATTAAATATTTTGGGTATCGGTGCTGCTCCAGCCTTACAACAAGTTAAGCAAAATCCTGACAGCAAAATGCAGATAGAAGAGTACTGGCTTTTCTAAAATCTCCCATTTCCAAAATCCATGATAAATGAAGGATTAACTGTGTCTGACTGTGGAAGCAGATTCTGCAGGAAGCATAGCTGGAATCTGATACACAAAGAAGAGTCTCAATCCTCTTTTTGATAGTGATAATGTATGTAGGGCCCTGAATTTGTATTTTAAAATATGTCTCTTTGCTCTCTTCCTCCGGGAAATGTTAGAAACATATCCAACACAGAACAAGACAGATGAATATTCATATGTTATTGTAGTGCTCCTAGCAAAGCCCAGCTTGTAAAATATTACACTTATTTT